>JAHREE010000395.1:6786966-7206963 GCA_033628505.1 Tringa tobata | reverse complement strand
ATAATAATAATAATACATTTCCTTGGAGTAATTGCAGTCTATACATTTTTCTAAAGCAAACAAAATCCAGGTTCTAGAAAATTTAGAAAATGTTATTGCTATCCTGATGATCGTACATCTTACCACCTGCAAGACACTTGACAGTAGTTAAAAACCTTGGTGCCATGCCAAAAAGTATCCTGAATACTGTTCCCTCATTGGTTACATTGCTGCAAGTACCAACTGAATGTAAGTTCTGTTAATATTAAAAGTGATTTACTACCTAAATAGTAATAGTTGAGAGACAGTTTCGAAAGTGAGGCCACACGGTGCTGATGGAGAGATAGTAAAGAAAAAAAGAGGATATGTTCTTCCATTCTAAATCCTAACTCAGGAGCAGGAAGCAAATAACATAGTGTTACTTCTTTAAATAACTGCCCTACTCTTTTCTTCCCCCACAGTCTACTGGTTTAATTCAAAAAGTTTTCTTGAGAATATGGAGTGAAAAAAATCTCTGATTAGAGACTGGAGATGGAAAAAGTCCAACCTCTTTTCAGACTGAAACGCTATCAGCAGATAAACGCATAGCAGAAGGTGTCAAAATTGCTGTAGGTTAGGGAAACTACAAACAGATATGATAACCCTGCCTCCTAAAAGAAATAGCTACATTTATTTTTTTGTGGGTACTTTGAGGTGTATAAAGAGGTGCATCTACCCCTGGATAATAAGGCCTGAGTCTGCACTCTGAAATTACTGATTTCTAAGGATTTTTAAATCTTTGTGATTTTAATATATTTGCATATGGTTTTTTTCAGTCTCCTAAAACTTTGGGAACTACAGTGCTTTGAGCATTCATTTAAGCATACAATTGTGAATTTATGTCAAGGATGTCCAGACAACTTATTTCTCAGAAATTTATAATTCAGAATGTGTATCAGATGTAATTTATAATTCAGAAGAATGCTTGTATTAAAAGCTTTAATTAAAGTTCACGGATTATGAAACTAACTGAGAACTAGAAGTATTCGGCATCATTTTTTGTACCACTTCAGATACCTCTTCAGTTATTAAATGTGTTCAGAGCACTAAGAAGACAGGAAAAAAACAGAACTGATGTGGTTGCTTAGCCGTATGGTGAATAATCTAGTGAAATTGCTCAACGAGGACTGGTTAAGGTAGTACATGTGAAGTGTTAGGTGATTAACCTTATTGTGCATTTAAAAAAGAGCTGCTTATTTCAAGTCAAGGAAAGACCAGGCTAAATGTGAATGACTTAGTTACAAATGGATCCACCGTACTCCACCTTCTTTAAAATATCTCAAAGTCTACTGTTTTCTTAACTGAGTAAATGAGTCTTCTGGTTTCCAAGGAAGCAAAAACTTTTGCATATAACATGTGCTTTGTTAAAGCCATATGGATGCACCTGATGTCTGTGAATTAATCCCGTTTTCAGACAAAATAATTTTCCCACTGAATTGCTAGTAACATGCCGAGTTGTTACATCTCAGAAACACCAGTCAGAAACACTAGTCAGAAACACCAGTCAGCACATTTTTCTTTCTTAACTTCATTTTAGTTTTAATATTTATTTTAACTTTATTTTGACTCTTTGCAGTAACCTCCCTCTCTCTATCTTTTTTTTTTTTTTTTTTTCTCCTTACGCAGAGGATTACTACTTCAGGAAAACAGCAGATTTTCAGAGGCATTGCATTACTATAAACTGGCGATTGGTAGCAGACCCACACTAGCTTGTAAGTATTTCAACAGTACAAGCTTGCATAACATCGACTATTGTTTTTTAAAAAAATCTTCCTGCTCTTTAATAATGCTTTCTTTTTTTTTTTATAAGTTTTTCATTGGAAAGGAAAAGGTGAAATTGTGCACTTTTCAGTTGAAAGCAAGTGTTTATTAGACAACAACTACACTTAATGTTGTGCAGGAAAGAAGCAGATAATGATTTAACACTGGTTGGTGCTGGCAGAACCTAAAATGCTTCTGGTCTGGGGTGGTGAGCCATAGATGCTATTGCCCAAGTTTTCAGGCTCCTGTTTTCTGTTTCTTGCAGCCAGTTCCTGATTTTTATGGTGTGTGGTGTGGGTGAATAATACAAATATTTTTGAAGTCCTTTCATTTTCCCTTTCTTGCCTGGGGGAAATGGGAAATAATACGTAGGATGTTGCTCGTCATCGGTTCCAAAATTAAGTGGGTGCTTTTTAAGATTGCTGAATTTTCTGTAGCTTAAGCATTGAATCTTCTATGTATGCATATATAGATGTACACGTATATATGTACGTAAACATATGTATCTGTTTTTCTAACATTTCAAACAAGGACACAATATGCTTGATACAGTATTAATAAGAGGAACAAAATGAAGCACCTTTCCCTCCTTCCTCAGTCTTTGTAGCCACTTTCTCCTTTCCTTGTCTCTGAACTTTTACTTTTTATATGTTCCCCTTTACACCAGTGATTCATCTATATTATATGAAAGCCAAATTAGATAACCGTGGGACATCTTTTAGATATTACTTTGAATTAAAACAAAGATTAGATAAAACATAATGGAATCCTGTTAAAATATAACATTTTTTCCCTCTTCACAGCTGCCTATTTAAATACTGGTATTATCCTGATGAACCAAGGGAAGACAGAAGAAGCCAGGAGGACTTTTCTCAAGTGTTCAGAGATCCCTGATGAAAATTTGAAAGATCCTCATGCTCATAAAAGCTCTGTTACTAGCTGTCTTTATAACTTAGGAAAACTTTTTCATGAACAAGGACACTACGAGGTAAGACTCCATATTCATCTACAATATCATGATAAAACATTCATATATAAATAATAACTATTGCTTCCATCCAGGCTTTCAAAATACAACAGGCACAAATTGATTAAATTTCACCAAATCAAGATTAACGTTCTCTACAGAGAACATTTATTCTCTGCAGTCCCAGGTGTGACAATGTTAATTAGTAGTGTGATGTTCTGATGTCAGAATCAACATTAGCAATAGTGACATCTGATATGTGTTAATTCATTCTTTTTGGCTTTGTCTCCATAGCTGGTATGCAAAGGATATAACCTGATTACAGACCAGTCGACCTAAAGTGTACTGGCTTTTTAATTCAAAATAGAGTAAGTCTGTCTTTAGTTGAAAAAATGCAATTATGTTTGCTTTTGAGTCTCCAAAAATAAGACCTAGGTGGAACAATTCAAATCTTCAGTGATTAAAAACATCCCGTGATGTGCTATTTTCAGATAATTTGACCTAAGTGCTAAAGTGGGTTGGATATTTTAATGTAACCGTACAGTCCACCAAACCCATCCCATCTCATTTATGTGTGCAAATGTGACTGTTGTGATTCCTCTCTATTCTCCCTGATGAAATTACTAAAACTGGACATTTGCTTGAGTTTTGACCTTTAGCAGTATTTGAAAGAAAGTCATTCTCTCTTTGCATTGCCACACATACTTCAGAACAGGAGTTACGCATGGTTTTGGTCCATTATAGCTCTTCCTGACTGTGGCAGTTACCTCAGCTGTTTAAGATTAGCCATGCACGAGCTCTATGGATTCTCTGTCATCTGTCTGCTGAATCCAGCTCTGTCAGATGGCAGTTACTAATTGGTTAAAACACAGACGCAGACAGCTAATACATCCATAAAGATAAGAGAACAGCAGCATGTTGTCTGCATGGCTGATAGAGTGTAGAGGTGGAGTGCAATGCCTAGGAGGTGCAAGTGGTTTTAAGAATATAAACCATCAGATTTCTGCCTGGTGGTCATTGCAGTCTGACCCAGCCTTGATTTGATCATACGCTTAGATTTTTTTTCAAGCGTATTTCAGCCTTCACAAGCTACGACTATTTGATGAGATGATGTAGAAAATGATGCAGAGCTAACAGACTGACCAGTAAGCGTGCTAAGTGCTGATTGAGTCATAAATGTGTAATCAAGTAATTCAAGGCACAGCACATTCGTGAAGGGAATCCAATTTTAATCCAATTTTGGCATTCTTGACACTATAGTCCATCTCACTCTTTCTGTGGAGCAGACTTCAGTTGTGAGGATTATGATTTGTTATTACTTGGCAGTAGACAATGATTTCTTTATTTTTAGGTCACTCACTGTAGCTTAGTCATCAGAAAGTTCTTTGCAGTTTGATATTATTTCGTATTCTCTGACAGCCTATAGAATTTTATATACGTTTATAAACTCATGAGTCATTGAGGGTTTTAAAAAAAAAATGTTCCTTTTATTTCCACCTGTAAAAAAGAATTGCAATATTGGAGCTAATTTGATCTCTTACCAAATTCAGTGAAGCTTATTGGCAAAACTTCTGTAAATGAGAAATGTGAACTTTCTGTGATATATATGACACCAATGTGTTTCCTTTCTCTCTGCACCTTTTGTTTGGGAAAGGAAGATAGTTTGGTTTTACTTTATATGTGAAACACTGCTTTTGAAATTGGTACTTCATTAATGATTTGCCCCACTTACATATTTCTTTTCAGGACGCCCTTATGGTTTACAAAGAAGCAATACAGAAAATGCCAAGGCAGTTTGCACCACAGAGCTTATACAACATGATGGGTAAGTACATTTTTAGTGCTGCAGAAAGATACTTGAGGCGTAGGACAGGGTGAAACAAAAGAGCTTAGCTAGGCAACTGGTGCTCAAATGAATTAGCTAATACAAACAGAAATAACTGCCTTCAGTAGATATGAGCCAAACCAGGTTCAGAGCTTAAATCCCAGCAACTGCAAGTCTGGATACGGTACAATAAATGATGAGACTCTTAGATACTGGATATCTTTAAGAGTGTCCGTGCAGCACTTGTACATGTAGAATGCACGGTGTTTTTCTACGCCTCCAGAATCTCTCATCTGCTATCTTGGAGACCTCATGCAATTCATACATGTTTTTTTAATCTCCACTTTAGTCATCTTTGAAACTAAGAAGAAATTGTATTTACTTCATATAAAATGGAGTGAGATTGATTAAAACATAAAATTTAGTGTGGGTGTTGGATGTTAAATTTCCTTCTAAACCAACAAGATGTCCAAAGAGGCCCACAGAGGTAGATGGATTTTTTTGCAGGTTGTGCCAAAAAATTATTTCCCAGCTGAGGTACTGCTAGTTCAACATCTACAATGAGAAAATTCTTCTTCCAGGACCAGGCTATTTGTTCTTCAGAATTTTAGCAGAGTTTCTTGAGTACTGCAAGAAACATTAATTTAGCTGAGGTGTGTTTTGTTCTTAAAATTTAACTCCTCGTATTCTTCATCACATTTTTATACAGGATACATTAAACAGATAAAAGAAAGATAACATGAATCATTATTTATAGTATTCAGATCTGTAAACAAGAGGGCAGGTTCTTCGTTGTTCCAGAGATGCTTTTAAGTGGAATTCTCTCTGAAAGAGCATGTTTTTCTGCTAAGGAACCTCAGTGTCTGGCCCAGTAGAATCTGTGAGCTCCTATCTGGGACAGAAAAAGATGTAAGGTGCCTTTAAAGTAGTTCAAAATAGAGCAATTAAAAATATATGTAGAAACAATTAGGATCAACAGGAAGCTTGTGGCATTTTGTGCCTTTTTTTGCACTGTCCCAATGCCTAAAATATAAGGGAATGTATTGGTTGATACCAATTGGTTTGACGCAGTTGTTGAAAGGAGGCATCACTCACTCTACTTAATTAGGAAAGGCATCTTTTATTAGCTCCTTACAAGTACTTGGACATAGGCAAAAAATATTCTAAAATTGTAGTTGTAACTGATGCTACAAGTTTGCAAATCTCTGTAAATGTTAAATTGAGTACTTCTCTTGTCACAGTGACAAAGTATCCAATGTCAATAATAACATAAACAATTCCTTAACAGTTCATACAGTTCAATGGAGAGTGACTTTTCCCTGAATGCTGAGCATTATCAGATTAATGCAAATGGCTAAAATCCCTAAAATGCACAAGTTGATTATTGCACGTACTTTTGTTCATAGGGAGTCTTAGCTGAACTATTGTTTCATCAGTTTTATTTATCAGCATTTTCTGATAAATTTTGGTGGGATTATCAACAGTCACCACTCCGTGAATTAAGCCTCTGCTTACTATCGGTGTCATATAGTGATTGCTGAAGTACTGCAGTGTTCCAGCAAGCCCTCTGAAGTTTGGCAGCCCTTTTTAGTTCAGACATATGTATATATATTGTAATTCTAATAAAAGTACTTTTCAGAAGTATAGAAATTGGAGAAAGTAAACCAATACTGTTTCTAACATGATGGTTGTTCCATCACAAAGTAGGCCTGTTCCACCCTTTTTCTTTTCTCATGAATATATGCTCTCTTTAAAAACTACTATGACATGTAAGATTCTTTAGTTTTTTACGTTTTTTTTGCCCATTTGTTACTTTTTTAGGCTCAGGACGCCTTTCTCAGCTTCCTTTATAAGCATAGTCCACGATGTCCAAGTTCACTCTGTTCCTGGGATTTGCATTTATTAACTCACAAAGCAATAGCGAACACAAAGACCAGCTCAGTCCTTTGCCTGGGCTTGGCTGCTGCTACTCTTCCTCCCTCCACTGCTTAGCCCATACTCTGGCTTTTGTTTCCTTTAGGCAGCCACCAGCACTTCATGGATGTCCTAGTGGCATGACAAGTTAGGGTCAACCAAGATTACCTTAGCCCCTTTCAGCCTATTGCGAAGAGCAACAGGCTATTATGGAGCTCTGTAAAGTACAACTTATTAACGTAGCATATATTTGTATTTTGTTTGCTGTTGTGATGGCAGCTGTTCTAGGGAAACCAGAACTTGCTTCACATTTGTTGCAGAGGTGTGGCTTGTTGGCTCTGCTGCAAAGGCAATCCAAGAGGCTACATAAAGAGTCCGGTAGTGGCTTGACTTGAATGCAGTGCAGCTATATTAACAGCAGGACTCAGACTGATTTGTTTAAAGCTGTCCTGGACACGTGTACATGAGTGTACGTGACTGCAGTTAGTCTCTCCTACCTGTAATAGTGTAAAGGTTAGATGACAAGACAGAGCTTGTTAGTACCTAAGCTCGCTTTATAGTGTGGAAAGAAAAAGATATCTCTGGGAAGTAATTAAGCCCATCTGACATAGATATCTATTTTAGATAATACAAATAATCCCCTGCAAGCACACTTCTCCTGTAAAAGGAACTGAGATGACTAGCTTAGACTCGGTAGCTCAACTTGGGTGAGGTAAATTCTAAACACCTATTCAGTCATCTCTTTGCATCAGGTGTGTGAGGAGAACAAGGCAACCGCATCCATTATCAGGAGCGCATCTGCTCTGCAGCTCATATGCTTTCATTGGGCACCTAAAGGGCAACTGGATTGTTTATTTCTGTTTTGATGTTCAAGATAAAACTGTAAACACATTCACTATAACATTTTCTTTGATAAACAGCATTACATAAACTTGTCTGCCTACTTCTTGCCTTTAAAAGAGACTAGAGGAACTGAAGTAGGCCAGTCCTGTATCGTGTGCTTGGAACTGCCTGAACTTAACTCTGAGCTGTGCAAGCTCACTGTATGGTCATTGCTGGGGAGAAAGGGGGGGAAACTGGGGACTGCTCCCCAGCTGCTCAGGAAGGAAGGGTCCTTTCCTGTCTCTCTGTGTGTGGAAAAAGTCTTCACGGTTCATCATTAAATCCAAGAATAGCTACAGTTTGAGGATTACCTGCTGCAGTTGTCATTGTGATTGATGTATTCTGAGTCTCTGCCAATCGCTCATCTTGGTTCAGTGTTACATATTGGCACGTGATGTATGAAAACAATGCTGCTTCTAATCTTTAATAATTACTCAATCCTTTCATTGAAGATTTTCTGGAGGCTGTTTTCTGTGTATGATGTACATGACATACTTGAAAGAGGATAAACAGGAGATGAACTGTTTAAACTGAATTAGGGTTTGAACTCAGTGCTCCGAGTGCAGTAGCATTAACACTCCAGCAGTGTTAAGCCTTTACACCACCTGCTTTCCCTGTTTGTGTTACATTTCTTTTTCCTGTGCTTGCTTCTATTGGCCTTTTGCTCTGACAGGGCCAGTGACTCATTCCTCCAGTGCGCCAGCTTGCCCGGCTGACTCTCATCCTTTAAAACTCTAAGTAACTTGCTTCTTAGAGGAAGAAGTAGTATTGGACCTCACTAAGCAAGCCATCCATTTGACTTTGCATTTTATTCATGGTACAAAAGGTGAGGCCAGAAGACCATCATCAGATGTTCTAAGTTTGTGCATATGAAAAGTTGCAGGGTAGATTTTGGTCTCCTGTTGCTGTGATTTATTTTGCCAGGTGTACAACAACTCAGCTAAGGAAACCATATGTTTCTCTGGCTTTGTACCAAGAAGTAAAACCTTTTCATTTTTTTTTCCTTAAAAGAACCCAAACCAGCTAAAAATTAAAACTCTAAAACTAGAATCAAAATAATTATTCAACAAGCTGTATAGGGTTGGCTTGGTATTTATTTTCTCTATGTCATATTTCTTTGATGTAAATTAAAAAGTACATGCTAAGGTTACACAGATTAATTTGCTTGGCATGGCAACATGCACTACAAAAGCCAGAGTCCAGCTCAGCTGCATTAAATAGGTAATATATTTTGTTTAAAGTTTCAATTAGAACCTGGGGTCAAAAGATAAAATGGTCCCTGTGGGATCTTGAACACTTTAATGCCAATATTAGAATTACTTAAGGATCAGCCTCTGCTCTAGATGTCTTTTGCGTTCCTTGAAATCTGATAGCGTACAGTTGATTGTATTACATTGCTTTTAAAACCACACTGGCCCACCTGCTACAGTAATTCATACTCCTGCCAGTTAAGTGGTGTGAGGTGGACCATAGAGGCTTTATTTTAAGACTGAACAGTAACAAGAAAGGTGTTGGGGTGGCATTGTTCAGGTTTAGATTGGCAAGATACTGTCATAAAGACAAATGTCTTGATCACACTCCATCTGCCCTTGCCAACTGACATCTGAATGTCTGTTTTCAAATGCACTTTATGCAAAGCCTTACAAACATTTTTGATGAGAAATTCAAGTTACAAAAGAAGCTAACATTGCAGGAGTGAATATAGTTAATGATACACAGATTATAGTTTAGATTTCTCCTTGCTAATATGCTACATTGTACGTGGACAGAAAACAAATCATACGCAAGTGGCAGCCAGGTACAGAACAGGAAAGGGGAGCCAGATTTTACATCTGGTGCAGAGGTTTGCATCGTAAGTACAAAGGCTTAGCATGCAGAGAGACTTTCTGTGTTGATG
Source organism: Tringa tobata (assembly GCA_033628505.1). Lineage (NCBI taxonomy): Eukaryota > Metazoa > Chordata > Aves > Charadriiformes > Scolopacidae > Tringa > Tringa tobata. The sequence goes on along the minus strand of JAHREE010000395.1, from coordinate 7,197,699 downwards.
ATTATAACATAACTATTGCTTTATTTGATTATACTTTTGGGTGGCTGTGGCTGTTTGTACAAACCTGTTAATATTGTTAAGGCTCCTATCCCATTTGCTCCTTGCTCCCATTAAATGCTTTTTTATTGAATTACTTTTAAACATTGTTTAGAACTCCAAGAAACACTTTTGCTGGTGTAGTTTTACAGTTCATGCTGTGCAAGACTTACTTTTCAAGAGCCAAAGATGATTAAGCTGTGAAATACATATCCCACATCATAATTTATGCAGAGCATGGTATCTGCACTTGTCTGAGATCGAGTCATCAGCGTGCTTCCTATGCATCTCATGAAGCTTTACTGGTAATTTCTTACTAAATGTACATTACAAACTTATTTTGTTTTAAAACTAGCTTTGTTCAAGAAAAGGATTTTTTTTTTCTTTCATACATGTATTTTATTATATGTTCTAGGGAAATTAGAATGGAGTCCACTCCAATAGTGATGGGAATAAAAGGTTGTGCTTCTTTCTCTCCCCCTCCCTGCTCCCATTCTACTACTTCAGCTCTTCCCACTCTCAGACTTTCATGGTAGTTTATATCTGCTGTCCAAAGCTGAGTATAAATCTCTGGGCTGATTGCAATATTTTTTCACTTTCTTTTGTTTGAGGCATTCAAGCTGGGTATGAAGGTTACGACAGTGGATTGCTGAGGGGGTAGTGGATGCAATGTTTGAGACCTGGGTGGTTTTTTCCAGATTCTCAGATTTTCTTTGTTTTATCTGTTTGGACTATTGATCTATAATTTCACGTGAAATGCTTGAGTTTTCTTAGGCAGAATTCTGAAAAAGCTAAGAGCGTAAGCCTGAAATGCATTTGTATTTTAAACATATGGGGTTTTGTATGAAAATAAGTATAATCATAACATTTGTAGACCAAAAATATGGTCCAATACTGAAATTGGACTACAGTGATCCCAGTTAGGCATGATTCTAATGGAAAATGCTTCTATTAAGAGTATTTTAAAGAAACCTATATTGGCATAATGTCTATATTTTACTGATAAAAAAGAATAATCCTTTTAAATAAAGTGGTAAATAAAGTGAAAGGCAAGAAAAGAGTACCATCACTTTTTCAGTTATGAATTCTTAGTTTGTGCCCTTATGATTTGCTGCTGGTTGCACATCTGTGGGAAAATGAAAATGAGATTATCCATCTCAGGTGATCTCAGTGCTTCTATTTGTGTCAATATACTTCTTTCACTGGAAGACTTGGCACATCTGTTTCGTGTTGTACAAAGTCCATGCTGTACCACACTGCAACTGATTTTATTTTGCCTTTCATATATATCTGTTTTCCACTTAGGTATTTTCTTTCAAAAGTAGCTTAGTGGTCTAATTAAATCAGATCAAAGGCTTTGCTTTGGCTAATTGAGTCCTGTAAGAATCTGCTCAACCAAAGTAAATGTGGATTGACTCCCATCCATCAAAAGCCCTCTTAAAATACAATACATTCCTTAAAATCTTCAAGAAGGTTGTTCTGTAAATGGAAAGAAACACAAACAGAATATGCTTAGTCCATGCAGAACTTGATGCTCATTAGGTTCACATGCTTCAGCTGTTTCACTGAAGATGTGCCTGCACTGCATATTTATCACCAAGACTGTTAATTTTAAGTATATCTTAAACATCAGTATAGTATAGCATCAAACTGTGCTTCTAGATTTATGATGTTATTGTATGCACTGGTACCTAAGTGAAGAAAGAAGGAAGTTATTTATCTGGGGAAGGGCGTTTGTGCTAAATGCATCTGCAGCCTTGGTTTGCACAATGAGGCTACACAGTTGCATTATGAAAAACACAACCCTCTTGTGGTATTTGGATGCACACCTCTCCATCATTTTCGAAGGCAACCTGTTTATGTTCCCAATTCAAAGAAATGATGGAAAAATGAAATTTAATTCCTAGGTGAATGTATTTATTAGATATTTTCCTTTTCAAAGTGCATCTCCATCTTCCTTTCTGTTTTGCCTTCTGCTTTTGTCGGTGCCAAATTCTATATTTTCTATATTATGTTTTTACCATCCAGCAATTTGAGTGGCAGAAAATGAACATATACAAGGATGATCCAAGGCAGATTTACCCTGCATTGTTTCCTTTACAGAGATAATTTTTCAGTGGTCGTTTCAATAGTATCTTTTGGGAACCTAAGAGGAGGACCACAGGAGGGACATATGTCTTTAATCTGAAAGTATAGGTACGTGCCATCTGTAGAGGCACAGTGCTATTATACCCATAGTGTCATTGTACTTGCTAATAGGTAAATCTAGCATGCTCCTACGAGGAGATGGCCTTTGCTTGGTATGACAACATGCATCGGAAACAGAACAAATCAGAAATCAGCAGATGAGAGTTTAATCTAGAACCATATAACATACATTCATGTAAATGGTACCTAATTTTGCTTTTTAATAATGTATGATATGTATTAGAAAATCCTCACTTCTTACTACTTTTTTTTTTTAAGAATTTGTATTAAGCTCATATTCCACTTAATTATTGAGTATAAAGTTAGCCTTTCAAGGGAAATAGCTGCTAGCAAGCTGATCCTTTGTTAGTATTACCATTTAATTTGATTGTTACTGTTCTTTAATTACTCTTTATTTGTCTTGGGATTATTTAAGTAGATGTCGTTTTGTTGTTGTTTTAGTTTGTTGGGGTTTTATTTTGAAAGATTATTTTTCAGTCCCAAAGATTCTGAGGAAATAAGAGGAAATACTGCTTTGAAGAATGGTAGTCTTGCAACTGATCTATCTCTATGGCAAAGAAAATTCACTTGAGTGCTAGGATTTTAGTGGTGTAACTCTAGTTAAAAGGTAGCCCATTCCTCATTCCTTTGTCATGAAGTGTTAATGAACTATGTATACATTCCTTTTTATAGTGTTTCAGTTGCATATTAATGTGTTTTCTTGTACTACCTCAGGAAATGAGAGTTACAATTAAATATTCTATGTTCCTCCTTCTGGAATAGACTAAGAAATTGGTGCATAAATAACATAAAATGTTAGCTGAACTGTTAAAATTGAAACATTTTTGAATGACTCATTTGTCTCCTTCTACTCTAATTAGCCGTTGAATTTCTTGCCACCACTGATTGTGCAGGCAATGCTGCACGTGGCTGTATGTTGGTATGGATTAGGGAACTGAAATAACTGTCAATTTACAGTCAACTGTCTTAAGGTTTCCACTGCCATGAATGTCTTTGTTGTTGTTACCTTTAATAGAAAAGTAGAATACAACTCTTGAACTTTATAGAGCCAACAAGTTTCATTAATAAATTGTGTATGTGTGTGACCTTTCAGATTTTTAACATGTTTTGAAAGATTTCACAAATTTAATAATTGTTAAAGTAAATAAAGAAACCTGCTCACATGTACCATTGGTTTGCATATTTTCTGCCAGTGGACACTGTGTTATATTCCTAATGACTAAATCATTCATGTTGTAAGTTTATAAAAATACAGGATTTAAATGACAAAAACTGTTTTTCTCATTTTACACTCCAATACACAAATGCATCCTGAATGACAGAAGTCAATCCCTACATGTTTTCTCTGTCATTTTGTTGGAAAACTATCTCAAGCTGGAATGGCTTTTATTAAAATTGCATCAGCCTAACACTTCAATTAACAGATGTTTGATTTTATCCTTGTCTTTGAGTATGGCAGTGGCAGAGCCTTTGTTAGTTTTCAACGTACTTTGATTTCTTTTTAGATAGGGGTGTCACTGTAAATCATTTAGAAGATGGAATTAATATCAGACACTCTAACATGGCTTCCTTCTATAGTAATGACATGTTCTAATTGCTTATAATATAGCAATTCTTGATGATATGGGGCTTATGGGCAGAAAAAACTCTTCAGAAAAAAAATGTCAGCCATGGGGAATTCCCTGTAAAGTTGTTAGGGGAATAAAATTCCTTTCTGTACAGTTTGACATTTAGATTGACTTATCGTAGCTTCATTTCTAGATGTGCCACTCAGAAATACCCTCAAAATTTAAGGAGGTTAGCTTCTAAAGTAGTTGAGCTCTTAAAACCTATTAAAAATGGAATTTTCCAGTTCTCTGAAGATGTTAATCTCTTCTTATATCAGAATCCATCATGGAAAATAGATTAGAACCTTGGATCTTTTTGAAATTTGGCAGTGCCTTCAGCATATACTACCAGCAGATAACTCCATCTCTTATGTCTGCTTACATTACTTTTTAAAGGATCTTGTTGTTAATTGCTTGAAACTTTGCCAAGGGCTGGAATTTTCCATTTAAAGAAAAGAAAAGGTAATATGGATTCCTCATTTCCTATATGCTAAATGAAGCAGGGACCTGTGGGAAAAATGCAATCAAATAATTAAACATTCTGCCATAAAGCGTACAGCTAGGGAGAGGAGTTGAGGGGAGCATATAGCTTGACTTCTGGCTTCTTCCATCCTTTCAACACTTGACTTCATGACCTTGTTTTGTGCCGAACAAGGTATAATGTTCTGTCACTTATTTGTGAGTCCTGACATGGTGAAAAAAAATGCATGCGATGTTGATATCCCTGAATTTTATCATAGGTTTTGGGGAACATTCGTGTTCTTTTTGGGTTTTTTTCCTGTTTGGATTTTTTTTTTTCATTTGGCTCAGGTTGTTTGTTGTTTTGTTTTTGTGTTTTTTGGGGTTATTTTTTGTTGTTTTTTTTTTTTTAAATTATTCTTTTAGTTTGGCACTAACCAGCAATAAATGACTTGAGTACTTCTGGAACTGAAACATCAGCTCCTTCTGTGTATGTAATCAGATATCAGAGACCACTGCATGAGTACACAATGCTCTGTATATCCTTGAATTAGAAATCATGGTCTGCTAGATTTACAGGCTTGCACCCTTTTTTGGAAGAACTCTATTTGCTCATAAAAGATCATGTTGTCTTCCCTTAGCTTTGGCTCAGTGTGACTTCTGACTCTACATCACAGCTTTTATCTGCATCTTTTATCTGGTTAGGTCATTTTGCATGCACTGCACCCTAATTCCTGAACCTCAAACTTTTGTGGCGCTTTTTGCCTAGGATCCCTATCCTCCGGTGACAAAGATAGCAAAAAAAAAAAATCTACCTGGACCTAGACTTTTTTTTTTTCATCAAAAAAATCCCCCATAGCCCCTGTAAATACTCAAGTAGCTCCCATGGTAAGAGTTCCTTCTATTTTACTTTTTTAAGCATGTATATGGCACTTTTTTCTCTGAGTTTTGGGGGTGTAGTAGTTGGCTTCAAGCTTGAATAAAGAACATTGGTCCTTCTCTCTCTCCATGATGCCCTTAAAGCTATTAATTTCCATGTAATGCAGACCTGGGGGCAGTGACTCACCTGGAAACAGGCTTAGCTGACTTCTGCTTTGGTCAGCTGTAGTCCTCTCTTGATCTTCTAGTGGTGGCAGTAGATAAACTATGACATCATAATTTTGGGAAGATAGCCATTTATTTGGAATTAATCAGCTGGTGAGATTGTGAAAAACGGGTTCTCCTGTAGGCATTTTCAGTCTGTCATTGGCTTGGGCAAGGGCACATTTATATCCAGTGCCCTCATGAATGGGCTGTGTATATGCAGGCTATTAATCTGAAAGCTGCTGCTCTTCACCATTACATACTTGTTTGATATTGCTTATTTCCAACCTTGGAGAAATTTGGTTGTTTCCTTCTTTGAGAAGCTGCTGCTAAATTCTTTCTCAGAAACTTCAAGACTACAATTAGCTGTACCACAGTATATGGCTTTCTGACATCCCAATCATCTCTTGATCTTCAATATTGCCTGCCTCAGCCTCTCACAGTAAAGGATTTAACTTTGAAAAATGTACCATTTTGGTCATTTCGTACATGACTTCTTTAGACTAGCAATTCTAAAATTATGGATGCTATATTCTAATTTAAACTAATTGTGGTACATAACCTAACTTAACTGCATTCAGAGATTAGGGTTTTAATGTCTTGCCCCTCCCTCCAATATAGTTTCAGGGCTGTTTTCTTGACCTTTCCTAGTTTTTAAAAAATCTAGGTTCTTGATGTATTATGATTAAATGCAAACACTTCCCATATTCTCCCTACCATTCCATGCTGTGCAATGCAGACTGATGGAAAAGAAGTAACTTTTCTACAGTAGATCGGGTAAAAAATCTGTTACTTTGAGGCTTTTGACTGAATCTTAGCAGATGGAGCTCTCTCTTGCAATTCTGTTCCAACAAGGCTTTCATCTCAACCGTTCTCTTTCAGCCCTAATAATGCCATAACTCAGTATGCTCCATCAAGTGTCTGTAAGGCTTTGTGTGTGTGTGTGTGTGTGTGTGTGTGTGTGATTGAAGGTGTCAAAGCTTCAAAGCACTTCACCCTTTTCAAGATCTCTGCCCATTTAATACATAGCAAATTATAAATGAGCTAATAAATTATGGAAGCCCTGAGAAATTTTGGGCATTCTCACTAGCATTTGTTTCACCCTGTAGGAGAAGCCTATATGAGAATGAGCCGGCTGCCAGAAGCAGAGCGCTGGTACGTGGAGTCACTGCGATCCAAGAGCGACCACATCCCAGCCCATCTCACCTACGGAAAACTACTGGCTCTGACGGTGAGTTAACCAGCAGCTCCTGGGAGCTTGTCCCAGGCCCTTCAAGTAGGTGAGGTAAAGGGATGGGAAGACTTTGGCCTGAAAATTGCTTATAGCCCTATTTGTCATGCTATTTTAGTCATGCCTATTAATTAAGAATGTTGACAGTGTCCTTTTTTTTGTGAAACATTGCATCCATTCCTGAAATATTGCCACCTCTGTGCCAGAAGAAAACAGTTACAATAGTGTAGGAACATTTTAGCTGATAGTAAGGAGTTCTGTAGTTGAAAAAGCCTTTATTCTAAATAGTTTAGATCACAAGTAATGATATTAATGCAAAAGATATTCAGTGGTTGACTCAGGGTTGTTGTAGCAGCCTATGGCAGAGCTAGGGAATGTTGCCTGTACTTTGTGAATTACTTGTATCATGCTTTGAATTTATGCTTCTTTATGAGTATTTCTTTGAGCTTGTGAAAAGGACTACTCAACTTTTTCATTTCTTCAAAATTTATTGTCCCTTTTGAGTATAGATGAGCTTATAGCGCCAGCTAAACTAGCCCGATATGATAGTTATAGAAGAGTGTCAGTCCCTCCTTGGTTTTCACACATTTTGAAGATGAAAATAGATTTCTGTTTTATTCTCTAAAATAATTGTTTTAAAACTGCCTTTCACTTGTTATCCATTTCTCATTCCCATTTTCCATCCATATCCTTTTTCCTGTTTTTCTCTTCTACATTTGCTTTCATTGTTCAACCCAGTGATTTCATGTTTCCTTTCTATGCTCTAATGATATGCCTTTATGTGGTTTTTCCATCCTTGTGCCTCAGTTTGCATATCTTCCTCAACTTTTCACCTAGCTATAAGCTTTTACTCTCACCTTGCTTATGCTCTGTCCAGTCTTCAAGCAAAAACTGTCCTTCCAGGGTAGATATCCAGTGAAGAAAAATAGCTCATAATTAATTTCAGCAGGTACATTGCTGCTAAAAGTACTTGAATTCGAAAAAGGGGGAGAAATTAGAACAGAAGTTTTCTATATGAGTGCAAGTGTCCACATAATTGGAAAGAATTAAAAATTGTTCAGTGTTGTCATGTAATGTCACATACAGTTTGATTAAAAACTAACTGGATGGGAATTTTTAGCTTGTAATGGAAGTCAAGATGATAGTGTTATATTCCCACTGCCCATCAGTTCCAGGCCCTAGAAAAGCATTTTTTTTGCTACTATTTCCAGTTACAGTTAAAATTTCTCAGATATTGACAAATGCATGCACTCACTGATTACCTTCCTCTGGGATAGAGCTGCAAGTGGGTTATACAGCATAATTTCTTAATGTGCCTTGCTTTTCTGGCAGATATCTTCATGTCTTGTGCCTAAGAGTAATATGAGAAAGTCAGCATTATTGGTTTCTTCTTAGCAGATCTATTCCATACAAACACCCCTATCCCAGTACTCCTCTGGTTAATGTTGCACATTTTCTAAACTGCTGAGTATATGAAATATGAGATGTGGTGGGGAAAGTCTTGCAGTTGTTCTGGTAAGCAAGGTCTCATAGTTTTCTTCAAAATAACAAAATCCCCAAATCCCATAACTCTGTACAAATATTGTGAGCAACTGTTGTGGTTTAACCCTAGATGACAACTAAACACCACACAGTCACTTGCTCACTTCCCCCATGGTGGGACAGGGGAGAGATTCAGAAGAATAAAAGTGAGAAAGCTCATGGTTTGAGATATAGAGAGCCTAATATGTAAAGAAAAAGCCGCATGTGCAAGCAAAGCAAGCAGGCAGGTGTTCAGCTATCTCCAGTAAAGCAGGGCTCCATCACACTAAGTTATTTGGGAGAACAAATGCCATAACGTTTCCTCTTTCCTTCTTCTTCCCCCAGCTTTATATACTGAGTATGACATCATATGGTAAGGAATATCCCTTTGGTCAGTTGGGGTCAGCCGTCCCAGCTGTATCCCCTCCCATCTTCTTGGGTGCCCTCCACCTTCTGGTTGGCAGGCCAATATGAGAAGCTGAAAAGTCCCTAACTGCTTAGCAGCAGCTAAAATATTAGTGTGTTATCAACGTTATTCTCATCCTAAATCCAAAACACGGCACTATGACAGCTCCTAGTAAGTAAATTAACTCTATCCCAGCTGAAACCAGGACAGCCACTAAAAAAAATTTAATTTTGTCTCCTCATTATGAAAATTCAGATATAGGATTGAACATTAGTGGCATACCCCAACTTTGGGAAGGACACGATGAAAAATATATGTGGATCCTTATAGTAGAATTGAACTGTTCACTTTTCTCCAGGGATATAAACACAAAATACACGTAGGGTGGATTGTGGATCTGAAGTATGTTTGTAGAAGAATGTGTCTCATTAGCAAAAAGGACGGGAGCTGTGTACAACTTTGGACACTGAATACTGCACCACAATAGGCAATAAAACACTTTACCTATCCTTTCTCAGCGCACACTTGCTTACCTGTACTTGCTGTGTGCCATAATTGCAGTCTGTTCTCATAATGTTGATTATCATCTCTGGACATTTTATTCTTTTATTACTCTTGCTTCTTCTCACATTCATGGCAATATGTACAGATAGAGTTCACGTCCATTCTATTAATAGCAGTATAAGCTAAAAAGGTGGTGCTGACCTCCTGTTGGCTTGTAGAGACATAGAACTTCATAAATGCATAACAAGGCAACATGTTGATGACAAAGTAATTAGAGATGGCAAAATTTTTTCAGGTGTTTATTTCATTCATTTAAAAAAATAAGTTCATTTATCTTTGATCTATTGAAATTTGGCATTAATTTGATTTAATTCTTTCAGCTGCAAAGTCTGAAAAGACATTCAACCATAAAATGGATGATGAAGAGATTTGGCAGTAGAATATGGATTTTTTGTTTCCATGTTGGTCACTTATCCTTAATCAGTTTTGCAGCCTGCCATCTGGCCAGTGATTCACATTAAACAAATTTTGTCTGGTTTCTAGTATACTGAACTGTGCTAGTATTAGTTCCCATCACAAATGTATGATTGCTGTAACTGACATGCTTCCTGGAAGTCTGCATAGAATTCCTTGGGATTCAGTAGCATTAGAGCTTCTCCCTTTGGCATAGCTGTTTCAGCCCATACCTAACTTGAGGTACTATTGTGATTTATTCTTCTTTTGAACTTTGCTGCCTAGGCTCTTGATCGTTTTCTCATAGCCTGTTTACTTAGGAGAGAGAAAAGCCTACTTCAGTTGTTTTTCAGATGTTAGAGGAGAGACGTTTTAGACGCTTCTTTCTCCTCATTTGTTGGAACCAAGCCTTCAGACTTTTTGCAATCCTGTTTCTGAATGTGTGCTGAGGCAAAACTATTGACAACACTTCTCCGTATCCCTTTTCTAGTAGAGAAATGTGAGATAATTGATAAAGTGAAGGGTGGAAGTGGGTACTAATATAGATAGTAAATTTTTCTCTGTCAGTGAAATTGGGAGGTGAGGAAGGAGAGGAGAAAGGTTTCAGACAAGTTCCTAAGTTCCAGCCAAAGGCAATTCTAGTATAAAATACTCCAGCAGTAAAGTCAAACCTGTAAAGTTCACAAATTCAGCTATGTTTTACTTCCTGAATTTAAATTCCAATTAAGTGGCTTAATTTTAACCCCAGCTTTTCTGCCTCCTCAAGTCTGTTGCCAGTATTAATGCTTACTAAAAGCAACATGACATAGCATCATAGAATCATTTAGTTTGGAAAAGACTCTTAAGATCATTGAGTCCAACCATTAACCTAACACTGCCAAGTCCACCACTAAGTCATGTCCCAAAGTGCCACATCTACAGGTCTTAAATACCTCCAGGGATGATGAATCAACCATTTCCCTGAGCAGCCTGTTCCAATGCTTGATAACCCTTTAGGTGAAGAAATTCTTCCTGATATCCAATTTAAACCTTCCCTGGTGCAATATGAGGCCGTGTCCTTTTGTCCTTGTGTCCTATCATTTGTTATTCAGGAAAAGAGGCCGATACTCACCTCACTACAACCTCCTTTCAGATAGTTGTAGAGACTGGTAAGATGTCCCCTCAACCTCCATTTCTCCAGGCAAAACCCAAGTTCCCCCAGCTGCTCCTGATAAGACTTGTTCTCTATAGCTTTCAGCAGCTTCAATGCTCTTCTTTGGACATGTTCCAGCATCTCACAGAATCACCTAGGTTGGAAGGGACCTTTCAGATCGTCTAGTCCAACCATAAAAAAAAAACAAACAAACTAAAAAACCCAAACAAAAAAACCAAACAAAAAACAACCAAACAAAACACACACACCAACGCTAAACCATATTCCTGAGCACCATGTCAATTCGTCTTTTGAATATCTCCAGGGATAGTGCCTATTCCAATGCCTGATAACCCTTTCAGTGAAGAAATTTTTCCTAATATCCAACCTGAACCTCCCCTGGCACAACTTGAACCTCAATGTCATTCTTGCCGTGAGGGGCCCGATACTGAAGTTGTATGTATTTGGTGTGGGGCCTCACCAGTGCCAAGTACAGTGGGACAATCACTTCCCCAGTCCTACTCACCGCACTATTCCTGATATAGGCCAGGATGCTGTCGGCCACCTTTTTGCCTGGGCACACTGCTGGCTGTCGACCAGCAGCCCCAGGTCCTTTTCTGCCAGGCAGCTTTCCAGCAACTCTTCCCCAAGCCTGTAGCGTTGCATGGAGTTGTTGTGACCCAAGTGCAGGACCTGGCACTTGGCCTTGTTGAACCTCATTCCACTGGCCTTGGGCTGTTGATCCAGCCTGTCCAGATCCCTCTACCCTCAAGTGGATCAGCGCTTCTGCCGAACTTGGTGTTGTCTGCAAACTTACTGAGGGTGCACTCGATGCCCTTGTCCAGGTCATTGATAAAGATATTTTGTTCAGTGTTTAAGAGGCATTTGGAAAATGCCCTTAACAAAGTGCTTTGACTTTTGGTCAGTCCTGAAGTGGTCAGGCAGTTGGACTCGATGATTGTTGTACGTCTCTTCCAATTTAAATATTCTATTCTATATAGAAACCAAAAGAATTAGCCCAAGTAATATTAAATAGTATAGATTATGCTTTTGCTTACTATTGTTCATGTCTCACAAAATGCAAGTTTAAAATTTAAATTGCCCTTTTGAACAGTAGTGACATGAACTTACATGCAAATGATTTTGCATGTATTCCATGATTCCGTGAAATGGGAAACTAGTAAAATCAACCTGAAATGTTGACATGAATCAGTATCTGTCACATCATGATGTAATCATTTTAAGTTTATCACAGTAGATGAATTGTGATTTACCCTCTTACAGTTTTACATGGCACTCACGACATTGCAAAAGGTAACCCATTCTGGTAGAAGCTAATTCTCCTCTAAAATCTCTTTTCAGTAAGAGAAGATAATAGGAGGTTATATTAAATACATGTCTGTACCTTGACTTTGATTCAAAGTACTGCAATTTAGTAAACTGAACCTAGCTTCAGCATGAAAATAAAGTTATATATAATCATCGTGTTGGAAGAGCCCTTCACATATCATCCTGTCCAAAGCCCTACTCAGAGTAAACATTTTATTTAGACCAGATTGCTCATGCAGGTTATTGTTCAAGTTGGAAATAATGGAAAAAACCCAACAAACTAACCACAAACATATTTTTCATTGCTAAGGTAACACACTCGTCTAGTATATGAAGCCTTTATTTTAAGTGTGCTGTCATTGATTCTTGAAATACATAAATTATATAGTTCTAATTTACATGCAATAGAGCCTTTGGAGTAAAAAAAATTACTTATTAGTGTTAAAACAATTCTCTCTGCTTTTATATTAATGCAAATATTTGTCTCAAGGCTTATTAGCTCTTTTGGGATATAAGAAATGCCAGGTGGACTTGGGCATTCTGCTGTATAGGCAGAAAAAAAGAGACCAATTTAAGAGCTCCAAATGAATAGCTAATGAATTTACAGTCGTCTTACCTAATGTCATGTCACAAGTATTTCATAACCCCTATATTGGATAAAGTTATATGTTCATATCTAAAAATTACAGCTCACTAAGCTACAATTTTCCTGAAAATATGTTAGAACAGCATAATTTAGTGGTTGAAAAGCATGATTAGTAGCTCAGCTAGTAGAATAATTGGAAAATAGCCAGTTGTCTGGGGCTTAAGTTTGTGCTTTTCTTCTTTTTTATTATTTATTTTTCGGAAACAACATGTAGCTGTTTAGGACTGCAGTGCTTCAGCATTATGTGCTTTTCATATATTTAACTTCTTAAGCTGCATAAATTACTTGAGAAATGTATTTGTCAATGTACATAAGAGTTTGGTACCACAACATCTGAGTCTCATCTCTTCCTTAGGTAATTTATTTCTATATCACAAAGGAAAACATAATTTTTGTAAAAGGCTTTAAAACTGCAAGGCTCCCAGTTCTAAAATAAAAATGAGTCTGTCAAAATGACTGCCAGGTAAGGCCTTGAGCATGTGCTGTAATTCATTTTCAATTTTATGAGCAGACCTTCTAGAAGAGAAAGTGTTGGCTATCATGCTAAAAAAAAAAAAAATCATTTAGAAGTAAAGCTTTTTTTTTTTTTTCTCCTCTCACTTTAGTCTTCTTAAAGATAGACTAAGAAATCCTCCTTCCTAGTGGTTGGCTTCTCTGCCATCAGGCAGTGGATGGTTGTTATAGTAGCACGCCGGTCTAAGGAGCTTTATTTCAATTATAAATAAATCTGTTTTGAAGTTTTATCAGTTTTGAGTGAACTTGAGCCCACAAACCACCCTTCATAGCTTGCAGTAGCGCCTGTAGTTGCTAAAGTACTTAAGGGTAGCCCCATATTGTAACATTTAGCGTATTGCATCTAGGAATTACAGGCTTTGCTATATTTCTTTGGAAAAAATTGCAGTGTTTTCTTGCATTTTACAGGGCACCACACAGTGCTGTTAATCTCCTATTTTTTACTGGCTTGGAAAATCACCCAAAGTGCTGTAAGAAAAATTTACTTTGCCTTGTAAAATTTCTGTGTTACAGCTCCAAACCATATTAAATTCAGTAATAATCACCCTGGAAGATTCCCTAAAATCTAAAATATTTTATAATGTTTTCTCCAAAGGGAGATGGGGAGAAAGCAGACATAGACACAATAGAGACTCACAGTATTTTGGACTAAAATGAAAGAAACAGGATTGTGACATTCAAGTATCAACACTGAAGTTAAATACTTTTTTTAAAAGTTTCAAAATACTCCTTCCTCAGTGGGTGGCCATATTTTTGCCAACAGTTGTTTGTTACTTATGCTCTTGACAAACAGAAGGCCAGAGAGGTATTCTGCCATTTTTGGTTAGTTGTGAAATTACTCAGAGTGCCACCATCAAATACCCTACTGTATTCAGTAATTGGTGTAGTCCTTGAACATCATCTCAAAATAAATATAAATAGATGACAACATAAAAATAAGTGGAAGGTAGGAAGAACAGAAAGAAATGGAGCAGCAGGGGGAAAGGGGAACATAGTGCAATAAGGAATAGACTAATTCAGCATTTACTGTTTCTGTAATTACTTGCTGCTGATGTTGCAGCACAGAAAGGAAATTTGAATTTCTGTTAGACAACCCTGTCATATTGTCATTTTTTATGTCACTGTTTGATTGCTACTCTTTTTCTGACTTTCTAGATTTATACAAATTCAAAGAAAGCAGGGGTGAGGTAGAACAGTCATGATGTCAAAAGAATCCTGACTTTTTAAGACATAGCAATAGAAATCCTATATGTTAAATTTAGGTATGATTTTCTAGAACAGTTTTAGTAATCAATTCCTTTAAAACCTTTTTTTGGGGAATGATAAATAAATGCCTACACGTACAGAAATCTTCAATTTATGAAAAGACATTTTCTGAACGGGTGAATTTAGTTAGATCAGCAAAGCTGTTAAATATTTCATTTTGGGAGGCTAAATCCCTTGACTGTTAATACTGGAAGAATTTTTTAATGAAAATTGGATATTTCAGTTTCTCTCATCAAAACAACATATAAATGACATTGAATTCTTGAGAAGTCCCTCCCTAAGAAATCAAGTTAAGCCAAGAAACAGCCACTGCTACTTTTCTGTCATGTATTCAGTTTGTCTTTGGAGTCTGATACAGGCACCACAATTTTTCTTGCCACTTGAAATCCCTTGAGAGTTAAAACTGATCCAAGTACAAAGTTTGGATTTAGTTCTGAAATCTGCAAAATGTCAGAAGTTGTTTTCATTTTTGTTTTCAGTTTACAAGCAATTCGCTTGTAAGGAATGGGAGGGGTGGGTTTCCCTCTTCAGTGTGGAAAGTCATGTTTATTGACTTCAGAACCATAAGCCCTATTTTTTTAAGGTTTCGTTATCTGGTGTATCTGGAGCATTAACACCTCCAGGCTGAATGTCAGGATTTCCGAACTACAGAAATTTCAATAGCTGACATCTATTGAGCTTGTATTTCAAGGTTGGCTGCATGCCATAAGTATTGCATCCATAGATATACTTTTCAGTCCCCTTAGGACATATGTTTGGCTGCGTGCCAAATGTAACAAAATTAATTGTAAAATGGAGTATTTTCATTTAAATATAATATATCCATCTAACTAGCTGGAAAATTACTCTGGAACAGATATTTAGGCACATAACCCCTCACTAACCTCCCTTAGGGATCTCATCTTCTGTATCTCATTTCTAACTTCCTGTAGACAGGAAAAGGGGAGCCCTAAACTTCTCCCTTTACTCAACATAAGTTTAAAGCTCACTATAGAAAACATCACTGACACAGGATGAACTGCTTTCATGAGAGAAAAGATCTTTTTGTTTTGCTACATGGTTGAATATAGTCACCAGTCACCTGTACTTACTCTGTGTGTATTTTGTCAGTAATCAGAGAAAAATGCATGGTATAGGCCGAATTTAGCTTACAAGAAATTCATAGGACTCAGTGAAAACAGTAAGTGGAGATAGTGAATTTATATTCTACTGGCTGTCCAGTGAAATATGAGTAGATAGTAGTACACCACTTTATCAGAAATTATAAAATATGGCTTAAGACTGAATGGAAAAGAAAGTGCCTAACATGGAAATGTACTTAATGTTTCATTACATATTTTTGATATAAAATAATCTAAAGGTTAATGACCCAGGTGAACATTTCAATATGGGTCTAGACAGTAAATAAATTGCAACATGTGGAATGAAATCCGTTCTTTAAAATTTTACTGAAGACTGTAGATAATCTTTCTTGTTGTGAACAGTGATGTAACATGAGGTAAACTCCTTTTAGACTTCAAGATGACCCAAAAGAAAGACTGAAAAATAGGTGTATCTATTAAACCCAACCAAGACAACCAAAAAAAACCTTCAAGAGAACAAAAAAAACCCTATGCCTATATTTCTTTCCTAAATAATTTTGAACGCTTTAATAAAACAAGAATGCTTTTTATGATGAGTCCCATAAAACAAGAAAATGGATGTCAAACAGCTCTAATATATTATTGATTAATCAGATACATACTTCTTTACTCAAAGAAAATATCACCTTCATAGGCTCTGAATCATTCTCCAAGCCAGTAAAGATATGAGCTATGCTTTAAATTCCTAAATCTGTGTATAAGCAGTGGTATCATATTCAAAAATGCTTAAACTCCAGTGAATTCCCACCAAAGTCAGTGGGCAGTGCTTAAATCTCAGCTCTCTGCTTATCATGCCATTAATTATCCCCTTAGGTGTAGACTCAAGAACCCAGTTTATGTTATTGCTCTGTAAAATAACATTGGCTCATAGAAAATTTACATGGATTCATTAGAATCTGTCAGTCTAGTAGATGTTTTTTCAGTCAACACAAATCCACCTGTGGTTGATAGAGGACTATTGTGATATGTTTAGAGGGAAGCAAACCACTTAAGGTGCAAATAGAGGATTAAACTAAAACAAGACGTTCCATTTTATTGCTCCTACCAAGGCTTATTTCTAAAAGTAATTTACTGCATCCTTCAAGCAGTATGCATAGACTCATGTGCATGTGAGGAGTGAGGACCCCAGTCCAGTGAAATGACTGGGAAAGAGAGCATCAACCATGACCTCAGGGCCAAGGGTATGTGAATGTGTCACGCTGTACAATAATGAAAAAGTTGCCTCACATTTACTATAAGGTAAAGGTCAGCATATGATAACTTATCGTGTATTAGTAAATAGAGATTTACACCCTGATTTGCTCCAGAGTAGAATCATAGAATCACAGAATCTTATAATCATATGGGGTTGGAAGGGACCTCTGGAGATCTTCTAGTCCAACCCTGCTGCCAAAGCGCGTCCACCTAGAACAGGTTACACAGGAACGTGTCCAGGCGGGTTTTGAATGTCTCCAGAGAAGGAGACTCCACCACCTCTCTGGGCAGCTTGCTCCAGTGCTCTACCACTCTCACAGTAAAGAAGTTCCTCCTCACGTTTAGGTGGAACTTCTTATACTCAAGTTTATGCCCATTTCCTCTTGTCCTGTCACTGGGCACCATTGAAAAAAGATCAGCCCCGTCCTCCTGACACCCACCTTTTAAGTATTTGTATGCATTGATTAGATCCCTCCTAAGTCTTCTCAAGACTAAAAAGATCCAAGTCTCTTAACCTCTCCTCATAAGAGATGCTCCAGGCCTCTAATCATCTTTGTGGCCCTTTGCTGTACCTTCTTTGCTGTATCCTCTCCAGCAGTCGCCTGTCTTTCTTGATGTGGGGAGCCCAGAACTGGACACAGTACTCCAGATGTCTCACCAGGGCAGAGTAGAGGGGCAGGATGACCTCCCTCAACCTGCTGGCCACACTTTTCTTGATGCCATTTGCCTTCTCGGCCACAAGGGCACATTGCTGGCTCATGGTCATCCTATTGTCCACCAGGACTCCTAGGTCTTTCTCCTCAGAGCTGCTCTCCAGCAGGTCAGCCCCCAACCTGTACTGGTGCTTGAGGTTCTTGAGGTTATTTCTCCCCAGGTGCAGCACCCTATACTTGCCCTTGTTGAATTTCATTAGGTTTCTCTCTGCCCAACTCGCCAGCCTGTCCAGGTCTCGCTGTGTTGTGGCACAGCCTTCTGGGGTGTCAGCCACACCTCCTAGTTTTGTATCATCAACAAACTTGCTGCAGCTACATTCCATCCCTTCATCCAGGTCATTGATGAATATATTGAAGTAATCCAATTCTTGGTCCCATACACTGAGATCAATATATTACACCAAAAAGGAATAAGATTATATTCTTGAAGTTATTAGGGAGCCAAAACTTGAGAGGATCAGTTCTATTAACAGCATTCTTTCTCACTGTGATCATATAAGGATATGAAAGAGGAAAACTTTGTTTGAGAAGACAGCATCTTTGACAAGCCCACTGATGTTAGTTGGGCAAAGAAGGGCTTTGCATGACTATAAACTCCTTCCTGCACTACAATTTGTTTTTCTAATGAAATATATAAAGCTTCTCATTATAAATCACTTCTCATTTCAAATGTTACCTCATGTATATGTTTTTCTGGGCCAGATGTTAACCTGTAGAAGTCATTGCTTCTCTGACAGGTTCAGTTGGTTTTATTTTATTATAATAAAGATGAGATGAGGAGACAAGATTTATCTCTTCCTGCACAGGAAGTATAGAGATTGAGATAAATTTTGGACCTTTAGTGTAAATAATGCAACTCCCATGTATTTCGGTGGGACTAGCATTTCAGGTACAAATTATGGTGCAAGATATTAACATTGTAATTCAGAGTGAAGAAGGAAGAGTTGTAGAAATAACAGCAAAATAAGGGGAAAGAAGAATCCACTTAGCTACTAAATACTAGGTATTAACGTTTTTTCTTAAATATTTGGATGTAGAGGAGGGATGGAGAGCTTGTGTATGTCAGTGACCTCATTGTAAGATGCAAATCTCTAGTTCCTGTTTCCTTAGTTCAGCTAGGTAAAAACTTTTGAAGACTTTATCATAAATTTACTCAGCGTCACACTATTTAAATTGTGTTTTGCCTGTCCTGTCACATTTGTAGGGCAAAAGGAGCTGGCTATGAAACTGATATGTGGGTCCGCAAAAACTTAAAGAAATATGAAATTAAGTCACAGGTTCAGTTCAGACGTTTTTACTGTCCTTGCATAGCTCTGTGACTTTAAAATGTCCTAGAGAGGAAGAAGAAAATCTGTAAAATAATCATTTTTTCTGTAGTCAGTGTCTGCAGTTTAATCAATCTTCCATTAACAAATCTTTTCATAATTCTGTTCCTTTTATTAAAAATGTGAATGCTTGCCAAAAAAAATTGAACAGATGTGGGGAATGACAGTCAATTGCATTTCTGACACATTGAGTTCCTTATGCAATCGCGTTATTACCAGTTATAGCTGGTAAAATTATATTGAAGAGTGACGTTTCTGCTCTACCCGTTAAACCCTTGCACACTTTGAGGAATGATGAATATTTACAAAATATAAATTTGGTTTTGATTGCAGAGACCACCTAATTTGTTGAACCACCTTACTGGTTGCCACTGTGTCATCATAGTTTCCACAAGAGGGTTATTCAGAGCTGTTCAGCTGTATTAATCTTCCAATTTTACTAGCATCTCAGGGTCCCTGGGCCTCCAGCAGCCTAAAGTACAACAGCTGCCTCAACATGACTTTGGCACAGTTTCACAGCAGAGTGAAGAAAAAAAATGGGGTGGATTTAAAAATGGTAGTTTTGTCCTCAGTTTTTTAATATTTTAAGGATAAATGCAAGGTCTTCTGCTAATGTATCAACTGCCCATAGCTGGCTCTCTTCCGTTTGTCGTGGTGATCATAACATTCATTTGTGGGAAAGCCCAGTTAAGCAATATGTCTGCCCATATTAGCAAGTTTGGATCCATTGTTCTGGTCTGCAGGGAAGAAGCAACCAACTAACCAACCAAAACCACCCTTGCAGTCAGCTTTTACAAAGAACTGGTCTTAAAAATCAAGCTTCTGAATTCATATTTAAACACTTAACTGTTTGCCTTCCAAAACTGCAAGCAACCAGCTGTTCTGATTTGAAGCCTGCATGATTTGTGGAGAGTGGAGTGTTTCTGAAAGCCAGGACAACTGCTGTGCTAGGTTATAAGAGCCATGTGTCAGTTACCTTCACTTTTTTTCCTTTTAAATTTGCTGGTATTGCTGGAAGGTGGTAATTGTGGCCAATTCATCTTTATTTACTATTATTATCTTTATTATTCTGTGATTTAGGAGCGGGGAGGGAGGAAGTTTTCTCTATTAATGGAAAACTGCTGAAAGTTTGTCCTCATAGGCATCAGAGTAAGGTCCAGGTCCAGTAAGGTGAATACCAGCACAGTCTTCCAAATCAATTATTAAAGTGTCTTCATTATGTTAGTTTTTTCCTCCAGTAATGAGATTGCCATTCATTGTTTTATGATTACATTTCATTGGTCTCTGCACTGAAAAGCCATAAATATGCCAGTGCATCTGTGCAGAGGATCTCCATTAGGGGTTGGTCTAGGACCACCCACTCATTTCTTCTGAGCAAACCAGTAGCTGTCGGATAGCACCTTTTCATTAGCTACCAACATGGACTGGATGTGAACTGGTCACTAACAGGTGAAAGGTATTTTGTATCCCATTATTAATCCTCAGAGCTGTCAAGTCTTCCCATTAAACTCTTATTCATAAGTTTTTTATTCTTCAAATAAGTCTGCTAGCATGCAGTTGTAAACTTATATTTTTTGCTTTGTGAAATTGCCAAAGCATGTGGTTGTGCATATACAACTGCACACACTGCTGCTAGAAATTGGGAGATTTCCAGTGGCTCTCAATGCCTGCATTTGTGTGGGTCAATACACATAACGGTGAACACGCACAGAAAATGCCTTCCTGCCTCAAATCATTATTTTTCAGCTGTTTAAACAATTATTTGGATTTTCTTGAAAAGTTAGAATCGTATTCCCTTATGGCACATGTTTTATTTAACATTGAACACATATAGTGGGAAGGGACAATGACAGGGATTGCCCTCTTAATCTAACTACACGGTGTGTACATTCTGTTACAGTAGTTAAGATGTACATTGGATAGTTGAAAAAAGTTGATAAATGCTAAAATTTAATTGTGAAATGGCCTGATTCTCTCAGGTGATTGGATTTTATATCATTTGACACAAAAATAAAGTGTATTAAATCTATGCTGAGGTATTGACATTTTAGTAGCAGACAGATGGCATCAAAGAAGACATTCTAGATGGTATAATATTGCAAGGTTCCTCAGAATGCCATTCTGCAAGAAAATGCTTGTATTCTTTTTTTTTATTTTATTTTTGACAAATGTAGATATATTAAAATGATGGTCAATATGAACAAGTGGAGCTGTGCTGATAGTTTGTAGTCAGATCATTTTATGTCTTGGGTGATATAGTGTAAGATTTTTCACCCCTTTATCTGTTAATAAGTATTTGAGCCTGCTAATAGTACAGTCGTTCCTTTGATGCTGTGTTTGCTGGCACTTGTCATCACTATGTACTCCAGGTCTCCTGGCTGGCCTGAACTTGAATGCAACATGCCATTTGGAAAGTGCCAAAAAGAGTAGAGCAGTCATGTATTTTTAGCGATCCCAGTAAATGGAAATTAATCACGTTTGACAAATGTTTGCACCCTTACAGTCATAGTTCTGTTGGCAGAAGCTACATATTTTGTGACTGTATTCAATGAACTGTCCTTTTATGTTTTAGAAATAGACACAGAGTGCAGCCAGCTAAAACTTAATGATGTGAGTCTGTTAAAAAAAAAAAACAATGATGCAAAATCTGTAGACATTAATTCTGTCAGTATTAGTGATACTTATGCTTGGTGCCTGTCATTTTGAAGCCTCAAGACTGGACTTACACATGTTGTGGTACCTTTTGCCAGACTAAGAATGCCAATCTTGTAGTTAAATATGCAAAATTTAGTGTTTAATTATCAACCTCCCCCCCCCCCCAATTATTTCAACTTGAATAATTAATTTATTATGACCCAAATTGACGTTGTGTTTTCAACTGGAGGTCATTCTTCACTTTTTGTTTTCAACTATGATTGTATGCTATTGAAAAAAAAAAGAAATTGCATTTAATCTATAGGTTTACTACACTAGTAGATGAGGAAAAAAATCTGTCTGGGCTACATGTTGGGTTTTGGTTTTTTGTTTGGTTTATTTTTAAAAAAAACAATAAAACACAACATTTGGTTGTCAGGAGCCTTGTGCCATGTGGGTATGTTTTTAAGGTATATGGGTTTACCAAAAAAGTTTACTAACTATTAAGGCTAAACTCTTACCTCCAATGAACATTCATTTTGTGAAGCTGGAATATTGTAAATGATAAGCCTGCTTGTATCTCTGCCAGGATGATCTCTTGGAAATATGGCCTCTGTGTTGGTTTTGATGGAACCTGGTCTTGATATAGTTCTTGGTGTGCTGCACAACTTCTTTCTCTCTCTTTATTTTATTGTCTCTATGGCCCTTGAGGGAAATACTGAGAATCTGGAGCAGCTGTAATCATGAACAGACCTCATTATTATTCCTATGTTAGCTTGTGGGATAGTGCAGGATGTATGCAATGTCTGTTTCCAGACCACAAAACTTGAGAAAGCCTATATGCTTATATCTGTGAAATAACACTCAAGGCAACCTTGAAAGGTGCAGACCACAATGCCTTTCTTCCACAGTTGTTATACTTAACTGTTCTTTATTCTGTAGACCTTCTATTTTATAACGCAAACCACAGCAACTAATTTCATGGGGATAAGGATAAGCGGGTCACAAGTGTCTTACTGAATAGTTGGTGGTGATTTGTGTTTGATTATCAGACCAGGCTAATCCAATATTACTGTTTTCTTCATGAAAAGAGTAATGACCATTAATGGATCTGCTCTGGCACTTGTATACCATAAGACAACTTTAGTGGCTTGGTGATTTCAGTGATAAGAAAATCTGTGTTTTACAACAGGTCTGTTCTTTTTACCATCATTTCTGTTGGGGTTTTTTTTCTGTCTGTTCTGTCATACCATTGACTGTTGTCTTTAAAAATTAACTTTTCTATTTTTGTTATGTTTTATGGTTTGTTTTATGGTTGACAGAATTGGTTTCTGATGAAAACTTACTTCCTGCATTAAAATATGAAATATATTCTTTTTTTTTTTTTTACTTTCCACATAAAATCCAAAATATTTTCTATTTATATACCTTCGTTTGTGCTGACTTTATCATTGTCTGTGTATATAGGGTTATTTAAGACAGGAAGAAATGTAATGAAGCTGTGTTAAGGGAAGTTCAGATTGGACATTAGGAAAAGGTTCTTCATTGAGAGAGTGGTCAGTCACTGGAACAGACTCTGCAGGGAAATGGTCACCCAAAGCCTGTAAGGGTTCAAGGAGCATCGAGACAACACTCTTAGTCTATTAATTAGTTTCAGGTAGTCCTGCGAGGAGAAGGGAGTTGGACTCTGTGATCCTTATGGGTCCCTTCCAACTTGAGATATTCTGTCATTCAATGATTTCATAGAAAAAAAATATGTTTTCTCCCCCTTCCCCCCTCCCTCTTTTTTTTTTTTTTTTTTTAAACAGAATGACTAGAGCTCCCTCCTACTTTCCCTTCCGATTTTAGCTTCGGTCTTTGTAATGCTTATCCTGATACCTATCCAGAAAAGTAGCATGGAGCTTGATGTTCACCCAAAGCCCTTTACAATATTTTTTGCAGTACATTTCTACCACTTCCTTACTTCTTGGACATTGATGATGTTGGACGCATTTCTCCTTCAGTCTGGAAATCTGCAGCACAAAGTAGCTGACCACAAAATTTACAGTAACACTCAAACGTTGATATTTACTTAGGTTAAGTCTAGTGACAATGGTAGTTGTTTTTCTCTAGTGCCTGGAATTTGGAAATTATACCTACACATGATCTCTCCATGGTGACACACTGTTAAAATAATTTCCCCTCCTTTTTTTTTTTTTTTTTAAGGGACGCAAGAATGAGGCAGAAAAGTACTTCGTGAAGGCTATTCAGCTGGATCCTACCAAAGGAAACTGCTACATGCATTATGGTACGTTTAAGATAGATAGGGTTTCCACACGTATTCCAGACTTGCTGTTGATCTCTCTGAGTGATTAAGGATTTGAAAAGTGCTACTGGCAAAATACCTTCTGTAAAGGGAAAGAAACTAATCTACCATGTATAACTTCATCTCCATTTCAATTTGTTAATCACTGCAGAGGGAGAGGTGAAGATTTTCATATTTTGCATAGTTTTCCTCCTGTGAGGGGAATTTCAGTATTGCTGCCTCTCTGAGAGAGAAAAAAGGTGACTATTGCCATATGTCAAAGTTTCATGGCCTGGAATATTAATATTAACAGCTTTGGCCTAACTTCACTTGCTGCTGGTGGGTGGGCAACTAGCAGTTATACTTCAGTGTGTGTGAGTTCTATGTATTGAAGTGCGTGCTTTTTGTTGAGCACTTACAGGCCTTACATCTAGCATCTGCTCCTTCCCAGCATCTTCATGGCTTGAAATGGATAAGTATTACAAAAGGTTTTGACAAGTTGGCTATACCTTTGTCGTACTAAACCATGTGCTTAAAGCACACAGTTAACTTGAAGGTATCTTTATAACTTTGGATTGGTTTTGCTAGATGTGCAAAAAATGTTTCCAGATGTGATTAGTCCCAAGGAACTGAAAATACTTAACTTTATGTACTAATTCTTATTGTATTTTAAAGCTGATAATAGACAGATCTATGTAGTCCCAATTGGAAAATATAGAAAGAAGTGATAAATTTCATCTTAGTTAAGGAAGAAGGTAGGGAACCACAGGGATACTCTCTCTATATATTTATTTATATATCTATATATCTTCGTATACTGTTTTAATTTCCTCTTATTCTAACAGGTAAATGTAAAATAAATGAAAATTAGTAGCCAAAAGGGAAAATTAATCTCACATAATAACCATGTTTTTACTTTGTGTGATTTCTTTGTCTGAATTGCTCACACATTTTATTTCTGTTTGGTCTTATACAGTGTAAAATCCTGTATGTTAGGCTCCTAGAATCAATGCATACATTGTTACTGAGAACATGTCATGGTGCTTAAAGAAATGTAGCCTAGTGTTTCATTATTTTGCATTAGGTATCATTGCAGTTAGTGACCTTGTCTTCTATTTATGCCTGTACAGGTAAATCTGATGGGTATTTGTGCACATAAGCTCCATTATTTCAATTGGATATAAGTATAGTTGATATCTCAAGATAATGAGGAAAAGTTGCAGCAAATTGTTTCTCGAAATCCTGCTCAAGCCCCTTCCAGCTTTTGTTATTAAGAAATATATCCTTAGTTTTTATGAAATCTTTTTGCATACAAATTCAAAGGTAGGTCTCAACAATCCATCCTCCCAATTGAAGTCGTGATTGTGTATATTTTATTACAGGTCTAGACTTTTTTCTTTGTCTCTCTCATTACTTCATCAACTTGCCTGTCTTTTCCTGCAGTATTTCCTCTGTGTCATTTTCAAGTGCCCTATAAACTAAAAGCAAGGTTGTTCAAATCATCATACATCTCTGATGTAGTCACTTCTTCATTACAAAATTAAAATGGTGTATTGTTTCCCGATTAAAATTATTCCCTAAAAACTTTAGCAATTTTTTCCTTTGTTGTGTCATAGGTATGAAAAGTGGTTTTTGTGTCCTTGTGCAGAGGCCATTATTGCAACATAAGTGAGATTCTGCTTTGCAGATCAGGAATGAAGGGCAAGATTTAGTCATTTTTTGGAATACCAGCATAGTAAAATGTGATGCTGAAGGGCTGTAGACAGAAGGAAGTTCTGCACACCGGTCACTAGGTCTCCATCATGGAATATTTTACACACAGAGAGCTCTACTGCATACAGGTGAAACCTTTTCTTTTGTTTGTGTAACTTCTGATCACTTCACCAAATCCAGTGATGTTACTCATCACAGAATCACAGAATGATATGGGGTTGGGAGGGACCTCTGGAGATTATCTGGTCCAGTCTTCCTGCCAGAGCAGGTCCACCTAGAGCAGGTTACACAGGAATTCAGTCAGGCGGATTTTGAATGTCTCCAGAGATGGAGACCCTACCACGTTTCTGGGCAGCCTGTTCCAGTGCTCTGCCACCCTCACACTAAAGAAGTTCCTGCTCAAGTTTAGGTGGAACTTTCTATGTTCAAGTTTGTGCCAGTTACCTCTTGTCCTATGTTTAAATCAAAGTAGCTACGAGAAGGATATGGTTTACTTCTGCTTGCCTTATATGTCTATGTGTAGCACAGGTGATCTCAAAACCTTGTCACTTTGGGCACAGAACTTCATAAAATTTGAAATAAATTATCCTTGTTCCTCTCCTTCTTCCTCTCCCCTCTTCTTTCTCCTTTCTTTCCCTTTCCCCCTCCATCTATTTCTTTTATTAATCAGGAATCTGTAGTGTATTTTACCAGGGGCATTCCAAATATTACACAAGAATCCCTAGTGAACACTTTAAGCTTTTTATCTCTACATCTCATTAATTTGTTTTAGCACCTTGTCATAGGTACAGTTCATATCCCATTTGCCAAGTGTTAAACTATGGGGAAATACATCCATATTTTGCATGTAAATCTTAGAGATTACTTTTTTTCTCAGCATCAAGATGTTAGAACAGAGAATAAAATAGTTGGCGTCAACGCTAAAAAAACATTACCTCATGGAACAGCCAAATGAAAAGAGTGGTCAGTAGGGACAAAACAGGGTGTTGATGGAGTTGCAGGAATAAATGGTCAGAAGATCTTCTTCCAAGTGCACATGCATGCACACACTTATAATTTGTGCTCCCAGGATGTGCAGACATTCTTCTTGACTTCTAACCTTTAGAACTTTTTTTGCAGCTATCAGGAAAAATTGTTGATATTCTGTATCTTTTAAGAGATGTTCATATTACAATGTGCTTTAATTCAGGCCTTAAGCCAAAAAAGCTATTCTTATAAGATGTGAAGTGGTACTGGAGTCAGTTTATTTGATCACATGAAAATTTGGAGAGAGGTTAACAGTTTCATGGTTGCTTCTTGGGATAATACCACCACAGCACATTTCTCTGATGGAGTTAGTGTTATAAATAGTTTTTATACATAATTTGCTGGCTTTGGAGTTCACTGAATTCAGGTTTAAATCAGAGTTTCTCAAACTCATTATGCTTGGAGATGTCTGAAGAAAGAACTATTGGAAAAGCTGAAGAAAGGTAAATCCCTGCACGCTGCAGACATGGTGTTGCTTCATTAGACATAATGGGAAATGGCTTTTACTCTAGTGACCAGAGAGGGTGGCAGTCCCCTCTTGGGCTGAAATGCAGGCAGCTGGTCATCTGTCCACATTTTCCCCTTCTTTTCCCCTTTCCTCCTTTTCCTTTTTCATATGTCAGTTATCTGAATGTCTGAACTTTGTGCATAACTGTTGTCTTGCAAATATGTGAGTCTTGATGAGTGATCTGATACAAGCTACTAAGGTACACAATACAGTACAAGAAACAACTAACAGATGAAATAGAAAATGTGTATGAATCAGGAAGAAGAAAAATGGTAGAGGAAAGAGTGCAGAAGCACCAGTACAATTATTCTTTTTTATTTCTCTGGCAATGAAAATATTATTTTTGGCACAACCTATACGTTTTTAAACTAGAACACTGCAGGAGATTATTTCAGATACTAGATTTGAATGCCCCTATAAAGTTTGAGGGGTTTAATTGGATATTTTTAATACACATTTTTTTAAAGAAGACTTAAAGTGAACAGTTTTGACTAAACCAAGTTAAACTTAATAAATGCTTATTTGTTTTTGAATTTCCATCTTTGTTTTCTCTGGGAAGGTTTTCTTCGGAATATCTTACTCATATCTACTCAGAGTATTGGCTCTCAAACATTTAACTCGTGTGCCATTTTGGATCATGCAGGATGTCGGTGGCTTCTGTCATCAACAGATAAATGACATAATTGAAATGGTCATCACTGAGGACAGAGGAGACTCTTTCTATCTAGATGCCTTGATTAAATGCTTATGGACAGGTGGGATGAATCCAAGTATCAATCTAAGAAACCACAGAGAGATACCTACGAACTAACAGATTCCAAAGGAATTTTCATATAAATATTTTAAGAACATGTTGGCATTTAAAGAGTCAGTAAGACAATTTTTTTTAAAAGTGTGCCAAACATAAATTTTCGGCCAGGTCAGACCAGTGACATTGTGGCCCAGAGATTATTTAGTTTTTGATACAGTATTGACCAGCCACAAAGGAAATACAGATGTCCCATTTCTGTCTGCACTAACCAGGAGAAATTGAAGAAATATTCTCTGTAAAATTTGTCAGTTCAGAGAGATGACATGAGTTCAAACAGTGAAATACTTAAGTTCTTGTCTGTTCGAAAAGAAACAAAGACAAAATTTTCATTGAGATGCATAGTAGATAGCTGTGTTGTTGAGTTTAAAGTTGTTGAAAGGTCTCTGTATGAGCTTTCACTTAAAGAAGCAAACAAAAACCCCCATAAAGCTACAGTGAAATTTAAACTGTGCAAACATTTTTCCTCCAAAAATTGTCATATTTCCTTTATAATTTGCTGTTTTAAAACAAAAACAAAATAAAGCCCACTCCACCCACCACTAAGGCAGTTTTCATTTTACTTGTTTGCTAAAAATAAGTTTTGCTACCATGCCTCTTAAAATGAGTACAGTGGCCTCTCTTCAACATAGTGAAAGTGGAGCAGGGAAGAAAGAGAGAGAGAGAAAGGAGTGAGGTTTCAATATGAATGCATGTACAGAGGTCCCTCCTCCCTTACATTTGTAATAGCTTAATTAGAATGGGGAAGTCTAGAACCTAACAGGATGTTCAAATTAAATCTGTTTTATTAATCACCACTGAGACCTCCGTTTAAAGTAGTTTCCTTTGAATAATGCATTGTCTCTAATAACTCTAAATTGTTTAATGATTCCTTTTTCATTATAAAAATGGATTATTCTCATTAGATTAATTATGTATTCACATAATTAGGCAATTCACATTGATCATCTGCCTTTTTCAGTGCATTCCCAGTTACAGATATAAAACAAAATGAAAAATATGCTGTCAGATTATGTAAAACTGAAGCATATTATCTATACTCTCATTGAAGGAAGAACAGATTAACATGGTCCCAAACATTCTAACTTTTCTTTTACATTATCTTTCGCTTCTGAATTTTCTGATAATTTAAGAGTTGTTTTTATATATTTTCTCATATTATCTGGGGTTTTTTTACACAAATTTAACTTGTTAAATCCTAGTTTTATTTTTTTCATTTTCACCGTAAGTCTTTCTAATAATTGTTTCAGCACAGAACTTTTTGCCCTTTTTGATGCCTAAATTTTCATCTGGGTCTGTGAGAACTTTGTATCTGTCTTGCCTCCAAAGATGACTGCTTTACCACTCCTAAGTCCCAGCCTGAAAACTGATTGGAACTGCTGTGGTTAAAGCTTCAAAATAAATTTTATTGAAATATGATAGCAGTGGATTTTCAAGCACCATTTTTTTCACTCTTTAAGTCGTACACTTACATGTGTTAGTGAGTGTGAGAATGTTTTCATTCAGTTTTATTCTTAGATGTGATATATTTATAATATTTCTGTGTAATCACATTGTTCACAGTGCTGGAGCTCTGTGTCTTTGTTCTTCATTGCCTGAAGAGCAGCCTGGGAAAGTTTTATTTTTCTCCCATATATTTAAGGAAAAGATCTAATAAAGAAAACAGTGTAATTATGAAAAGTACAATGTCAAATTTGTATTGATAAGAAAGAGAAATATTGTGACCATGACCTAGTAATGAAGTCTTACTCATTTCTTCAAGATAGTTTTATGCCTGTGGAAGAAATGTCACCCTAGTCTGTAGGAAGGTCAGTTTTTATCAATGAAACGAATAAAACTTATTTTGCAACTTTATTACCAGTGAATGAATTGTCCATTTCGGACCCACAGGTTAGCTAAACGAAGTATATGCTGAATGATAAATAAAATAGAGTGCAAGGATCTGCTTCATTGGGAACACCAGATGCTACATCGTGATTATGTATTGAGAAATTAAATTCCTTGATGAGATGGGGTCAAAGCCACCCAGATGTAATATGTCCATCACTAAGTCACTTTGCCATCAAATTGGGAACCTGACCTTGGACTATAGTTTGTAGCTCCTCATACAATACCAATGAATGTAATTGCAGGAAGACACGATTTCTAGACCCAAAACAGGAAGAGAGATGTAACTGGCTCACAGAAAGACTTTATTAAGATTCCGACCTTTCTGCTCCCAGAACTCTCTCCGATAATTCTGATTTAAGAAGATCTTCAGCTGCTACTAACTCAGACAGTATTTCTTACTTCCAAACAACAATATACCAGAAACTGAGCTATTCACAAGAATATACCAATTTGAAGTCGTCTTTGAAGTTTTCTTGGCAGCTGTGAATAATGAGTGTACAAAGGCACATGTACATAAATTGCCAAGTCCTTTTTGTTGCTCTCTAGGCTGTTGATGTCACACAACAATAAAAGATTATTACAAACCACTATAATAACTATTTATTCCAAACTCCCTT
This sequence comes from Tringa tobata, assembly GCA_033628505.1. Classification (NCBI taxonomy): domain Eukaryota; kingdom Metazoa; phylum Chordata; class Aves; order Charadriiformes; family Scolopacidae; genus Tringa; species Tringa tobata. The sequence goes on along the minus strand of JAHREE010000395.1, from coordinate 7,167,451 downwards.
TAGAACCAATCCCTTAAGTGGAATGCAGTGGAGTATTTCCAAACAAGCCAGGTCACTGACCCTAAACGCTATGGAATTTCCATGTTTTGGACTCTTCCCTTGAGTTTATCTGTAAATCTTAATCATTCTGACATCCCAAGTAGATGCTTGACTCTGCTTCCTCAGAACAATATACTAGACTGCTCGAGAGATGTGGTATAGGAATTGCAGAACAGAGGCAGTGCTATAAATGTGACTATGTTCTTTCATGTGGCCAAAATATGAGGTTTCTGCAAGAACTGAAAAAACCTGTGGCACAAATAGCTCTGGAGATTTCTTTGTTAATAATCATATGATTTGACCTGTAAGTGCCATCTCATTATGAGGGTTTCTGAAGAGATAGCATAGAGATGCTACGAAAGTGACACTGGATCTTTCCCATCCAAATTTCAGTTTTCCAAATCTTACACATCACCAGGCATCTGCAGAATGGCGTAGGATCCAGAATCTTGCTCAGTGTTTATAAAACATGAGATCCTCTGTGTTACATGTTTTCATCATTAATCTTATGCTTTACTGAGAGCTTCCAGTCATCTAGATGTGGTCACAAGTTCAGCCATCAATTCCCAAAGGCTTGCAATTTAATTTTTTCTGTCTTATCTCTGGTTGTGCTCTGGATGACATCCAATGGTATATTTAGCACAACTGCAACAGGTAAGTTTTTCAGACAAAGAAAATAGCTAATAAAAAGATTTTCCAAGCCAGTCCATGTATTGATGTTGCAGCACCCACCAGCTTGCATAGTTTTTCTACATATTTTATTTGTATGGAATAATCTTCTCAATGTGAATCAGTTCAGGGGACATACTCCCCAAAAGCCCTTCCAGTGAGAAAGCCAGAGAAGAGCTTTAGATAAAGATTGAGTAGGATATAAGGAGCCGTAAAAGAAACTGGAATGCTACTACCATCTAGGTGATCCTGATGTAAGTTCTCTTTGCTTTGTCTGTCACATCCTACACATTCAGCAAGAAATTGTCTTAACAGGCCTGGAAAGCAAGATCTTTAAGCAAACATTCCTTTGCTCTGGGAACTGCTCATTCACAGCCAATGAATCTGTTTTGAAACTCTTAAAGGAAACAGTTGCATTAGGTCATGTCTGTTGACTTGACATCTTGCAACATTGATTCATCACCTGAAAAGTTTTGGAAATCAACTCAGAGACAAAATCTCTCATTTCTTCCACAGAATGCTACTGAAATTTTCCATTCAGAAATCTCTGGTTGTATCTGCTTTTTTTGCTCTCCTTTGCCACAGTAGAGTTGAAGTTGATGGTGACTTCAGTAGTGGTTCTGCTCAAGCCAGGAAGAATGTATGTCAGTTCTCAAGGCTTGATCTTGTAGCCTTGCTGTGTGCTTCAGATACAGACACAATGCATTGGATCAACCATTTCTGTTGAAACTTGAAAGGCTTCAAATCCTTGATGTGGAATGTGCTGAAAGAACTTCTAGTGAACTTTATTGTAAACAGATGTGACAGTTGAGACTATGGTCTTTTCATGTTAATATAGCTGTTTAAGTTGCTGCCGTGGAAGGAGAAAATTTTTGAAGGGGATAAGATGCAGAAGACTTGGTGATAAATGTATAGTAAAAGCAGCAAATGCTGACGGGTTTTTTTGGATTACTGAAGACATCAGGACATGAGTGTAAGTCATTGAAGTTTGAGTAAGTGCAGAACCAGCAGCATTCTGAGAACGTTCAAAGTGGTTCTTTTTAAAAGCAGCAGTAGCAAGATGAGCTGTTTCAGAAACCTGCTCTGTTCTGGTACAAAGTACCTTTGAATGCTTACCAGTGAGCAAGAGAGAGAACATTTCAATTAAAGAAAGATTGGTGCAACTTGCACTTTTATCTAGTAAAATAAAAGCTCACAGTGCCTGTGGGGAATGTGTTGAGCCCATTCTAGAGGAAGGCACTAATGCCTTTGTGTTCTGGACATAAAAGATTGTTACACACAGGCATATCCCAACCAATTAATATCTTTCATATTACAATAAAGCAGCAGAACTACCAGTTCAGATGTATGGCTTTTAAACTGGTGTTGGTGCATGTCTTAAAAAAATGCTTTACAAATATTGATCATCATTTTAGAGAAACAATTATACAGGATAGTGAGTTGTATGCTCTCATGCCTATGGATGCGATGGATATTTGTTAAAAAATTGACAGAATATGAAAATAAATTGTTTTTTTTTCAAGTCCTAGGAACTGGAATTTTTTTGTCATTGTTTAAATTATATATATACTTTTATCTAATTTCTCAGTAGATTATATATGTTTCCTCAAAATTTTGTGGGCAAATATAGACTCAAAAATACTGTTGGCAATTTGAAAGAAAAAGTAAGTTTTAACAAGGTTGAAGGTACAGAATTCTTCACCTTTTATGCTCTTTCTGATGCTTAGATATCTCAATTTAGGGAAAAATTAATAAGAGGATAGTGAAGTATTGAATCAGTTCTCTGCTGTCAAAGGTCTTTAAGAACTCTTGGCTACACATTTACATTCAGCTTTGTGCTATCAAGAAAGGTGGAAACATCTGTTCAAAAAAGTAATGAGGTTCCAGGCACAGAACAGTTTTGTTGAAGATCACATCTGAACCTGGACTGTGGATTTCCCACTCCTGTTCTAGAAGAATTACAATGAGAACTTTCCTTGCTTTCCTTATGCTTTCCTTGAATAAGAAAAATCTGGGATTCAGAGCTTCTAGAAAGCTGTTTTCTTGAAAGCTGGTTCTGATTCCAAAAACCAATCAGGCTATCGTAATTTACGTACTTGGCAAGAGTTGGAGTTGTGACACCTACAATAAGAAAGCTCTGTATGTGATATTGGGCAATGTCTCATAAATCATGCAGTTTGCCAGCTACCTGTCAGAGGAGAAAATCCTGCCTGTAAATTTAGACCCACACAAGTGGTTCCTGGATCCAGGTGCTTGTAGATCGGACCTTCCGATCCACCTTCAACACATTGCCAATATTCTGCCCTGCTAGGGCTTTTCTCTGGGGAAACACATCTTTATGGCTTTGACAGGAAAAGTTCAGAAGTCTGCTTTTTCATAAAGAAAGTGCAGCAGTTAACTGCCAATCCAGTTCATTCTTGTATGAATTTAGTATATCATATCAAAAGGAACGGCAGCTAATGTTTTCAAAATGAGATATCTCTACTTAGGTGCTTTAAATTAAATTTAGATGTGTGAATAAAATTAGTCTGCCTTTCAGGAAAAGTTGGCAAATCAAGTGTCAACTGAAAGTTTCCATCTTGTACTGGGTCTGGCTGGGATAGAGTTAACTTCCATAACAACCTGGATGATGCTGTGTTTTGGATTTGTGGCTGAAACAGCCTTGGATAACACAGCAGTGTTTTTTCTGTTGCTGAACAGTCACTGAACAGTGTCAAGGCTTTCTCTTTTTCCCATTCTGTCCCCTCAGCGAGTAGGCTGGAGATGGGCAGGTGATTGGGAGGGGACACAGTTTGGACAGCTGACCCAAGCTGGCCAAAGGGATATACCATATCATATAACATCATGTTCAGCAATAAAAACTGGTGTAGAGAAAGAAGAAAGTTTTGACTTCTGAGGTGACCTAATTTGGAGACTGGCTGAGCATCAGTCTGCGTGTGAGAAGTGGTGAGCAATTTCCTTCCCTTTGCTGTTTTTTTTTTAGGTTTTTTTGTTATCTTTCCTTCATCTTTTAAACTCTTTATCATGACCCACAATTTTTCTTGCTTTTGTTCTTCGCATTTTCTCCCCTCACCCTGATGGGTTGGGGCTGGGAGAGAAGTGAGCAGCTGCATGAGTGCTTGGATGCTGGCAGGGGACAACCCACCACAAACCTGAACACTCAGGTATTGACTTTTCCACTAGATTAGGTAAATAGCAATATCTCATATTTATAGCCCATCCAATTAAGGAAATGCTTGATCAGCAACCTCTGATTGAATCACGTCTACTCCAGCGATGAGTAAGGCAGTTATGGGGTGTTCCCCTCTCCTGTTTGTAGTGAGTATCCTGGTAAGGGTTTGGGTGTAAAGGATGCTACAATGGTTTCAGGAGGATGTTATGTACCATCTGCTACCTACCCACTCAGCATGAGTTCTTGCCACTGTTTTTACCACCTCTAGTAAAGGGGAGAGACTTGTTTCTGGTAATACACAGTCCTAAAATTTTCATTTCTGGAGAAATGAAATTTTCACTTGTACTTAGCTGGTGTCACACAGTACTTTCAATTGTTTTTAGTTAACTTTCATAATGCTGTAATAAAGATAATCCTTTAATATGTTATATCATTTAATAGTCCTATTATCGAGACACTTGTTAGAGACCTAGTAGTAAATGGAGAGCAAATTCTGGTTTTAATTTAAAACATTAATTTAGTGTTGTGGCTGACAATTTTGATGTGTCCACATAGATTAATGGAATGTATGCAGCCAAAGTCCTAGAAAAACAGTTAATAAAAACAAGCTTTTAACTAAAGTTTCTATCAGTGCACTTGCTTTTCAGTAAATATATATAACGTTGTTCTGTTCTAAGTTAGACTTTTTGTAGAAATATAAAGCATATAGGAATTTCATAATATCTTCAGTATATGTTGATTTTATAGACCTCTTAAAGACCTGAGAATTAACCTAATGTATTTCTTAAGAGCAACAGTAAACCATTAGTATTGATTTGAAATGGTTTCCGATAATGTTATATTTTTAGGAATTACAAGGATGAAGTGCAAGTATTTCACTGTTTAATAGAATGAATTGAAGTCAAGAAATCTGTTGATTTTGTCACATCAAGTAGAATGAATCAGTTACATTTTATTACATTAGGGATAGTTATAAATATATATATGGTAACATTTCTGTTGAGCAGTGTTAAATATTTAATACAGAAAATTAGCAGTATGTTTCTAAAGATCTGTCTCTAAAATACCTTGAGCAATTTTTATTGAAGACAATAGTGAGAGGTTTTTTCTCCTTATAGAACTAACTAGCTAAATGAAAAGTTGACATTATTTTTAAATTCTAGGCTGCAAAATATTTTTCCTAAATTGGGTATATAACTTTTTGAGACTGATCTTGAATGTTCACCATGTCTTAAAATCTAAAAGGTTATGTCCTCTTACTTCCCTATGGCTGGATGTATCAGTAGTACGTCTAGTGTCTCATCCAGCACTTTCATTATCAAAGAAACCTTAATGTTAACAGTTTAAGGCTGGTTTGCTTCAGCATGGACCTAAAGTTTAAGGATGCTGTTTTAGTTCATTTGTTAGAAGAGAATTGGAATGCTAGTTTGTGAAGTTTGTTTCAAAGATTTCTCTTTAAAGAAAGTAGGAATTCAACACGAATCAAGAGATATGAACTGCGTATTGTAGTTGGTAGATTTTCTTGCCTGAGAATTTTCAGATTCATATTGGAGTTTGTCCTATGTATAAGTTATACCCTGATGCGACACTGAAAAGAGGAGAAAAAAAAACCACAACAAAACAAAACCAAAAAAACTTTTGTTTGGGGTTGTTTGGTTTTGGGGTTTTTTTGACAGCTTTTATCAACATTAAATTATTTTTTTTTCCCCTTGTAAGAGACTTCCAGTAATGGCTCAAGCAATGGTTTCTAAATCTGAAGATAAATCAATTTCATATTATCCAAACTGTTCTCATATGTTTTCTTTTTGTGTTTTTCTATTTATTTATTTATTTACTTATTGTTCTGTGTGAGAACGCCTTTTTGGAAATCATCTGTTTCTGGAAACAACACAAAGTAACATAGTGCGTGAAAGGATGGCACATATTAGAGTGTGGATGTAACTAAAGCAAGCAAATCTTATGCTATGAATGCGGAAAGGCACCTGAATGTTTTTCCAGGACTTTTTGCAGATGTGAATAACTAAGATATACGTGACTGTCTGAGTAAATAATATCTCTTGCTAAGTTGAAATGTATCCACAGAGAGAGGAAAGAGCTAGAAAAGCTGTCTTTCATTGCTTTCTGTATTAAGATAAATCCTCTGCAAATATGTTCATTGCACCAAAGTGTCACTAGATTCACTATGCCCCTACAGACCTTGTTAGCGCTGGTTAAGTGGATTTTCTGCATGGGCGTATAGTAAGCATTTAAGTAACAGGGAATGTGTGAGGAGAGGAGGCAAGAAAAAAAGAAAATCCCATGCCATAAGAGGAAATCATTTGTTCCTGAAGAGGCTTGTGGCCAGTGATGGCTTGGTGGACTTTTGTTTGAGTGATCTTACTTTACAAATTAAGATAAAAAAGAAAGGATGGAATGCTGGAATGTATAATCACCATACTTTAAGATAGCTTCTCCAAATACAAAGTTACGTCAACACAGAGTCTAGACGGCTGAAACCCTTTGAAAAGTCCTTGATCCAAAAATAACACATTTTACAAATTAGGTGTGAAAAAATCATTAAAAGGAGCAGAAATAAGGTGGTTTGAGTACCTTCCAAAGTGGTTTTTTTTTCCTCTTCTTCAAAGGGAAACTTGGTTTTATAGAGTTCTACTAGTTACTATGTGCTTTGTTTTGAAACTACTGTACATTAAAGTTTGGTTAATGCTAAATTATTCATTCTTTTCAGTTTTTACTTGTCTTAATGTTTGCAATAATGTAATTTGTAAAAATTGAGTCACCTGATATTAGCCATCTTCTATTTTTTAAAGTGAAATGTAAGAATAATGTAGGAAACTTATAAAAAGCTACCCATTGTCACCCTTTTCGTGATACTGAAATACCTGATAAAATACCAGTTCTTCAAGGCATACGTTTATATAATGATTTTAAAGCAAAGTATCATTTATAATTCTAAAGCTGAAGAAATATGTTTGGATACATATAATTACATATATTTTTAATTTGATTTTGAGATATGCTTTTTAAATGGGAAAATATTTCATTTGCATTATTTTATTTTATTTCATTTTGTTCTGAGGACATGAGGATCAGTGTTTAGGCAGAAGGGCAAGTTCTTAAATGGAAAGCTTCTATGGGATTAAGAATACTGTTTCTTGTTGGCTGAGTGTTACTGTATCATTCTCACTATTCATAAATAGTTATTACCTGTCATATTTATTGCATTTTTTTCTATAATTATATTTTAAAGATATTGAAATACAGAGCAGATCGACAAATTGAATCTGAGACATCTAATTATATTGTTGTTGTTGTTGTAATTCCTTTTTCCTGACTACATTGTCTGAAGTCTTATCCATCAGTTGTTTTCTGTGGGCTTATGTTCATGCACTCCATTGCAGGTCAGTTCCTCCTAGAAGAATCTCGCCTGATAGAAGCAGCTGAGATGGCAAAAAAAGCAGCTGAACTTGATAATACAGAATTTGATGTTGTATTCAATGCAGCCCATATGCTCAGGTTAGTGCTTTTACATTCAATGCAGCCCAAATGCTCAGGTTAATGCTTTTACATCTGCCTAACTTGATTTTCCTTCCCTTCTTTTGGAGGAAAAATGTCTTTATAGCCTTTGCACATGTTTTTTTTTTAAGCCTAGCAACCCTTTTGAACAATTCAGTATTGTTAATAAGATAAAAAGAGTTGGAGTGAAACTTTTGCAGGATTTAGAACTTTCTAATTTTCTATACGTTATCTCATAATTTCTTACCTTTAAAACTTCTGCTGTTCACAAGCAGGTAATAATTTTTCCTTGTGTACAAGAACAAGTGTTTCTTTTGTGAAGAATCTTCTGCAGGATTTCCTTTCACCTGATTTTTTAAAATTTAGGATGTATAGCAGCTGCAAATAAAAACATATTTCTGATCTGGATGTAACTAAAGAATATTGAAAATATCACATTTTATGTTTATATCATTAGGGAACACTACGTTAATTAGAAATCTAAGTATTCCTAGGCTAATGATGACTTTGAGATTCATAGGAGCACTTAATGATATTACCAGAATCTGGGATTTAAAATGGAGTCTTATAGTTAATGCTGTTGTCCTATCTGAACAGAATAAAATTTTAGACTTGTCTTTTTCCTTTTAAAGCTGTCAGACCTGGATATTCAGAAACATTAAACTTCTGCCTGAACAGTGTCATTAAACTCACATTACTGTAATAGGTATCCTCCATGCTTATTTCTAGGATAACTATCTAATTATTGTCTATTGTCCGCTTAATAGCTATGAGGATACTTGATTTCATTTTATTCATTTCAGATTATATCTATCCTTTGAAAATGAATAAAAAGGAAATAAAAAATATACTTAATTATGAAAAAACAGTTATTGAGATGATTTCTCTAATGAAGATATCACACGTGTCTGTTTATTCTTCTAACATTTAGAATACGAAATGAAAGGAAAAGAAAATGGTATTAAAAATAAGGTAGAAACAGCTTCAGCCAAGTGACCTGTGTTTCAAAATGAAGGTTTTTTTACCAGGATTTTGAAATAAGCCCCAGAACGCCCTTTGAAAAATAACTCTCACTGCATGTAGGTTAGAAAGGAAACCAAGACAAAGGGTTCACTGATAAGCAACAGTTTGACCTGCCCCAGGTTTATGAACTACTTTAAAGATCCTTCCCTTCCTCCTCATTATTTTCTGAAAGTTATCTCTTGAGACAGAATTCAGGAATTTGAAGTATTTAGATTAATGAAAGAAATTCACAGACAGAAGCATGGCAAGTTAGGCATGAAAGCTGAATCCAGAAGTCTACAGAGTGTGTCAGACTTATGATTTCAGTGAGTGTGTTGTGGAAGATGGCTTAATGGTGTGATTTTTTTTGTTCGTATTTTAAAATGTGGTGACATAGAGCAATACTATTTTGGGAATAGGTTTAATAAATCTCTTATTTTCTCTGTGAGTACTGAGTGAAGTGTCTCGGGTATTGAAGGCACATGTCTTTACATCAGTACTATGAGTACTTTTCAGTCTCAAAGTAAGAGCTATGCTGCTGTACTGTACATCAACCATGGTTACCCTACTTGGTCTGGTTCGGAGTCGACATTTTTTGGGAGGTTTTGACCATCATTTAGCTGAGTGATTCTAAGCTGTGTTCTCTATTTTAGCTGTAAGAAAAAACAAGACTTAAAAAAAAAAAAAAAAAGAAAAAAACCCCACCAAACCAAATCCCTTAAAACCAAAAAAAAAAAAGCCCTGGTGGTTTAGTTCAGCTGGAATCCAACTGTGCTCCTTTGGGATATCCAGTTGATCTAATTTCTCACTTAAATACTCAGCTTTATTTGTGGAAGATCATAATGCCTTCCTAATATGCTCTGTGAGTCTAAAGTGGTTTGGAGGATTTTGCAAGAGTCAGGGTGGCAAAGTAAAATTCAGTGCTGCCAAGTTTTTGCTTAAAACTGCATGTGTTATGATCTGATTGATTTTTGCTAGAGGGTTGTGATTCTTTTGTCTGCCTTTGTTCAATGCTTTATTTAGCAATGTATTCAATATATTGCTTACATAATAGCTGTTGGACAAGGGGAATGTATACTCATACAGCAGGACAGACCTGCTACAAATCCATCATGAGTCTGTGGGACTTCAGAATCAGCTGATTTTCAGGAAACTTAGGGTGATTGGGACCTGAGGTGAGTGCAAGAGGAAAGCAGATACCAAGATACAAAGGAAAGAAGGGAGTAATCCAAACAGCATAGAGCGACACAGCTAGAAACTGTGAATGCTAAAGACAGTCATAAATGAAAGGCTGAAATGATTAAGTATAGTAGTATGAAATTATTAAGTATAAGAATATGAAAATATAGGTGACGAACTGCTCTTCAGGTAGAGAGCTATTAAAACTGACTGGTAAGAATTTTGAGTGGACTGCACAGCTGTGAGGTAGAAAATACATTATAGAAGTTCAAAGGGCATGCATGTGAATTGACTGTTGTGAGAGAGAAGTGATAAATTTTAAAGTTGTGTTGTGGACTAAGAGACAGAAATTGGTATTAATGTGGAATAATGCATGATTTCCAAAAGGACTGGGAGACTTAAATTTTTAGATTTTAACTTAGATTTTTGTGTAAATTCTAATATGTTTTTTTCAGACAAAATATTCTACCAAGTGAGGTACTGTTGAATTAGAAAGGAATCATCTTTCCCTCCTGTCATGCTCCTGTGTGCATCATTAGCCCAAGGACATCACAAGAATGAGAAATATGTAGACTTTCCTACAGAATTTCAGGCAATTTTTTCCAAATTTGGGTTACAGCTGCTATGGATGGAAAACAATCACGCCGTTCCCTCCAAGTCTACTTGTCTACTTTATTTTTCTACTCTAGTGCTAAGATATTTTCCTTATTTTTAACCCCTTTACTCTCTGAGCAAAATGTTTACATTAAAATGCAACCTAAATCAAAATTAAGTTTTGAAAATTTTGAACCAGAATGCTGTGCCTTAATTTTTTTCCTTAAATTTGCAACAGAATTGTTAATTGTTTCCAAATATAGCAGCTGTATTTATAGATGGCCTGTTCTTAGTTTATCAGTCACAAGAAAGACTTCTGCTCCCTCTGTCAGGTATTCCAACACTGTTTACTTCCTCTCTTTGTGACTAAATCCAAAGCTGAAACCAAGAAAAAAAAAAACCCAAGTTCTGTTTGCATTATTGACAGACCTCCCTGTTCCTAATTACAGAAACATAGTTATTAATTTTTTGCCTTGATGACTTCTGTAGGATCCTGATAATGCAATGCCAGATGAATCAAGTCATCTGTAATAGGGGTGAGATGTGGGATGAATGTAATTAATTTCTTTGCAACAGTCTGGTAACTTTTAACTTGCGTAGTACTTGCCTGTAAAATTTGTTTTCTCAGTAAATTTGTTTTCCAGACAGCTTCATTCAAGGGTCATGTAGCTGTTTGGCTGGTTCTTCTTAAAACAGTAACTGGTCATGTGTTTTACTTGTGTAGTATTGCTATGCTCTTGCTTATAGCCTCAGTTTGAAGCTTTTCAGCAAAGCTAGATACGTTTTAATGGAATATAGTGAAGCATATATGGTGGCTGTAACTTCAGTAACTGAGTCATTTATTAACAGTGCTTAGTTTCACTTTGTAGTTGTATACTGATGTGAGCTGCCATGAGATAGGTTTCCTGTGATCTAGGGGATGATTACTTTGAGAAGGAGGAATGGCAGTGTGGTGACACCGCTGTACTAATTAGAAACAGGAAAAGAGCTACACGTTGTCTCCAAATGAAAACAAGCAGAAGATAAAAAGCTTTTCTTATAAGCACATTTTTTAGGAATAATTGGCTTTTTCATGTTTCTGTAGGTCAGTGGGTTGTTGTGGGAAACATTCATATTACATGAAGTTACAGCATGTTTATTGGCTATTTTGAAAACAGAAGCCTAAATTAGAGCAATACTACATGACATGTTCTTCATTTTTCAGTGGATTTCTATGAGTGTATTTTGGTTTTCCAAAGAACACTGACTGAACACAGAGTGTAGTTGCTGGCACAGTCTCACAGACACAAGTTTACCCTATGTTATTGCCTAAAAGGTTTTTATTCATTCTTTAATTACTCTCCATATGTTTAAATATATATATGTATGTATGCCTAAGCATGTAGTCTATGTAAATTTTGTAACTGTTGTAAAAAAAAAATGTGGATGAAGGGTTATATGTATGGAATCTGATTATGATTCAGTTGTAACACAAAAAGGACCATTAAGATTGCCAATTATCAACATTCAGTATCTTCAAATATGAGTCTCTTTGAAGAAAACTTCCTTATAGCTGGGCTGATATCTGTGATTTCACTTTAAAAAAATAATCAACAGTTTGAAGCCTTATACCAACCAATAGGCAGCTTAAAAATAACCCTTTCCAATTTACATGTTTGTGTATCTAAACCAGTCAGGTTTTGTTTAGCTCTTAAAGCAATATTTTTTCCAGTGATCAACATAAATATTCAAAATGAATGCAAGCTGAATTTAACTGGGTGCCAGGAGGAGCTGAGTGATGTGTTGTCAGGCCCATTTGTGAGGTGTCACTAGCAGTTAGCTGGAACAAAATACAGGGAACTGGTAAGTCTGGAGGCTCAGGTTAAGAGATATGAGAGAATGAAAAGAGGAAACACTTTTGTCCCTTAAAGTAAGATTGAATGCTAGGTGTTAATGGGGGCAAATCAGATGTGTTTTCAAGGTCAGTCCTCATGAAAAGATTTAGGATAGAGGTTGAAATGCGGCTCATAACTATGAAAAGGACTCTGTCTTCTGAATTTCTCTTTGCTTCCTTTCTGTCCTTTCTGTTTTATTATCAGCATTTTATCTAATGTGAATTATTTTTCCTTTAGTAGTGTCCTTTCATTGTTTGACATTGATCCAGAGCCCTTTACTGCTTAGTGGCATAGGGTTACTGCAATTTCCTACCTCTGGGCCTTTTAATTTTTCTCAAGGGAAAGCCATTCCAGGGCTTAATGTAATGAATTTCTAGTTTAGATTTCCAGTGAAAATGGGAACCAGAATTCTGCTGTGTCTTAACTAAAGGAAGTATTGCTGAATGCCATAGAAATGGAACTGGCATTTTCCTGAACAGGTTACTGTGGTATGCATTCAGTTCTATAACCCATTTTTAATGGAGAACTACAAATTCAAACCAGTTTCAACTTAGGGATTAGTGATCCATGTTTCAAGATGTACATGTGGGAGACAAGAAAGCCATGCATTTTCACTGGCCTAAAAGGGGGCAGGACTTTAATTGCCATGTTCACATGCCAACAACACTTTTTGGAGGTGAAGTGTACCGTGTGTATCTGCCTCCCGGGTAGGGCTCCTTGTTTATTGTACAGAATATCACCACATTCAGAAATGCTTTGTTTCCTGATAGTTTTGTGCCAACAGGAAAGAAAGGAAAAAAAAAAAATATCTCTGTGAGATGTTTCATTTTATATGCCTTGTAGAAAATCCTGAAATTTGGATTTTTTTTATTTTTTTTTTAGTCATTTCAAGTGCTACTAATGCCCAGCCAGAATGATTCAGAAGCAGGTTAAATGAATATTTTTAGACATTCAATCATTTCTAACCACTGCAACCACTGAGTCGATGATACATGTACGAAGTAATTTAAAACAGTTAACAGGTATAAGCTAGATTCTACTTGGCAAATCATTAGTCAGGAAGTGGTTTCAACTTGCACATGAATTATGTAGCAACTTCAAAGGGATTATCCTTCCTCCCTTTCTCCTCCCAAGACTAATAACTGTCAAAATATGTTGATTTGGGTTAATTGCCTATCATGTATTATGTGGATAATGTTTAAAATTTAGGTGGATGGGAACATGATTTGATCACTGAAAAACAAAGCGTGTAAAAGCCCATGTAATGAACAAGGTAAAATCTCCAGATACAAGTGCTCAGTTGATTGATACTCTTTGAACTACTGACTGTTATCGAAAGGAGAAGAAAAAGGAAAAAAAAAGGAAAAAACAACTAACCTCACTCAGGAGTTTATCTTTGTTTTCTAATTGTTCCATTTTATATCACAGAAATTAATCTGTGATCACGTAATAAACACAAATATGCTGAAGATCTCCTGTCCTAACTCTTCTATGAAGAGACCTAACACTTCATAGAAAAAAAAGGAAATAACTTTAGCAGAAGATATGCAGCCTGCCTGATAGTCCTGCTTGTTTTTTCTTACATATTTACAATGTTTCTCATGCCATATATGCCATCAACTGATATTCATTGGGCCAGTAGCCAAAATGAATAGTTGGAAGGAAATTAAGAATGTAGGGACAATAGGAGAAGAGAGGCATTTGAGAGAAGAGTTAAAAAGGACCTGTTGAGAAACAAATATGCTTGATTTCTTTGGCAACTTATTACATTTTCATTTGAAGGCATTAAACTGAAAACTCAGGAGAACGAATAAAAATTAAACTACTAGGAGAACGTAAATGCCATCTATATTAATAAGGAAAAAAAAAAGAGGCGAGCTGATAGTCCTTCACGTACCCAGAAACTCACCTTATTGCCTTGGGATATGAGCTCTAAGTTTAAATCTCACTCACTGATGTGAGTAAATTTTGAAATCAGAACTCTAATGAATAAAGTCCCTGATTCATGGAAAACTTTTTTTGAGAAATCATTATATTCTCTGATATATATTTTTTTCCTGGAATGATAGTGTTCTTGGGGGAGGCACAAAGAAAAGAACTGCATTATTGTATAATCTACGACTTCATAATTTTTAAAGTATGGCTAATTATAAAAATCGAGCCAGATTTTCCCGGTGAAGACTGGTACGTCTCTTTTTTTGCCTCAGATGAGTGTTTGGCCTTCTGCATTTCTCTCCAGTGTATACTAATATAATTTCAGGACTAAGAAGAAAATAAGGTAGGCAAAGAGGATTTGTGATAATGGATATTCTAAGATAGAAAAAAATCTTTTAGATTGATATATTTTGCACATTTGTTAGTAATATCCTTAAACAGTGGGGAGTAGTTCCAGTATTTTGTTTTTAGCTATGGTCTTTTAGATATGGTTAACCCAAGGAAAATGAGGTGTAACTATATTGTTTTTTTCTGTCCTGATAGACAAGCCAGTCTCAATGAAGAAGCTGAGAAGTATTATGAAATGGCAGCAGGATTAAGACCTAACGTAAGTACCTTCTTAGTGATATCCATTACTGAAGTTGAAGAACGTGCTACAGTGCTGAACACTTTGTGTCAAACAGAAACGTCTTGCTGGAGCATTTATCTCTCAGCCTATATAATATATGTTCTTTTAATGGTTAATTACTGTGTAGTCAGATAAAGCTGTTCATTTGTCAAACAAGCCACTGTGCGTTCAAGTTGTCTCAGTGTAGTGTTCTAGCAACAAGTCTTACTTGGCTAACACACTTGGGAAAGATTTCTAGATTTAGATTTATTTATTTATGTTTAAATTTGTTAAGTTTGGAAAGCTCTCCTAATTCCATCTATTTTCAATAGTAAAAGACAATGAAAAGCTATTCTGTGATCCACTGTTTAAGGTATTTTAAAGAATGCATTTATGCCTTTTCCTCTGTCATGAACTTCTGGCAAACATTGTTGTTCAACAAACTTATAGGTGATTTTACCTCAGAGTTATTTACCTCTGAGCCTGTTGTATATTGGCAAAGAAATGCTTATTCCTTGAAGCAGAAGTATGTAGGAGTATATGACAGACCTTTTTTAAAAATAACAGCTCATTTCCAATTTTTTTTTTTTTTTGCGTCAAGAACTAAAGAAATATATTTTCTTTTTACCATTTTTTACTCAATGTTAGATTTCTTTTCAATTACCTTCACATTTTGGGAAAAAAAAAACCCCACTCATAAATATAAATGGGGCAGAATTTATTTTAAATATCTGATACTTTGTCTATGCAATAAATCAAATCTAGAACATGTTCCTGTCACAGAAGTCT
Source organism: Tringa tobata (assembly GCA_033628505.1). Lineage (NCBI taxonomy): Eukaryota > Metazoa > Chordata > Aves > Charadriiformes > Scolopacidae > Tringa > Tringa tobata. Next base: position 7,152,078 of record JAHREE010000395.1, on the reverse strand, counting down.
GTAGTGCCAAATTTGAGGATACAAGTTAGCAGTTTCAGTCAAAAAAACCCAAACAAACCAAACCAGAAAAAACACAAGTAAAAAAAAAAATAAATTAAAAAATGCAAGCTTAAAATGAAAGAGTTTTCAGACCTAATAATCAAAAGCAACACCAGCTAAAACTCAAAACAAGCTAACAAAATATAATTAAAAAAAAATTCAAAATAACTTATTCAAATGAAATTATGCACTTTCACATCATCTCTTAAAAAAACCTCTCTAAAATCTATTTTTCTTTAATTCATACTTTGTGGGAAAACAATTTATACTTTGTGATTCCTTATGCTTTCAGATGCAACACTTTTTTTTTTTTTCTGAGTGGATACACCAATGTTGTAAGAATTCCCTCAGTTGCCTCCAAGTTGGTAAAGTTCCTCTTCCCTTTTTTGTGGTTCATTGTACTCTCTAAATGTTTCTCAGAAACTCAGAAATATATTTTAATATATATGGTATATCACTACACAATATGATATATTAATACACAATATGATACATTCATATATAGTATGATATATTAATATACATGGTATATAGATATGATTATATGTGTAAGGTTTCTCAGAGACCTTTGGAAGCAACTGAGGGCTTCCATCTCATGGCAGTGGTACTATAAAAGTTAGGTATTGCTGACAAGATTTATATGTTTAGACCCAAGTATCTTTTTTTGCAAGACAAGATCATCAGAACAGTTTATTACAGCAACTTTCTTCTAACTTTGATTAGTTTGAGTTAAAATCTAATAGGTTTCTTTAAGAGATGATTTCACTTTTATGTTCAAGATGATAAAGTTTAACTTTCTAAGCATAGTATGCATATGGTTCATGACTTTTAAAATATATTTTAATGATGCAGAGTGGGAAAGTTGTATCCGTTTTCAGTGCCAGCATCACCTGTCTGACAGCTGTACACGGGCAATTTCTCAAGAACGAAAATAAAAACAGAAGTAGTCATACATATCTTTTTTTCTTATTAACTCTCACATTTACCATAATATTTTCAGAGTGGGGGGAAAAGAAGCCACTTGAGGAGGTTTTCTAGGTAGTCAGACATGCTAAGACAGAAGCTCTCGATTTTTCCAAAGGAGTCTGAGAGACTGCAGTGGCCCAGTCCAGAGCTGTGCAGGAACCTTCCTCACAGATTGACAATGTCCACAGTTTAATTTGTTATTTGGGTTATAACCTGTGTACCCTCTCACTGTCTGATGAATACAAAGGATCAGCAAAATTATGTGAGTCAAGATGCTAAAGAAATATCCTTAAGAAAAATATAGTGCTGAAGGATTTTAATTTTATTTTTTTCTATCGATCACTAATGTTCTAGAAACATTTTTGTAGAAAATTCAAATTACTAGATGTATGAATGTGATGTTATGTACAGATACAAGCATACATAGAGTTCCACATATATATACATATCTATATGCATATTTGTGTCCGTCTGTTTAATGTTAGTTGCAAAGAGGTCTGTTCCCAAATTCTCTCTCAGTGAGAGAATGTGGCAGGGCTGTGGCAGCCCTGAAGTCTCATTTTGTGCCATGGATCAGCCTTGTTTCTAGAACAATTAAGTGCTAAAAGCATCTGTTTGACAAGAACCTTCCCCCTTCTGGTGCTTGAGATGATACCTGTTGACATTAGTGAATTTTGGATCAGGATCCTGAGTAAAGTGACTCTCTCCTTTTTTCCCCATGATTTTTTTTTTCTCCTATGGTTTCCCCAATCACTCCTCCAGATCCCAAGTTGAAGATCCATTTCTCTGTCACCAACTCCTTTCTTATTCACTGTACCAAGACAACTAAATTGACAGTTATTCTTTAGATTAGACCCATGTCTAGCTCCTGAGAGATTTTCAGCTTGTACAGCCTGAAGCAAAACTTGGATTTCCATTCTCTTGCATCCATTTCTTTGCAAATATTACAGGTTGTGTAATATCTCTAATATCGCTACTCTAAAATATCATCCTTAGCTGCAATAAGTCATTGGTAGTGCTACAGACTCAATTTTTACATATTGTGAGCAAATTTGTGTGCTTGTTGAGCTTTCATGACACAATTTTGTTCTTAGCGTTCTTCCTTTGTTTTCCTTTTGCATCCCTTTCTTCGGTTTCTGAACCATTCCTGTTGCTTTTGGAATGAAGCAATACTTCATACACCTGGTCTCCAACGTGTAAGCCCTTTGGATCCAGAAGCTGCTCTGCTGAGCTTTTCTACACTCAAGTCCAGTTTAAATTGCCATCTGGGTTATGACTTTCAGAGCTACTTAGTTGGCTATCTCAGTTTTCTTTCCAGACAGCAGTGTCCGTTCTTGCGTTTGTCTCCTAAGCAAGCCTTCTTTTATTTCAGTGTCTCAAGATAGGGGCACAACAGTGAGCAACCAATATGCCTTCATGTCTGAGTCACTTTCTTATTCAACTAATGCATTTTTATAAAAGTTGTGACTAAGGAGGCTAAAAATATTGCCAGAAAAAGAGTTACAGAAAAAATGTAATTTCTCTGAAATGCGCACAGCATTGTTTTCAGGAAAGCAGATGTATAAAGATTTTATTTTTGTAGTATTGAGGGTGATTCATTCATCATTCAAGTCTGAGGACTGAAAATTACAGAAAACATAATTTCTTTTCTCAGTGAAAAGCTTTATTGCAATGAATAAAGAATTTGCAAAAAAAATCACACCCGGTAAAGGAACAACTGAATACAGCACTGGTGTTTTAAAATGTATATCCATATCTTGAATGTCATATTTGCTTTTGGATACACCTTCATTCTGCAGAGTGCAAAAGAACTTTGGTACAATAGCAGCACCAGCTGAAATGCAGCTTGGGTGCAAAGAAAAAACAAATCTGTCTAGTAGTATATTCCAGATTCAGACCTAATGGTTCTCTTAATAATGTTCATGATTGGCCTTATTTCCAATAGGTGTGTATTTATCCTCTATGAAAGTAATTTCCAGTCAAATTTCAGAAGAGCACTATTTTCTGTAGAATATAGTGCTGCTGTAGAGATGGGAATCATTTATCTTAAACTTCACTGAAGAAGCAAGCTTTCTCAAGATTATGTCTATTTCCAAATAGGCTTCACGGAGTTCACTTTCCCCTGGAGAACTAAGGGGGAGAGACAAATCCAGAAAGCAGCCTGGAGAAGGGAACTTACTATGAACCATTTCTTACAGGACTGTCTTTTCCTCATTCAACTGTATAGGTAACCTACAGAAATTAGCTTCCCTAGCCTCTGGATCTTTTTGAATACTTTGCAAAAAAAGCATTCCCACATTGTGTGTGTACCACGATCCAAACAAAATCATTTTAGAGCCTTCTCAGTGAGAAGCACATATGTATTCTGGCAGTGTTGGCTTGGGTGTATGTTAATCACATTAGTCTGATTTTAACAAATTCAGTTGCATGAAGAAATGAAAGTGTAAGTTTCTTGGACAGCAAGGCATTTATGCACTATTTATTCTGAGTGGGAGTATCACTGAGGAAAATCGGTATTCAGAGATGGTTTCTGGGTGCCCTACATCTTGTAATGTTCACAAACCAGGAAATTGTTTTAACAAGTTGTTAGGCACTTTAAAATGCGAACTTTAAGCTCACTTTGTTGTGGAAAAATCAGTCATCCAGAAACTCTCTTTAAATTAGCATTCTTTAAAAGTATGTGAGATATTGACTTAAGCTTCAGCTTTTCTGCAACTTTTAAGACATCATTTGTGTAATAGAACTGCATTTCTAATTTTTTAAGTCTGAACTTGGAGCAACCAATCTTTAAAAATCTGCTCTAGAACCCCCACATATGGCTGATGGCTCTTGAGAAGAAAGGGCACTTTGAAGTGTGACCTCAAGAGTATTAAATGAAAGGGAGCTCACCAGAGCCTTAAGACTTTGAGCCACCACCTTGAGCTGATTGGCTTAGAAGCATTCCTCAAGGAGATGCCATGACCTGCAAGTCACTACCATCCCAACCACATATTAGTGCTGCTTGCAATCTGGAACTCATGACAGCTTTAAGCCCCGTGTCATCGGCACATTGTCAGAAACAGCTGTTTCCACTCTACCACTTCAAAAGGGCTTGATTAAATGTCTTACTGTAACAACATACATAAAGACACACACATAGAATGAGGGGGAAAGGAGAAATGTACCTATAAGCAAAATAAATACAATTTCCACTAGATGGTTTAATCATGATGTGGGGAACTAAACCATCTCTTGACTTGAAGGGTTTATGTAATCAGTTAACACAATATCAAATTAAAAAGCAGTTTCTTTAAGTGCTTCTTTTATTTTTTTCCCCAGTGCTGGAATACAGATTTTCATGCCAAAGGCTCCAGGCTTGCAATAAGCTCTACCTCGAGCTGTGTAACAGTTGAAAGAAAAATCCTGGTGATTTCCAGATAATTGGCTGTATTTTTATAGCCATCTTATAGATAGCACACTTTCAGTGCCTCCTTATGGAAAGTGTTCTTTATATATAGGTTTTATTCATGGCAAGACCTCTAAAAATGAATATACTTCTGACAGTACATACATCTTTAAAAAATAAAGTAGATGTTGGATTTCATCTTGAAACATATGTAACTAAGATCTGCTTTATTATGTATTTTTCCTTGGGTATTTCCATGCCAAATTTCCCTATTTGACTTTCTCCTGAACGTACAGTAATTCTCTCAGGTAGCTTTACCAGGGTAGGAATCATTTTGAGGGAGATGGCTTTAATGCATTTTGCCAGCTTGTTAGGGGCATGTCCTGTTATTGCCAGGGAGAATTTTCACAAAACTTTTAAGAGCTCCTGCTATGTTAGTTCTGCTGCTGATGGCAATAATGGATGGATGAAGAGCGATTCTTAAATTGTCTGCAGCTGATCCTCAATTGACAGGAGGATTCTGTCACACTTCTCTGGATCCAGTCCAGTGCTGGGTCACACTTCACTGGATCCAGCGTCCTCCTCATGCTGCTCCAGCGATACTGCAGATCCCTCACAGTGATGAATATTGCTCCTACAGGTCTTTTGAGGAGGTCTGTCCAGGCCATTGTCATCCTAACCCAACTGGAGTGTCTTGTCATTGCACTCCTGGTTCTGGCGCATAGTGCAGATAAAGCTGACATGTTCCTCTAGAGAAATGGTACATGTATGATTTTTGCAGCATTTATTATTGCCGATAAAACATGACACTTTCCAGTTGAGAATCCTTGTTTAAAATGTTCTTCTATGTCTTTACTTGTTTATTCAAAGTAATGATCACATGGCAGTCTTTTATCTTTCTGTATTGGTGTCATGGAATGACCACAGAGCTGTATTTTTATGTAGTTAGCATCCAGCAGATTCACCTTGTCAGTTGTCTTCCATAACTTGTGTCTGCCTTTACAGAAAATACAGAAGTGGGCCTTGTGGGGCAGGTGGAGCTTCTGCAGATGGCCTGCCTGCCCTCCGAGCTGCTCCTGGCATCTCCTGCCCTGTGTCAGGGCTGTGCCGCTTCCCACTACCAGCACCAGCTGCTGCTAAACCTCGCATTGTTTAAGGCTTCCTCTCAAGTGTGCCAAACTTTCCGCCTCAATGATATGAATGGCTGTGGATTCCTTCCAGCCCAGCAGCACTCTTGGCCTCCTGAAAATGCCTCCTTTCTTTTCTCTTGGTGAAGGTGTGAGGAATAAGAAAACTTCCCAGGATCCAGTTTTTCCTCTCTTCCTGCTCTGTTGTTTCCTAAAGACTGAACCAATTGTTATAGGATGTGCAGGACTTTTAGGGACTAAAAAGGGTACTGTGGCTTCCTGATGGGAAGATAGGCATCACTGACATGAACTGTATTTCCAGATGACATACTTTTAATAGTTTGACTTCAGACAGATACAGGGCTGGGAGGTGTAGACATGGATCGGCTCCACTGGGAGAGGAGATAGTGGAACAGCCTGAGAGAAAAGACACCACTCTCTAATCTCAAAAGGATGAGAGAGCCCTTTCTTGGTTAATGTAAATTGGGTAGACTTTCCCCACTGACAGGCAATAAAAGACTGACTCTGAGATTTGATATCAGGATAGACATTTTTCAGCCTGCCTAACAGAAGGCTGACCTAGCCTAAAAGTTGTGCAGAATGGAGAAATTCAAGATAATTAACATTAACTTAATGCAAGCTGCCTTTCATTTCAGGTAGAAAGGCTCTTCAGTTTTTGCACAGAAATAGCAACACTTCTCAATATAGAGTTTATGCATGCGTGAACTCTCTTTGCCCCTCCTGAGCTGGAATGCTTTTTGAAGATAATTTGGTCCCCCAGCTCAATTTTCTCTTGTTGTTGTCGTCACTTCACCCCTTTCAGGTCCTTATACTCAGTTCATCCTTCTTGTCTGGGGTTCAGTGCAAGACAGATATGTTATGTATGTCCAGCTATTTGGGGAAAACTGTGTTCTTTTGAACAAAAAGTTATCTTTCTGTATTTGCAATTATATTTGTTCATGGTCCTCCTAAATATTTTAAAGACACATTTAGTTTTTTTGTCATGCACAATTATCAGCTTCAAGACAGGCTTCTCTACAGGCTATTTTTCTGAATCTTAAAGTATTCCTACTTCAGCAGAGATTCGTGCCTCCCGCCTTAAAAAAAACCAAACAAACAGACAAACAAAAAACCCCATATAGCATTTCTCATCCCTATGATCTCCATCAGGGGACAAAGAAAGAACACAGGCTATTGGAATGGGGATATTTACGTGTAATACTGAAGCACAATATCAGGATGAATTGTATAATTTGAAAACCATTTTATTCAGCTGTGGAAAACACTGAATTTCCTTTGGGAAATACAAGAGAATACTTTATAGCCTTACCCCAGAAAACTCTATGTATGTTTTCTCAAGCATTGTAGCAGCTCTGTGAAAGCAAAGATTGAATGTGCTTTTGGATGATTATGGAATACTTAAATCTGGTTCTTGATATTGTGATCCATCTTCGTGTACAATGCATGGGAGAAAGCTGGAAATCATGTCATTACAGTTCTTAGCTTTAGTTTTGTGAGTTTATAGGGAGTCCATTTGTACTCTTCTGATTGTACAAGCAGTTAAATATGGAAATATTTGAGATCGATTGGCTCAGTGTGATTTGTGAGCTTTGGAATGGAATTAAAATTTCTTTAAGTCGCTGTTTATTTCCCATCTAGAATAATTTGTTGCACATTGATATCCTAATCAATACATAAGTATTTTGTCTGTACAAGTTCTAAATGAGTGAAATGAAAATACATTTGAGTTTCTTCTGCTTACACAGATATTGCATTGCAGTAACACCATTGACTTCTTTAGAATTGCTTCTGTTTCTCCTGCATGTGAGAGGTAAATCGGGCTACTTTTTCACTTCTTTGAGTGAAATTATGCAGACAGCTATGAACTCTTCTTAATGTAAAGATTTTCAAACAGTAAGCTGCATACCCAGAAACACTCTGCAAAGTAAGCCAGAAACTCATTGTCATGGTAATTTTGAGTGCTTTTCATTTCATTTTTAGCTATGAAAATATTTACAAATTTGCCATAAATATTAATCCTTCTACACATTAATTATTGGCGTAACATATTTTCTGAGTCATTCATTTTTGTGAACTGTAAAACGTATAGAGATTTTCTTTTACAAGGGGAACGAATGTTGAAAATAAACAGCTATATACTAACTCCTTTTCTAATTTAATTAGCCTTTAGATCCTTATTAAATCATCAATTACTCTTACCAAGAACTGTTGAAACAGTATTTTTGTGCTTAACATGCAATTTGAGAGAAAAAAAAAAACTCTCTGATTATCAATTTGCTATTCTCTTAGGAGAATATTCTCTTAGGTCATACAAGGTTTTCAGTATGTCTGGTGGCAATCTCTTTTGCTGCTTTGAGCTGCTGGTAAAGTCGTTTTTATCACAAAATAAAATACCCCAGAGTATTTTCGTTCATGCACCCATTTTCGATTGCAGGCTCTGTTGTCCACAGTGTTCAAAATGTTTATGGGACTAAATCTCCAAAAAGCGGAAGACCATGTTTTCACAAAAAATCATGCATGTTTGTTAGTTCAGTGGTGTTTCCTAAGAAGTTAAGTTTATGGTTGGGCTCGATGATCTTAAAGATCTTTTCCAATCTAAATGATTCTATGATTCTGTATTTTGTCTCTGGGCACTTGCCTAGATACAGAACACTGTTTTGCTGCATTGCTGCATCAGATAGTTGTAAATCTCAATGGATAGATCATAAATTCTCCAAAGAGAAGATATTCTCATACCAAATAATCCTTGAGCTATTCTGTTTTCAAGACCTTGATTCAGAAATTTTTTAGGACTGCACCTTAGTTAACTTGGGTGAAAATCTTAGCGCCTTCAGATTTCTTTTTCTATTTTTGTATGTATTTTCATTATGCAAGTCTGAAGTGCAGTTTTGTTTCACCTAGTGTTTTAGTGGTTTTCATCCACACTTAGTAGATAGATAACTTTTTTCTTTAATTAATTTTCAATATAAAAATAACCATGCAGCAGTTATGCTTCTACTCAACTATGATGTTCACTTATAGAAAATTAAAGAAAATAGTTTTGTGAAGTCAAAGCCTAGATTTGTACTACTGGTTAAAATAAAAGGAATCATCGTGCATTGAGATGGTGGGAGGCAGTAGTTTGTAAAGATGCAGTCTCTTTGCTGAAATTGTGGAAGTGAAGATGATGTATCCTGGATAACTCTATACACTTGATTGTGATTCACAGTATGATAGTATTATGGCAGGGGGTACTGTGCTGTCTGCATCAGTTCCTGGAGAGAACAAGATTGGCTTTGCCTTGCAAATGTAGCCCTCAGTGTCAACCAAAAATAAAGTGCCGTGAAATATAGAACTCATGGCAGTAGATTAGTATTTCAGAAATTAAACCATCTGTTTGAACTCAATTAAAAAAGAATCCAACAAGGTTTTTCCTAATAGAGTATTCTAGTACTGTTCCTGGAAACAGTGCAATGAATTTATTACGCAATTAGAACTGATAAGGAACTGTTTTTAATGCTCATTAAGTAAACCTAGCAACAGTACATTCTCAGTAGGACGTTTTTGCAATAAATAACTTCCTAATTTTCTTCCTAATCTATAGTTCTGATGTATTTCTTGCTCTAGGAATGATTTTTAATTCTGGGTGCATATCCTATTACATTTCCCCCCACACACACACAAGTTCTGGAGAACTTATCTTTCTGTTTCACAAGTTGTGTGGTATTCTCCCCCACACTCTCATGCCTCCAGGTGTATCTAGGTGATTGTACAGAGGAAAAAATGTCTTACAATATGGCTCTGTTTGGTCTGACAACTTCCTGAAAAGAATTGTATGTTTGCAGACTACTAGGAAGGGGATGGGTAGCAGGTGGCTGAAGTAATTTTCGTGGAAATTGTCTTTAAGAATAATTTCAATACCAGTTTGGATGTATTTCTCCCTGGGAAATTTACAGTCTATAGATCAGATGTCTGCTAATTAGAAGATGCATGAGGATGGATAACTTTTTGTTTCCCCCAAAGAACAGTCCCTTTTTGATGAGGCATTCCAAACCACTGTATATTGGTCAACTTCACATATTTCATTTACATGATTCTGTTTACCACAGTTAGTTTTAACTGGAGAGCAAATATACATCCAAGTGCACCTACCCTTTTGAAACATGTCTTCCATATAATGAACAGCTCTAATACTAAGCTGTGGCAGTTTTACTAATTCTTCAGGTGCTTCAGTAAGGATTGTCGTCCTGTAACAGTAACTTTAATCTGACATTATGGTTTGTAACCGTGCCAGTTGCCTCAGCTTCTGGCTGCCTCAAATAGAAAACTTTTCCAATATAACAACAGTAAACATGAAAATCCACAATAAAACCCTAAACTAAATTCCGTACGAAGGTTTGCTGTATGTGACTTAGATTCCGTAGAGTAAATGATTGGTATATTTATGGTGGAGTTATATGGTGGAGTCTTATTGTAACTCGGTAGTTCTACTTCATTTCTTCACATTCTAACAGCATTTAAATACTCTTAAAATTACCAAAGATCAATACATGACCCTTCATTAATTCTGTTTGAAAATTTCTGTATTGATAGCTACAATGATCCATTTTGCTGATTAGTTCACAAAGTGGATGTTTTACACATAATAGAGGAAGAAAATGCTTTCTGAACAGAAATTATGGAAGTTGCACAGGAGGCAGACCTTTTTATTTAGGGGGGGAAATGAGCTTTAGCAAAAAGATTGCTGGTAGGTAGGACCTAAAGCTGATTTCTGTCGCATCCTGTGGTGTTCATGTAGGATGGGTGGTATGTGTAGTGAAAATGTATACTGAGACAGCAAATTAACCTGAGCCAATGACTGCAGAACTGCATAGCAATTCTATTGGCCCTGGATTATAGTTTGCTCCAGTCACGGAAGGATTTTTCTGGGGCAGTTTGGAGCAAGCATCTGGTTTCACTAAGCAATTTTTGACATTGAATTTCAGAAGCAGAAATTAAACTTTGATTTCTTGGTGCTAGTACTGCAAATATTAGTTGTGCTCCTGTGCCTTCAGACATAATTAAACCTTTTTAATAACAAAAATTTTATTTACAGTGTTGCTTCACGTGTCCATTTCTTAAAAACATAGTTTGAAGAATACAGAAAGCTTCTGTTTGATAAACGGTTGTTATCGGCACATGCAGTATCAAGTGCAACCTTTCAGAGTAGGATGTGTAGACATACCACTGAACATGTCTTGCTGTTATTGATATTAATTACTTACAAAGCACCATAAAAGTATGTGTCACTGGTCAGATATGGTAAATATGGCTGCCCTAGCAGAAAATAATTTTATTTTTTTACAAGTCACAACTTTTTAAAAGCCTACCAAGCAATTAGTGCACAGTGGTCTTACTATTAGCTGTCAAAAGATACAATTTTGAAACTACAGCCTCAAAATATTTAAGCTAAAAGAATAAAAATTAAATCCTTGCACTTACACTGGAATTTAAGAATTTTAATATGTACTGTAGATTTAATTGCTAAATACTGTATAGGGAACACCTGCAGGTTACTGGCTGCCAAAGAGTAATGTATGAATTCTTAGGAATTACACAAAGCACTCTAATTCAGAATTTTGCAAAAACATTTTTGCACTATGCAATAAGAATGGAAGTGATAGGAGCCAGAGGAAAACGGAAAAAGGGGAAGGAAAAAATAATATGCAAAACATTAAGATTTTCCATGCAGAAATTTCAGAAAAGAAAATATTTACGAACTAGATTTTTTTCAAGAATTTTTGGTCATGTCTAGTCTGTTATGAAAATGAAGTTCATTTAATGATACATAATCCCCAGAGTTTTCTTATTTATTTACAAACTCATGGAGTTAGGGGTTTTTTGCAAAATTTCCTTTATGACATTTCCATATGCTGAAGTTGCATTTTTAACCAACTTGAAAATACCTTCAGATACTGTTGATGAGTTATGTTATTAATGGAAATTGTATCACTTCATGTAATAGACATCAATTGTTCTTTCATGCCAGTTAAGTTATTACCAAGAGAGGAATACTGATTGATTCTCTTGTCTAGGGTAAGTTAGCTGAAAGAAAGCTTGTCAATGGAGGGGTGGAAAAGGCTAAAATTCATCCTAAAGCATCCTACAATGCCTAGTGTTTTCTTTTTTCCTGTTTCTGTAATGCTCTAATATCACACTTTTTCTGTAGGCTGTCTTAATAGTGATTGCTCATGATATAAGCCTTGAACAAATTACCAAGTTTCTCATTCTTTGTGCTCTAAACAAGTATGTCAAGTTGCATAATGGTTTAAACAGTGTGCCTGAAAGCTTTACCTTTGGAAAACATACAGCAATATCAATGTAAATTTAGTTCTCAAGCATTGAATTCAGCTGACTATACTTGTCAGCAAAAGGTGCAAAACCTTGTTTGACAACATTCATCTGAACAACTTAAGCTAAACACTGGAAATCTTATGATTTTTCAATTTCCTTAATTAGAACTTAGATAACTTTTCAAGACCAGAAATGAAAACTTTTTCCTTCTGAAATCTCAGTAGCTGGCTATTCTACTCAAAAGTGGAAGCTCTTATGCACTACTTCATATGCATGTACCTGGCATCTTGAAAAACTACACAGCATTCTCTGGGTACTGATGTATTTAATCAGTACCTGCGCAAAAGTAGACAGAAGATGGATTAATTCTCAGCAGTCATTTTTATTTTCCAATGACGATTGAAAAAAAATGAACTTTTAAAATAGTGGTAATATATATTGTGAGTATAATTGTGATCATAGCGTCAGATGATCTGTAAATTAGAGTTTTCTCTGAAGACTTGCCAGTTTTGATTGTATTAGTATGGACAGCTATTCTAATCAGCCCTGCACGTGTGCTGCTGGGTGAAGTAGAGTGTATTCATTTTTTCTTGTAACACTTTACATTTCTTTTAAATTATAAGTGGACTTTATCTTTCTTTAGGCAGTAACACAAAGACATTTATTTTTCTGATTTCCAAGATTTAGAAAGAAAGTGCATGCAAAAATAAATAATAAATAACAGATTCAATTTCATTTTAAAATACCTTTTTTTTTTTTTAATAGGACAGAATTCTATTAATGAATGATTTTGAGTAATTTCTGTTTGTCGGTATGGTAGTACAGATGACACTGCTATTCAGCAAGTTTCTCACTTGCTGGGAGTACAGACTTCTTAATTAGCATGCAACATATTAATGTTAGATAAAGTAAAGAATTTATTAAATGTTTTATACCATAATCACAGCTATGTATTAAAATTATCAAATTGCACACATCAGAGCACAGTTGGATTTCTATAAACAAAAATTAAGTCATTTGAAGACTTTTTTAATGAAATCCTAAAGTGCTGGCAAAATTGGGTAAGATTATCATATCCTTTACTGATGAAAACATTTGAGCTGGAAGACTAAGAATTTTAATTGGAAACACTTTCAAGCCTGGAAAATGTTTGTTTATTTTTTTAATATAACCATAATATTAAATACTCATAACATATGTTTCTGCTTAGCTTTTATTATGGTAATACAAGTATGTTATCTAAAAGTGTCCATCAGAGGTTCTATACAAATTGAGAGTGATTACTAGGAGATTTTTTAAGCATAAATCAGAGCAACTGATGCATGACCATTGGGGGAAAAGCTCTAGATACACAGAAATTACAAATGTAAGTACATTTCTGTGGGACTTTTTCATCTGTTGTTATGATCTGCAGTGTTTAGCAGTTGCATCACATGCTTTTGTTAACTTGCTGATATGTCCTCTGCATTTATATAAAGGACAATGGTAGATAGCTTTTCAGCAGCAAGATGTAACATATATCCATATATGCTTGTTTGGTTTTGGATAACTGTGTTTTTAAAACTCTGAGCAGTCTCTGAAGGCTAAGATGAAAAAGATGTCGAGGGAGAAAATCTCCACTGGCTGGAGAACATTGATGCTAAAATGTCCCCTATTGATGTGATAATTTGAGAATCAAAGTAGACTGCTTGATGCTTCCTTCCCATGCCAAGTCTAGAACTCTTCCTCGACTCACAGCTGTGGGTATCCTTAATGATGCTGATGTCTAAATCTACAAGCCAGCTGAATAATTTCATGGTATACTTGTGGATGAAAACTACCACATCTGCCACACATAAATATAAAAAAATGGTAAAAAACTCTTCCTTCACTTTTAATTTCTGTTTTTAAATGTACATGCACTATAGTCTGCAATTTTAGACAGGATGGTCTGTAGTGTTTGAAAGCACACAAGATCAGATGCGTACAAACAGTTTCCATGTATATTCTTCTTTCACCAGCCAGGTTAAAGTCTCATCTACTTTGAATGTCCAGATCAGAATGTCCAAATGTAAAATAAAAATAAAATAAAATAATAAAAAAAAAGAAAGTACATGACCTGACATTTATGGAGTATCATCAGTTGTTAAGGTGACCCGGTATTCATTCATGCTATTCTTCCTCCTTATTAACTTGTTCTACTATTATAACCTGAGACTATTACATAAATAGTATTCAACAGAAACTATTTTTTCTAGCTATTAGCTTTGGTTTTTGTGTGTTTTCTTTTTTGATGTCCTTGGTTTTTTTTCCCAAAGGTTGTTCATCTTTTCTGGAGAATAATAATTTCTTACTCTGGTAAACAAAATATGAGTAACTAAATTTGTTCTCTGTCAGCATTTATAGCATAGTACTATGATAACCATATCTGCTCCCCTCTGAAGCCTAGGCTTGTTATTAGTTAGACTTATATAGCTACATTTGTTAGTCAGTCTTAAGGTAATCAGATTGGGATGTACGCTCCCTTTGCAGCAGAAACGTTTAGGTTCATTTCTGACTAATACAACCATAGAAACTGCTCTTTGCAATGTTTATTCAAATTAGTATTTGCAGGGAAAATGTTTTTCTGTCCATTTCCCTTCTTCCTGTTTAAGCTGAAAGCTGTTGTCGACACAAAAGCCTACTTACAGAAATTGTTCATGAGCAGACTTGCAATTTAAATGATGTACTTAACTTGTCGTAGAGGAAAAGTTGCAGGGTATTCTTCCATTTTAAGAGTTTGCAAAGATGCTGATTTTTTGTTTTCAAGCAAAACTCAATGCTTTGCTGCCAGGGCTGATGAGACAGGAAATACCTTTCAACTCTGAATTTTATGCTTTTTTATTCTCTCTGAACCATAATATTTTGCCATGCATCCTGTCATCTTGTTCTAGAATGCTTTTTACAACAAGTTATCTGTCCCTCTACAATTTACTCTTGTTACCTTAGCCAGCTTACTCGCGATTGGTGTCTTAGTTGTGATTTGCATGCTGTTTGGAACGAAATACCAGACATAGCATATGCAAACATATGCATATGCAAAAAGTTCTTAAGAAGCCTTGTAGCATAGAGAACCAGGTAGAAACATGAGTCTCTGGGAGGAATAACTGGCACTTGGCTTATCTGGCAACACTATGTTGCTCCTATAAAAAGGTCTTCTTCTATGTGCTGAATTTACAGTGTTGTCAATGCATCACATTGGAGAGTAAGATTCAATTGGAAGCAACCGTCTCGCTTCAAGTCCCTCCCCTGCCTCTCCTTCTACCATCTCTGCCCACCCAATGCTTGAGAGTAGTATGCTTGCATATTGGGGCAACTCCTAGGTCATGGTTTTACTCAAAATTTGTGAGGTCTGTCAAAAGCAAATGCTACCCCTGGAATGATTCTGTTGACCACAGTTATCTTTAGCAATCAAAGAGGAGCTATTGACATTTTGATTGCTTCAGAAAATACTATGCTGCGCTACAGCAATAGCAGCAGTAACGAAAGTTCAAGTGGAAATTCTTGCCATCACTGTAGGAGGATAAGAAGGCATGACAGCACATTACCGCATGGTCACTGAGATGTAGCAGTTCACCATGCTTTGCGCTGATGCTTAGTGAGCGACAAATACTCTGCTACTTCACTAAGTCATTATACCTCCTACCTATCTTTCTCTTTAGAGAAATAAAGAGAAAGAAATATCTTTATTTATTCTTTTGTTTCTCTCACCCATATTTAACTGGAAGTGCTTGCGTGACATATTCACATGTGAATGACATTTTGCGTCCTTCTTTAAGTAAGGACTTTACTCAACAGGAACCCTTAAAAGACCAAGTGTCCTTAATTGCACTGTTTTAAAATGAAACACTTAGTCTCTGTGTTTCTGATGTGTTGGCCGTGCTGATTACACTATTCATTTAACAGTCCTGGGGTTGCTTTGAAACATCTACAAGATCACGCACTGCAGTAATTCATTAAGAGCAATACGAATATTGGCAACATCTTTTCAGGGACCTTTGAAAATGGTGAAGTGAGAAGTAGCTTGCACTTATGATTCTACTGGAGTAAAAATTGGTGTGATTTTCCTTATAAATACCTCAACAGCAACAAATTGCACTTTCATCTCAGAATCTGTTCCCCTGGCCTCTGTGGCATTGAGCAGAGAAGGTAATCTGTAAGCAGAGCTTTGGGGGTAAAACAATTTCAAATTTCATTGCTTGTGTTTGGGCTGTTATTTGCTCATACTTCCCTGCCATGCAAGAGGTGTTTTTGAGCTAGGTTAAGTGTTTGTGTATTTGTTTCTCTCTCCATAGCTTCTTAGGCATATATAGGAGTAAACTCGTCTTCTTCTGTTTTGGACTACTCTTCTGCTATGGCATTTGCAATATTAGACACCAGAGATGATGAACAAAGAATGAGGTCATCTGCTGTGTCATTAAGATTTATTCTGTTTGTGGGTCCAATACTGTACTTGGTTACAGTAGTGTAATCCCAAAACACTACCAGAATTATTTTGAATTATTTGAAAATTCCATAGTTCTCTAATTTTAGAGAGAGTTTTAATTTACATAAAATTTTTGCATGCCCCAAGGCTCTTCTTTTATTTTGGTAGTATAGAGAAAGCTTGAAAGAATTGTCATCAATGTAAACCAGAAACATCCCATGCAACTAAATGCATGCCTTTTGCTATTTTGTTATTAATTAACTACTCTGTAATTCCTCTTCCCTCCTCGCCACAAGCACCTCCCTCTACTCCCCCCCAAAAACCACTAAGGAAACAAGCACACCACGATAAAAATGCTAATAAAGGGAATAATTCCCAATAGACCATAAAAGACAGCATTTATAACCCCCATAGAAATACCAGTCATCTTTTTTTGATGTAAAGCATGTGTCTCCAAAAGGAAATGAAGGCAGGCCTGTTTCTCCTTTCAAGTCTCTGAAGTAGTAGGTGGTGTCATTTGTTATACAGTGCTACAAGTCCCATGTTATTGCACTGGTAGCTGCTGACTGCCTTTGTTAACGTACTGAAAAGTTTTATCAGCTGTCTTTAATAGAAGACAATATATGTGAAGAAAAACTGTAGCTAATATCTCTTGCTCTCTTGTTCTCAGACCATCATTTATAGCTGTCAGAGAAGAGTGGCACTGATGTATAATCTTGCAGTCACCCAAAATTCTTGCGACTGTCACAATAAAGCATAGATACTAGGGTGGCTGATATCCTAGAACGCTAGGGAGCATTCCTTCCAAAATCCTGTGCACTTCCTCATTTGAAACATGGAGGAGCTGGAATGAACTTTCAGCACTACTTAAAATGAGCTATCAGTTCACATTTTATAGAAATATATTTGTTGAGAGCATTAATGGCCTAAAATTTGTTCGGTCTCCAGGAAATCATGAATGATGGGTAAAAGTTCGAAAATTTCAAGTTCAGTTGAAACGCATGCAGTTTGTTCTATTTCTAGATATTTTTGTTGCTAGTTCCTCTAGTGAAATGATATAGAAAATTAAAGACATGATAGTAGAAGAGTTTTCTTAGCTAGTCGTATAGTCTTAACATTCTTTAAGTACTTGATTAGTACCATACACACACCATATTTTCAGGCGGGTGTGAAGGAACTGGAGAGGAATTCTGGAAACCGTATGAGACAACTGTGTTACTTCCCACACAATAAGTTTGTGGATGCTGTAAATTTAGCCCTGAGCACATTTCAGTGTGTGTCTTTTTCTAGGTTTAAAGTTTTGTAATCCTTATCCATTGTAAGATTTGTCTAGACGTAAACTTATGCAGGTAGTTATATTTCAAGTGAGAAGACAGTTCTGTGTCTATTATTGTGCTCTTGAAAAAAAAGCTGTTTGATTCATAAACTAATTAGGCAAATAAAGAGCACGATTAATGTGAATGGACCATCCTACTCATGATTTGAGAAAAATTCTCTCACTCTTAAGTCTAAAAATAAATGAATGAATTAAATACATGGATATTTAGACAGCCATCCATATACAGTGGAGCTGTTTTCCAATCATTCTTCACCTGCATCGCTTAAATTAGTACCCAAACCATCAGTAATTAAGGAGTATATTATTCCATTATAATATAGCATGCAAGACTGGCACTGCTAAGGTGGAGCTATGATAATGTGGCTGCCAATATGTGTTGTCCATAGCAAAGATTACATTTCATGGGCTTAGTTTTCTTCCTCTGTACAGAATATGACGGAGGAGGAAATTTTGGACAGTATTCAACTGGGAAAACTTTATAAAATCCAGCTAGGTTTTTGTTGTTGTTGTCTTGATTTTTAGTAGAACAAAGTAACTGACTTAGGAACTTAGTAACTGACTTTTATTAGGAAATAATCTGTCAGGGTAAAGCAAGAAAAATTAAATCTAAAAATACCATCTTCAGATTCCACTGCATTAGCATTATGATTTTTACAATAGCAAGGTCTGAACTCGTTTTGCTTAGTTTTGAAACTCTGGAAGACAGTTGTTCTGGAATTTGATATTTCGCAGTTCCTTATGAGTTTTTTTGTGCTGCATATGTTAATAGGTAAAAAGAATCAGGAAGAAAGCTGAAAAAATATGAAATATTTATAGGGTATAAAACTAGAGAATTTTCTGAACAATATTTCTGCCGTAAAATTTAGCTTTTGGACACAAGAATTATGGGGGGGGGCGTTGAAGTTTGATTCAGAAGGATAAGAGTAATTACTTCAAATTGCTAGTGGAGAGGTTTGGAACATACCTAAGTCTTCCTTATCCTAATGACTTCCTATTACCTCATCAGTCTGGGAGACCAACTCTAGCGCATATTTTATTGGCCTTCTACCTAACATATTTTCCTGAAGTTATTGTCACTGAAGGGCTTCTAAAGCATACCAACACCCAATAGTCTGAAGCTGAGTTTCCATGTGGCTTAACAGTTTGAGTATTGTGTTTTGATCAGACCACTAGTGAGTGGTGTCTTGAAACACTTATCATCTGAGACAAAATATGTGACTTCGAAAGTGAGTGTTGCTGAAGCTCCTTTGAAATCGTAGTGACTTAACGGGGAGAACAAAATGTAGTCAACTTTGTCTAGTTCCCAACCCCACCCTCTTTTTCTTTAAAATGCAAGGTATTGGTTTAGCAAATGCCTTTACTGTGCTCTCACTAGCATGTGACAACCTTAGGTACTGCAAAAAGGTAGGTCAGATTGTTCTCTTCAGCTTCGTAAATCTGCTTTTCAGCCCTTGTAATATTTGTTAACTCCAGTAACCAGCCGTGTTTAATTATCATGAGCAACCTATTATTTCATAATGGAATAATCTAAAGATGAAAAAATAAAACCAAAACCTATTTTGTCTTAGCTAAAGATGGAAAAACTACTAGTAACATAAGAAGCTTTTAAAATGGATTTGTTAATGGATTTGTTATGAAATTTTCACATCTTTGTTATTAAAATAGCATGTGCTTCCACCATTGTTAATTTTATTCAGTCGTTCATTAAGAAATAATTGCCACAGCCTTAATCTAGATGGATATCCTATGACCCCTAAACATCCTTAGAATCTGAGAACACATTGTATTTTCTACTAGTTATAATTAAGACAAAGAGAAAAAAGGGGATGAGTTCCAATGTGTTAACTATTCCCAATGATTATAAATTCTTTATTGGCAATAGACTGAATTAAAATTAAATTCCCGTCTTTAATCCACTCTTGGATTACTTTAATTTTCTCTTGGAAATTCTGCTATGGTGACATTACCACATGTAAAGCTTTATGAGCTCTGTGTTTTCTCATTAAAGAGAGAAGTCTGTCTGTAGACACCAGAGCTTGCCCTGTTTAAAGCACAAAGTATACAGCAGCTGTTCAGAAACTTTTTCTTGTTATCTCTATTTGCTTAAATTGCTTCCATGAAAAGTCTGCAAACATAAGGGAATAATTTGTTTAAGTGGAAGAAGATTGTCTGAAAAGAAAACCTGAAAATATTCCTAATATTTCTCCCTCACTTTTTTTTGTACCAGTATCCGGCTGCCCTAATGAATCTTGGAGCCATTCTCCATCTGAATGGTAAACTGAAAGAAGCTGAAGAAAACTACCTCCTTGCTCTTCAACTTAAACCCGATGATGTCATCACTCAGTCCAATCTTCGCAAATTGTGGAATATCATGGAGAAGCAAGGTTTGAAGACATCCAAAACATGATGATGAAAATTCTGAATTTTTTTTTCTTAAATTGATTAAAACCACAAACTAGAACTTCCACACAGTTGTCTGATCAGAGAACTCCTTGGACTTGACTGCAAGGATGAGAGGTCTTAATTGCTGCTAGGAGAAGCTATCCTGCTTTTTTGGCATAAGTTCTTTTGCTAGATAAACAGAAAAAGGAAGACACTGAGATATTCATGAAGGACTTGTTACCCCACAAAAATATTTAGAACCATAACACTTGAGAGAAGATGTCTTGGCATATTTGATAAATCATTGCAAATCCCATATTGCTCACTTTTGGCTGGGTACTTGAAATGTATACTGTCTAGAAATACTAAGGGAAAATTGTACAGTATACGCTAAGCCATATGGGAGTAAAAGTGGTAATAGTAGGTTAAAGTATTTTGCTGATACTGTAACTCATTAAAATGTATACTAAATCCAGTGTGTTTGCAGTTTGTCTTAATGCTGCTGGTCTCACTCTAGGGCCAATTGCCTACCAATTTCACAGCTTATATGGCCAATTATTTTATTTTTTCAAACCTGTCACTTGTGATCAGATGACAGCATTCATAATTGTTTACTAAGAATCTGCATATTATTTCAGCTTCTTAAGTTTTAATGCCGTTTTCTTGAGATACACAGTCAAATGGCTGTTGGCTAGGCAGAATGAGCAAGGAACTGCCCATATTCTACGTCATGCGTGTATGTAGAGTGGTAAAAAAAAAATTGTCCAAGAGGTATGGTTAGCAATACAAGCAAGACTGATGTTTGCCCTGATATCAAATGAGTGTGGTCAGACTGTCAACTTAAGAAAAGAAATAATTGGTATTGTAGAACAATGTGTATGACTCTTTTTACATTGCTGTCAGATATAACCAACTTTAAGCTGGAATCTGCATACAGTATTTTTGCAATAACTAAGCCAAGTGAGATTTGAAAACATTAGTGCTTGCATATGCTACAAATGAGACTTCATGAGCAAATCGGAGGAAAGGGATTGTTATATATTGGAGAGGCTAGCAAATAATTGAAGGGACTAGATTAGATCCTGCTTAAAGCAGTGTAGATCAAGAGAAATGTGTAAAGGTGGTTGCCAGTTACTTTTCATAGTGGTGGTGTTTTAAAAAGTATTACCTTTCAGATTCTAACCAAATATTAGCATTCTGTTTGTATTCTGACGTGTGTGCCAGCAGCAGAGCTGTCAAATATCTAAATATGCTTTTGGTGAGGTTCAATTTATTTCTGTTTCAGAATGATCTGGCCTAGTTACTGTTTTAGTCTTCAGTTTTTAAATGTAAAAATAATTTATTTTAAATTGCAGTGTATTGAAGCTTTAGTAATTTTTTTCCAGGCCATTTGTTAACTGCTTTCTTTCTTTGATCTAAGTGTTATTGCTTGTAAGAAAAGTTACTATTTCATTTAATGATCTGTTGGTACCTGCTTCAGTGTTCTTTTCATAATGGTAGATATAATGTTAAAGTGGTAGAGCACCTTGAACTGAAGCTTCTTCAGGATCTTCTGTTAGAAAACTCTTTATTACTGAGAAAGTTTGGGGAGTTTTTTGCTTTTTAACTTTTGAGCACCATTCCAACAAAACTGTAGAGGAGAATACTTTGCTGTATTTATTTATTTATTACTTGACTGCAGCAACTTTACCTACCATTAACACAACAGTCTGTAAGTGTTGCTATTTCTTTTATTTGGATTTTCTTGCATTTTTTGTGGTTAGTGTTTGTACCTGGTGGAAAAGGGGAGACTTGAGTTCTACTCTGCCTTCTTGGTCATTCTCCCTTTACACTTGTATTGAAATAGGTTGGGGACTAGCTGTTTCAAAGTCAGTGTAGTAAAAAATTGTAGTAGTGTCTGTTTCCTTTTCTTTCCTCTTCCTCACTAAAATACCATAAGTTGCTAAGTTTACAACTGGTCTACCAGGAGGGCCAGAGGGGCAAGATTGTTTGGCTTTGTGGAGTGTGTTGAGTTTTTCTCAAATGATATTATGGCTGGAAAAGCAAAATTGAAGGGTCAGAAATGGAATTTCTACTTTAGCATTGAAACCAGAGTGAGAATACAATGGTAGTTTGAACTTATTCTCCTGCTTTACTGACTTTCTGAGAAAAGTATAGAAATAAATTAGGTAGTAACTATAACTGAACTCAGTATAAAACTGTGGTATCCTGCAGCTTTATTTGCTCAACAGCCATCAAACTTTGATGGCTTCTTGGTCTTAACCATTCACTATGTTATTTGTCTCCTTCAACTTATACTCATTCCTGTTTAGTAGTTTTTATTCATTGCACAAAAGGGGGGAAAGGGGAGCACTCCTGTGATGCAGTGTCATGCTTGCATTGATAACTGGTTTTGTTTGTTTCTTAAAAAAAAAAAAAAAAGAAAGAAAAAAGGACTAGCGTAAATTTAACAAGAATGTCCCTGAATACATTTTTTTAATATAGGTCCGGGCTTGATAACTTTCTTCTTTTTGGATAAATTTAAAACATGTTTAAAATATGTCTCTCTGCTCAGGGATTTATGGTGGATTATTGCAGACAGTGCTAAAAAAAAATAAAAGAGCACAAGACAAGTTTACTAAATTAAAATTTTATTTTTTGAAAAACTGTTATTTGTATAAATTATCAGATTTTTAGGCTTTCCTTTTTGTAGAAATAATTGTTTATGTGCCAGATAAGAGAATTTCAATTTTGTTTTCAATAATAAAGCATTGATAACTAATACACTGTGCATTCCTTTATCTGTTACTGTAATAACATTTTTTTAAAAAAAATTATCTAATTTAATGAGTTATATTGACTGTTTTATGTATGGGAGAACTATATAGTGTAAGTGGAGTTCAACCTATCACAGCTGGCCTTCTATATCGCAGTTGTGCTTCAGCTGATATTTTTGAAAAGGTTCTCTGGAAGTATTTTTTAACATTTCTACTCACTGTATCTAGACAAAGGGGTATGGTAACTATTATATTTGATTGTTGTTTCTAAACTCTATAGGAATAAAAGCTGATGAATAAGATATATTTATAGATTACTTTTAGATTGACATACAAGCATGATGTCAGTAAAAATGCTCCTACAATCTGTAATTGGCTACCAAAGCTGGAAAGAAGACTTCACATCTATGGTCTTTTTAGTGTCTGCAATCACCTTTCTCTCACGCAATGTCACATGATCTGTTTCAAATCTGCTGTGTTTCTGCACAGGAGATGTAATGAAATGACAGGCTTTGGGTCACTGACTTCCAAAACTCAACTGTCACGCCTTATTTTTGTCAAAGGTCAGGCACTGCCTTCAGATGTGGTCATTCCTTGCCTAATGGCAGGTGATGAATACTGAGTATGCAAAGAACAATTTGATCTGTGGCACTCTTTTCTTGTGGAAATAGAGTCTAAACGTGCTTGAACTCCTGCTCTGGCATTTTATCCCTTAGGCCTTTCTCTGTGAGATCCTTTTCTGCCTGCCTTGTGTTGTTCTTCTAATGTTTCTGTTCTTTCAAACATCATGCTTTTTGGGCAGCAAACCACTTCTGATGGAGGCACCACGGCAGCTCTGCGGTGGCTTTTTAGTCCTGCCGACTTATGCAGGCCCATCTGAACTCACTCTATGCAGCTGGCACAGGTGGCTGTATCACTTCTGAGATTTGAACTAGTATAAAGGTAAGGCACTAAATTATTCTGTGTAAAAATACCTGCTCATTTGAATCTGTTTTGGGACCCTGTTGTAGGCATTCCCATCGCAACTTTGCCCAACAGGGGTGAATGCAGGGAGCATGAGAGGGGCTTTGACTCCAGTTCAAGTGTAAGAACATTCATTGACTGCTGAATTAATATGTTAATTTTGCTGCATCCCTAAGGGTTCCGAAGGAGAGATTTTAGTGAGAGTATCTGGAGATCCAGAAATAAATTGTAGGAAATCTGAGGAAAATCCCATATAACCGCTTACCTTTTTGAAACTTCTAGTTCTGGTTCTTTGAAATAAGAGATCCCACTCAGATGTTACATAGGCTTCCTCCGTTGGTCTGACCCTTCAACTTGAAAAGTCCCTGCCTTGCTTCACACGGATAGTGAATATTTAATCTATCCGAGATTCAGAAGAGTGACAATGGAAGAATAGGTTCCAAGGAACAGAATACATCTGATGTTATGCAGGGGGCAGGGAGGGAAGTGTCAGGGAAGAGGTGCGGACGTTTTTGTGGAAATAAGTAAGAATTTTAGAGGGACAGACTTTATTCCAACAACAAAGGAGGAAATCCCAAGGTCAAGTTATTCTAGAATAAACTACAGGAAAGGGTACATATCAGTAAATTTAAAAAATAAAATAATAAAAAAAAACCAAACCAAAAACCCCAAAAGCAATACAGACTTCAAAAAAGTTCTAAGTTCTTTAGGTATAATAATAAATCAAGCCCAAACATTAACAGTCAGAAATGCTGGTCTCGGAAGACACTATAATAAAGTTCAGGACACAACAATGTATTCCCCATGAAAGACTGAACACGTTATCAAGTTATGCCACTTATTTAGAAAATGTTTATGGTTGCATTTTTGTTCAAATTTCGAATTGATGTTTCTCCTTTTCCCGTTTATTCTGTATTTTATCATATTTATCTTGTCATTGTGCGCTGGCTCTTTGGTGGTGCCAAAATTCTAGAGTCGGAGAGCTTTGAAAGTTACATACAAGGAAGCATTTCAGAATGGCAGAAACATCAGAGTGGACCTTCTAAAAAAGCGCAAGATAAAATAGTTTAAATTATGCCTGCTTGCTGTATGCTCACTTATTTTGAATATATTTTCAGTGACAAAGCATAATTACATTTACTTGCTGAAATGCTTGAGCTTACAGATCTCTCTGTGAAAGGTATGAAGATTAAATTGTTGTTTATATTTACAAATATGGATCGGTTTGTGTGCATTTGAGCACAAATTAATGTTTTAAAAAACATAAGATTTCCTTTTGAAGAAACAGGTGTGGAAGCCATGTGCAGTGAGAACAATTGTTGTTTGGTTTGTGGGGTTTTTTTTATTTGATTGAATTTGTGCATAAGCATCACCAGTCCCATGGCTGCTGACATTCTATTTTTACATGGATATTTTTGTTTTTCTGAAGCTCTCAACTTGATTGTATGATGCAGTGTTCCTGCAGAGTTTGAATAGTGTAAGCCACAGGTTCTGAGCAAAGCAGAAATGGAGCTTGGCTCTAATGGCTAAACTTGGGTTCAGTTTTGATTTCAGGAATGATTTAATGCAGATGAACAGATTTTTCAACCCAGTAATACCATGGTTTGCTGTACCAAGTGTTCCCAGAAAATAGAGGTTATTTAAGAGGCTTTGTTTGTTTCTTCTTTATATTTTTTTTTTTCCTGTCAGCAAAGCAGTTTTTGTCCTTTTCTGGAGAAATATATTTTATTTTGTCTCTAATTTTCTCGAAAACAGACGTTCATGCATACCCAGTATTTTTTTATAATACAATGAGAAATTAATTTGGCATAGAACTGATCTGTTTATTACTTTGTCATGTTTGGTGCAACCACAACCATAAGTTTCTCTACAGTACATGAGTATATAATACAGTGTATTGTTCCTTATATTAAATCAATTTCTTCTTTCCAATATGCAAAGCCAATCCTTACAAAAAAGAGTCTCTTTTGCACAGCCACAGTTTCTGGAATCCAGGATTGTTCTTCCTATTGTGGCAGGGAATATTTTTATATGACAACATGAAGATGTAGGATGGTAGAAAATATGTCTTGTTCTTGCTGTAGAATAGGATCTTTTCTTTCTTCTCAACCACCATCATTTCATAGTATTTCTTCTCCTTTGCTGCCCCTTAATGAAAGTCTTTAACAATTGAATTTTAAAAAACAAAACAAACATACTATTAACAACAGAGCTCTATAAATGGCATATGCCTTAAAATCCATGGATAGAGAATAGTGGCTCTGTCATAAAAAAAATAATCTACTCTTTTAATTATTATTCCTCCCTCTGAAATGTAGTTTCTCTATGAAGTTTCAGTGGCATTTAATTCTTTAGCTGTATAACTATAAATCTGTTTGTGTTTCTGGATTATTTTTTTTGGTTTTAGGTTTTGGTGTGATTTTTTTTTTTTTAATGGAATAAGTCTTCTGGTTGTTCTCATTAGTTGAAAGAATCTTTAGGATATTCTCACACAGAATAATTGTTTACCCTTTCTCTTCTCCTTTGTTAGTTTTACGAATGATTTAGAGACTAGAAGAGGAACTGCTTTCCCTGAAGCCAAAGGCAGAGAAGAGTTTTGGGTATGAATTGAGCTTCTACATCAGTTTTGTGCCTTATAGCCAAAGACGTTTTGTTTTTTCACAAAGACAATAAACTATCAACCATTTAGGTCTACACTAAGTCTCTCATAACATAGGTTTTAAGGCCTGATGGAAAGATTCAGGAATTAAAAATGTAACCTTATTGGGTTGTCTAATGAGAGAGAATCTTTCCTCTCCCACCTTTGCTGCCTGGCATTTTTCAATCTAAGAAGTGCAGATGGGTCAAATGATGTATTGCAGTAAATTCAGATGGGTCAAACTTTTCTGCCTGCAATATTACGAGTAAAAAAACACCAAACATTTTCTTGCTGATTTTCAGAAGTTTAAAAAACAAATGAAACTACTTGAATGAAAAACTAAAATGGTATAAACTATTCTAAGTTCCTTGCAAGTGCTGTTAGCAAGCTTAGCTCGTGAGATTATGATTAACTGACAATTGGCTTCAATATTGTAAGAATACCTTGATATAAAGTTTACAGGTTTTGCACTTCATCATGTTAGACCTGCTTTATACACGTGTGTACACATGTATGTCCCGTTGACACCATCAGTAATCTTCCGTGTCAGCGCTGCACATATTTACCCAATCGATTTTGAATAAGTTATTNCTTGATATAAAGTTTACAGGTTTTGCACTTCATCATGTTAGACCTGCTTTATACACGTGTGTACACATGTATGTCCCGTTGACACCATCAGTAATCTTCCGTGTCAGCGCTGCACATATTTACCCAATCGATTTTGAATAGGTTATTTACTCTAAGATTTATTCTGATTGATATGAAAACTTTGCTCAGTTTGACATAGGAAGAAGAAGGAAAAGAGGTCAAGTCATGTGAATTGAGATGTGGGCTTTTCATGATTTTTGTGGTCTCTCAGGAAAAAGATATAAATGTCAATTAGAGGTGACCATATAAAAGTAAATTTTTGTTTAGCTCAATGAAGCTCATGATTTTGAAAAGAAGAATCCTAGTCTCTGCAAATAAGATTCTTAGTATTTAGAATTACAGAAAGATTAGTTTAGTCAAATGTTTTTTGTATTGATCAGTGCAATAATATTTGTTAAAGTTCTATCGTGTTATGCTGTTTAGTTATTTTTGGTTTTTATCATAATTTTAGCTATAGTGCATTTTTAAATCTACTGTTTATAAACTGAGGTATATTTGAAATAACTTTTCAAATTTAGTTGAGAAATTACTAATAAAAGATGTCAAAACAGATCATCTTTTTAATATTTTTTTTTATTCTAAGGGAAGTTTAGGAATGAGGATAAGGTAGGAGAAATCATGTGGTTGTATTCAGTTACTTTTTTAGCTTTGTTCCTGTATAAACATATAATTTGCTGTACAAAGACCACAGTGATCCACAGAAAACTGATGCATGCACCTGGGCCCAGGTAAGTCCAAGTGAAGTTATGGAAGCATACCTCATGTTTCTCTGGAAAATACACACAAATATGAAGCAGGATCTTCAGACTACACTTATGCCAACTGCAGGTTGTCAGGACATTTACCGTAATTTTGCTAATGCTGAAATCAGGTAAGCCAATCTGAGTTTGTAAATTTCTGAAAGTAATGCATAAGATAATTGAAGGTCATACCTGGAACACCTAGAATATAATACACTAAATGTAAAAAAGGAGTAGTGGCAGGAATTACATCAGAATTATTTTTTTTTCTGTATCTTTTGAACTGCTAAACCCTTCTGGCATACAAAGTGTGAACTTGGCCATTAGGCTGGTATGCTTGGGTTCTCTGAATGCCTTGCCTGGTAGCTTGTTGCATGTACGTGAAGATTTGATCTTTCATATGCAAGGTATGCTTGGAAAGAGTACACAGGGGTGGCATAAGCATGATTTATACTGTAAATACCTTTAGAAACTGGACAAGTGTTAATTAATCATAGGGAGAAGCTAAGCAACTATGCATGGATTTCATCTATCTTATTTAAAAAAATGTAATTTGAAAAGGATCGCCTGTCTTGATTATGTGAATTTTTTGCTCTGCAGAGGCAGAATTCCAGTCACCTCATTAGGCCTGAGGATTGCAATATGCAAAATGATAACAAAACTAGACAAAGCATCCTGAGAGCATTTATAAGCAAAGTATGCAAATTGAAAAGGCCTCTTGTTTTGAATCCAATATTGTTACCTTGCAAAGCTATGCAGTGGTTCAGATGCTTACCTGAACCTACTGTCTTCATTTGCTAGAGGGTTCAAAGACGTGTTTCCTGGAGTTTTTTTTCACCTTCAAAATTAAAAAGTAGCCATAACAACTCACTAACAGCTAAACAAAAAACAGAGGGGGAAATCTCCATATCAATCCTAATCCTAGGAGAAAAAAATAATATATCTGAAAGTAAATCTATGGAATCTGATGTAAGAACAAAAGCCATTTTAACTCAAGGTCTGATGAGGAATTGATTTAACTAGCAAAAGAGTCACGATGAAGAAATGCGGGCTTTTAAAATTTGAGTTGAGCGTAAACTACAGAAAAGAAGGCATTCAATGGCAAAACAAGAGGAAGAGCAGCCTTTTAATAAAGTATACAGGGTGGGATTTTTTCTGTTGGTTTTTTTTTTAACGTGGTTCCTGGGGACAAGTCTTATTACTTCAGGGGAAAAAGAGACAGACAGACAATGTGGGAAGCTGCACTGCAACTTTGGCCATTGTTATTTCTTATTGTAAAAATACCATTTGATATTTGGGCACTCAGAAATTTGGGTTGAATGGGACTGTGTGACAATTTTTGGCAAATCCCAAATTGTCGCGTCCCTCTTGACTATTTCCCGCTTAGAATCTCTGGAAGTGACAAGATGAAGAGATCATCGCTCGAACTTTCCTAACCCTAGTCTTCCCATAACCTCACTCCCACCTTTGGCTCTCGTCTCTGCTTGCCCTGCTATATTCATTGCAGACAGCACAGTCCTGAGAGCAGTGATTTGTTTCTTCTAGTTGGCTGTAAAGCACTCTAATGGGACTGTATAAATAAAAGTAATTAGTTTTCCTGCTTCATTCAAGGGGACTATAAGGAAGAATAACAGGGTATGTAAATCTAACTTTTATATAAATTACTTAT
This sequence comes from Tringa tobata, assembly GCA_033628505.1. Lineage (NCBI taxonomy): Eukaryota > Metazoa > Chordata > Aves > Charadriiformes > Scolopacidae > Tringa > Tringa tobata. Next base: position 7,122,646 of record JAHREE010000395.1, on the reverse strand, counting down.
TTTCAGGGTTAATAGATTTTTAACATGCCCCTCTTTTTGCCTCTTAAATGACAAGAAAAGGCAGTAATACTTAAAACGTAAAACTGAGTCAGACATTTCTGATAAGAGAGACTCAGAAAGGTGTAGAAATGACAGATTGACTTATACTGAATAAACAACATCACTTGGTGTTGGATTTCTGCTTTTAATTCAACATTGGGAATGATATAACTGTGTTCCATACCTCTTAAGAGGAATTGTACAGGTTCCAACCGTCTGTTAAATTAAACATTGATGATTACTATGAACATGTAGAGCAGATCTGCTACAACGGGGAAGGTAACTCTGTGCATATAGCTAAGCCCTAGGAGCCTACTTGATTCACAAAATTGGATACCCAGTTAGAAGAACTGAAGTGGGGTTGTTGTTTTTTTTTAGTGCAGTCTCACTCGCTGCAAAGTTCAATGGGAATGATTCACTCCGATCCTTATATATTAGATACAGATTATCCTGTTTCTGAAATACTGAGATGCTGGAAAAGGTCCAGACAGTTATGTCTTTTAAATAAATGCTTTAATATGTTGGTACTTTTCTAGCGGTAATTTCCCCTGCCAGCCATTTCTGTCTTGGTGGTACTTTGAAAATTGGAGCAGTGGGGGAGCAATAAATCGGGCTCTCTTGAAGAGAGAAGTTTTGATTACTAACAAAGTCCAAACAGAACAAGACATAGTACTACATGTGAAAAACCTGGAAAATATAAGCAAACATACTATTTCAAACAGGAAACTTCTCAAGGGTCCTTCTGCTTGAGGGCCTGTTCCCAAGCAACACATCTTGTTGCCTTGCAGTTTCTGCTGCTTTCCAGACAACATGCCCCTATTTTTCACCTACTTGGCTTGTGGCTTGTAAGGAAGAAATCCCATTTCAATTGAAGATGATAACAGTTTTGTCATTGACTTGAGTGGCTAAAATTTTCCTGTGGAAAACTGTTTGGGACAAAGACTTGTTTATATTTATGCGTTGGTTCCTCGGATGATTTTTCTGATCTCTCATGCAATAAAAAATATTCTTACACGTACTCCGTTCAGAAACTTTTACATGAGAAATCCTTCAAGTACACTACATTTTTCTGCTAGAGCCTACTGCCTCACTCCAGCGATGTGAAGCTGTGTTATTAAGAGCCTCAAGACAGAAGCTGCTTTTAAGCACCAGTGCTGGAGCAGAGCAAGTGCTAGTCATTAACAGTGAGTTGTTGTTTCACCGTGCAAGGTCACATTATCAAATTATAACAGGGATGCTTTGCAAAAGGAATTTTTTTCTTGTCTGTTTGGGAAAATACAGTTTATTGGAAGATATATTCCTTCCAAATGCCTGGAGTGCTTCTGTTATTATGGCAACTAGAGTATCCAGCTGAGAACTAATTCATGTTTCCGTTTGTCAAGTTCACAATTGTAATTATTTCAGTGCTGTTCTGAGTGAATGTTAAAGCCTGATAAGAAGGTGATTGGTCTGTCATTCCTTTGTATAACCCTTCCTCCCAATCCTCAAAAAGCATTATTTCTGGTCATTTTCAGTACGACCTCTCTTATGATGGACTTCAGCTGCACTTCACAGTCCACTGAGCAATATTGTTTGAAAATTGATTAAAAACTGTAATTATTTTAGCAGGAACATAATCATGATTGATAGGACAAAGCCAAGTAATCAAGGGGGGGTGTGGAATCTCAGCCTAAAATTTATTTTTGTTCTAGCAAAATATAATTGAAAATAAAAGCTGTAATTTCTGAAAGCTAGGTGAGGTTTTTTACCTTTTTTTTAAAACAGACAAAAAAGGAGAAAAATAAAAATACCAACCAACACCTCTCATAAATCCCAAGCCTTTTGAAATTATGTGGGTTTCTGTCACCTTGACTTCATATTAAAAAGGAGAGATTCTAGTTTGTATAAAACAAAAACATAGTTCTACATACGCTATCTCATGGGGACGAGGGTAATATGTAGACTTAATTTTTGGTATTGTTTTTCTTTTATAAAGTCCAGTTATAATAACTCTTGTATGTTAATAATTAGTTTTCTTGTCAGAGACACGATGAACAACATTTTCTTCTGAAATGCTAATACTTTTATGGCTTGCATGATGTTAACGTTTAATGAAAAAAATTGTACCTCAATTTATTTATCAAAGAAAGAAAATCAAAAAATAATTTCAGTAATGGATGTCTTTTTCTGTCCCAGTTTCATTTTTTTTCAGTGATTGGATTCTCACTGTTAACGTTTCGCTCTACTTTCAGTGTCACAGCTGTGACATATTGCATGCTCATTTGATTTTTCTAAAAGCATCACCTCCCTCCCTGATTTTTCTAGCAGTCTCACCTCCCTCCTCTTGAATAGGTTCGGGGTTGTTTGCTAAGGACTTTTTGCCACAGTGCTAACCACTCAGCTGACAGATTCTACTTTTACAGGGTAAGGCAAAGCAAACAATTTGTCAGCTCAGTGAAATATTCAGTTGAGGAATGACTGAAGCATAAAACTTGACTTATGTTGCTTATTAGGTAGGTTGGTTTGTGGTCTTTTTTTCAATATAAAATGCAATCTTTTAATTTTACCTAATCTTCTGTTTTAATGTTGCTTATACATTGATGAAGTCTGACTTTTCAAAGAAGGGTTAATCATTGGTTTTTATGTAGATTACCCCTCAGCTTGTCAGGGGCTTAACTTGCACCTGACTCTCACTGTCCAGTAACTTTTCCTTCCTTCAGTGCAGATCTGTGCAGTGGCAGGGGCGGGCTTCTATAGGCCTTAAAGCATCAGGGCTTAATGTTCTTGGGGTGGGATAAAAGATTAAGCATGATTACCTGAGATGTAAAACTTTCCACTCTGAATCTCAAAGTCATTAACGTTGACAGCAGTTTTGATTACCAACTTGTTTGCTAGACTTACAATGGATGTTTTGGTGCTTGGAGCTCACAAAAGGTCTTATCTTTCAGGACAACCTTCCGGGGAAAACAATGTCCGGATTTTTTTGAGCTTCTCTACAAAAAACCAACCAACCAACCAAACAAACAAAAAAACCCCAACAAAAAACCACCAACAAAACCCCCAAAACTTGCAGTTAATTGCAGGGTCAAAATGTGACTTCAAACTGTTGTGGCTATTACAGGGTATTTGTCAGCTGAGGCTCGGTTGCTTGTCACTGCAAACATCGGCTAATTTAATCAATTAAGCAAGAATGCAATAAGCTTAATTTAAGGCTGGTCACCTCACATTTGATGTAATTAAACATTTTTTCATGGATATTTACTGTATACCAGCTGGCCTACAGTAACTTCTGTAATATTATCCATACTGAAAGCAAGAATCTACTTTTTGGTGAAGTACAAGTTAACATGAGTAGAAGTGATACAGCCTGACCCTAGACCAACCTAGAATTATATTTAAGAGGGTTAACAAAACAAATTGATAGGCTCATTTTGTCTAAGCCGCTTCTATAGTTGTACCAGACAATGTGTTTCATACTTACAGTGCACAAATGATGACAATTATTCCGTCTGAGAAGCCAGAATGATTGGATCTATTGATAGGCCTTTCATGGCCCTTAAAGTATTTGATCACAGTACTCACTCCAGAATATGTACTCTCTAATGCTTCAAAAACATAATATTTAGGAGAGAAACTAAAAATATTTTTGCATAAAGGAGAGGAAAACCAAAATTTAATATAAACGTCCCCATTTAAGGTGAACTTAATGAAATCCAGTGAGACCAAATAGGACATATAGAAGTTAGATTGGGAAAAGCAAGAGGGTAGCAGGACACTAACTGAAATACACAGTTCATTTGAAACTGGTCAAAAAAGAGCTACTGGTGCTTGGTGCAATCCATCATTAGTAGGAGGAATAGGATATATCAAAGACAGAGAAAGTCACATGAGAATATATTAAAGAAAAATAAGAAAAATTACCCCTCCACCATATCTGTTTTTCAGCCCAGTGCTGTAATAAGGATGAGATGTGTAAGCTTTTTGAAAGCTAGCTGTCTGTTACAGGAAAGAATAGCCCCCAACACCCATTACATCCTATTAAAATACTCACAAATTACACTTTAATAACTGGAAAAATCATAGGGCCGCACAATAAGCTCAGGCACATTCCACTAAAGTAAAATGGAGTTGCATAAGCATATGTAAAAAAAGAATTGAGCCCGAAGACCCCAGAGCTCTTGTTATTTTTCATGTCATTTATTCTTCACTTATTAGGAGCAATAATTATTTTTTTGTTACAGCAAGCTTGAAAAGGAAAGCATGCTAAAGAATGAGTATTAGTAAATAGGCTATGCTTTTATTTCCAAGTAAGACTTTCACAAAAAACATGCAAAGTTAATGACATCTGAGATGAATTGGTGATGACAAACACATGCTGAAGTATTGGAATAACCACCAGCTCTGTGTTTGATTCTGTACTTGCTAATTCTTGTTTCATAATTCCTGCATAGAGATGAAAAAGGAAATTACTAGCTTTAATTACTTTCTTACAGTGGGTTAGAAACACTAATTTCACTAGTCACTGCATCTTGCAACATTCTTAGTTGCAAGAGAGGGTTCCTATCTTCCTTATATCTGGACTCAAGAGAGTTTTGGCTGGAGCTGGACATTCACAGTACAGAGCTGGAGTGCTCACTATCTTTGGTGTTAGATAAATGCATTCTGGAGTGGAGCTTTATGACAAAGGCAAGTCTGTCGAAATTAACCTTAAGGGAAAGTGCTTATTTCAGGGTGAGAGCAAATCTGACTTCGCCCATATGTCTACTCCTCTTGTGTGGTTTAATGGTACCTGACTTCCACTGTCTGTAAACAAACATAGCAAAACACTGTTCAGAGCGATAACATTGGATTTAGTTCTTTTTTTAAGGTTGTTTGTATTTAGGACTTTCCACATAATTCGGATTAAGGGTAACGCATGAACATTATTTCTGTACTGAGAATTGATTCTTTTCCTATGTAAAGGGTTGTATCTCAGTGACAGCTCTAGCACTGATACTTAAAAGCCTCGCTTCTGTCTCCAGCTTGGAGGACATCAAGCAGGCCATTTTCAGTAGTAAGAAAACTGAGATAAAGCATTGCTGTCCCCATGACAAAGTGTGCAACATCTCTGTATTTTCTAATACAGATAGGATTTGTTTTCAAAAGCGTTCTATATTCTAGACTTTTCCTGATTCCAGTTGTCCAAGATTGCCTAGGTGGTTTTTGGCACTTATGAAATACTGATGCTTCCTTCTTTAATGTTAAATTTAGTCTTTAGCATTCATGAGAATTTTTGTCATGCTTTCTGTTTAGTGTATGATTAAACTGTTCTTGCTCACTTGATAGATTTTTTTTTTTTCCAAGTGCTTTTGACTTTGAATTACTTAATTGGTTGAGAGGTAATCCAGTTGTAAGATATTACATTTTGAAAATATTCTCAATTTAAAATTGCTCAATAAATATGTTTCTTTAGGAAGTTTATGTTCTTTCTGTTACTTTAAAGTACCAAGATTACTAATCATTATGTTGTTCCATTTCGTTAAAGTTAATTGATTTCAAACATTTGAGAAAACAATTTAGTCCTACTACTACTTCAGAAGCCTCTGACAGCAGAGTCTAAATCATGATTTTGACAGAGTAGATTTTATTTTATCTTTGTGGTTAACCTGTCCCTGAGCTTCCACATTTAACTGCTTGATTGCAGCTTTCATTGTTGTTACCTTGTTTTTAAAGTGATAGACACAGTTGAAAGAATTGCATTTTCCCAGAACAAGTGAACTTACCTAAGCAAAGACTATCAAATGCTAACAGAATATAAAGCGAGGGAAAGAGAGATGGGGAAAAAATACCTGATGTACAAGCACATAAAACAAACAAGAAAACCTCCACAAATGGCAGAAAACAAGGTAGGTTACCTTAAGTTGGGTAGAAAAATAGCTTTAACAACTGTCAAGCATGCAGTTTAACAACTGTTTTTTTGTCACATTAATACTTTTGCATAAGCAAACATATTTACAGATACAAGTGCATGGACATACCTGAATCATACACTACATATACTGATGATCAGTAGGATGAAGAATAGCAGTCTAAACAGAAGCAGCAGTTAAGGAAGAACAGCTGACTGGTTTTGGAAAGAATTTGCCAAAAATACAAGGATATGGGTGAAGTTTGCCTTTTCTATTAGTGAGATGAGGCTTATGTGGTGTCGCTTTGTCTGTCTATCTCACTCCTACCAACTTGTCATCTTCTTTGGCTGAATTCTACCGAGAGTGACATGCATATAGCTATAGTGTTTCTAGCCTGAAAATAGGCAGCTAGGTACAGGAAAAAGACTGTTATTGTGCTTTCCCCATCCTCCCCCAGTCCTTTTGAGAGAGAAAAGTTGAAAGCAAATCCATATTGGAGAGTGAGAACCTCAATGTGGGAAAAAAGGAGCTTGCACCTTTTTAGACATCAGGGGATCTGACCATTAAATACAACCCATAGGAAACTAAGCCTCATTAGTTCTGCAGCCCACAGGACTGTTTTTCTAATGTAAAGAGGCTCAGCTGTGCAAGCAATACTTTTTCTGAGGCTTTCAATCTGGGTGCATAGTTTTGGAGTATATGACATAAGGTATTTTGGACCTGATTTCCGGCAGTGAAGGAAAATTCCACTGAGTTAAATTGTTGTGCGTTTGATATTTCTTAAACTCCTGTTCCTCGTACAACAACCTGGGAAATACTGGCAGTCCGCTCATGCAGTGTGTGTTCTGTAGATTTCAATGTCACATTAGAAGCTCTGCTGTAAAGAGAGATTTAAAACACCCCTCACTATTTTATTAATACTGGTGTATTCCGTAATACCTTTTCCTGAGGTTATCAGGATATCCTGCAACATATAGAAGTGTCATAGAGCAATAATTTTCCAGTGGCAGAAATGCTTTTGAAACAAAATAAAGCAGTATTTAACACTTCAGAGCAACTCCCTAAGGCAGTTTACAATAGCCAGTGAGAAACAGTACTAAACCCAATTGCATCTGCCAGAGGAATGTAGGCCAGGAAGCTGCAACTATCTGGCTAGTTATTTTAAAAGATAGTGAGGTTAGCACCTATTCTTGTCCCAAAGATCCACAAAGTTTTTAGAAACCACAGCTGAGAAGACCATCTGCCTTACTTCTTCTTGGAAAGAGAGAGCCCCTGCGAAGTTTACTGATTGATAGTGTTGTGTTCGAGGTGCTGTGCAGTATTTGCTCTCTCAGTGTTACCCACTTCCTATTGTAACACGGGATTCCTGGAGATCAAGGGAGGTCATGAGATCAGTGTAAAGTACTATAACAAAAACCTTCCAATAAACGAAACTCTATTTTGAAGCTGACATCAAGGAACAAAATGTCAAAAGCAGTGAACTAGGAATTGGCCACCCAGTGATACAGTGTCTTGACATCATATCTTTGATCTTAATGTATCCCAAACTATTTAAAATCATAACAAAAGGGGATCTCCTTATTTTATGCAGCTGCTTGGGAGGTGCAAAAGTATAGACGCAGTGGAAGCATGCACCCTTGCTATTTAATATTATGGTTTTTACATCTAGCTTTAAGCGTTGGCAATACTACTCCGTTATCTGTGATTTTTTTATATGACTTTGTTCACAATGGTATCTGAGGATGTTAATAAACTGCAGGATGAAAAGCTGACCTGTAGTTCATTTTTATTTCCTTCCCAGGGGAGAAGAGAGTATGAATGTACGTGATTGACTTAAATTTATAGTTAAAGCCTGCTTCATAGTTATTGTTCTAATAGTTTTTTTAATATTATTTAAAAAGATATCCTGTTGTGTGCTTATGCTGGACAACTTTGGCACAAAAAGATTTTAAAAAGCATCTTATACTCAGGATGGAAACCAGTGAGTTTATAGGGAAGTCTGTTAAAGAGTTTCAGACCAGCCTGTGGAAAAATGGTATCTATTGGTTGGGAAAGGTTTATCCTTACTTTCAAGTGCTTTGTTGTGCCAGAAAAACAAAGTTGTATACCATGATTTTTATCAAGGGGTTTATGTAAACATTTTATATGCTAACCATAGGTATCTGAAAACTTGTGAATATTGCCTGCTTTGATCTGAAACTTGATTCTGTCCACTGAAAAGAATGTAGAAAGCCAAGGACAGCTTTGGTATCCTTTTGCTACTCTGTAGTTCTTAGAAGATGATGCATGTATAGTATTAGTAAATATTTCCATAAGGGATGGTGGTTCCAAAACAGAAGAACAAAGGAACATTATGTCTCTCTTCAGATGCGGTGTGATAGCAGCATGTGGGCAATGATTCTTTTTGATAAAATAAAGATCATTGACTTTTTGTGTAGTTTGAGAACTGGAAAAAATGCACTACTTTTATGAGGTAGTGTGGCTCAATCATAGGTCTGATTTGTGGTATGCTCAGTTCTGACTATTGCTTCCAGATCAAACCTGAACCAGGATGGTCTGTGTATATAGTGAGTTTAAAAGTGTAGTTAATTCCAATTGTAAGTGAAATTCAGTAAAACCCGCTGGTCTTTAGTAAAGCTAACATTGAGTCTTTATCAATCACTGATAGTTTTTTGCTTGTGTGTGCTATTTGCTTGAATGAGTGTTCAGCTAGTGCTCTGATTACTTAGCAGAGCCTTTCCAACAAGAAAAGAGATGGAAGCCCTGCTGACCACCAGCACTTAGCTTTTGGGGCCTTAGGAGAGCATGCATAAATACTTTTAATGGCTTTAGTGTGTTTTCATTGGGGAGCATCAAAACCAGCCTGAGCGGGATGAGTCAGAGAAAGCAGCCGAGGCTTTGTCTGTGCAGACGGGTGCAGACAGTCATGCGTTTGATCTGCTTGCACACTGAGCTGTCTGAATGGAAGCCAGCTCTAGCCTGGAAGCCATAAAGACATGTTAATACATTGCTGTGCTGGAGCTCATAAGCTTTACCAGTGCTAGGGCTACTTTTGTTTCAATAACCTCTCTGTAACTGCTTTTATAATGAAGTTGCTCCCATGGTTTGTTCCAACTACTATATAAAATACTCTATTTTATCAGGACCACAGATCACTAATTCTCGAAGAGAGAAACCATGAAATGTTTTATATGCTGCTGGACCTGCAAAGTGATCGGTAGTTATTATTTGGAAAGTTTTGTCAGCTTCTGATTCTACAGGTGAAAGAAACGTAAAATTAAATGCAAGACCCAGGTCTGGGAGGAGTGTAGAAAAGTGAGATAAACATAGCAACCATGACGGTTCTTCTAGTAAACAGCTAGTGATAATAGATGTTTTCTGTTTAAAGTATCTGGAGGGATCACAGCACTGTATGACATGACTGCAGGCTCTAATTTAGTGCTCTGGGTTAACAGCAGGCATAACTCGGAGCAGCCACCCAACATCTAAAAATTCTGTACCCTACCACAGCATACCCCTGCGCCATGGGTACGGATGGCAGGGAGGAAGAGACTGAGCATAGAATCTTGAGGTTTCTTTAAGAGGAGGCAATGTTAAGTTAAAAAAAAAAATCCCACAAAAAGGCAGGGAGGATGACAGAGTGAGTGTGATAAAAACAGAGAGGAAAAAAAGATGTGAACTAAAAGAATAAAATGATATTGTCATAACACCCACAGGCCTCCCTTGTGGAAAGGACAGGGAGTAATAGTTAGGAGTTAAACCCAGTGTGCTGCAAACTCAGTCTCAAACTATCATTAATAATCTTGAGAAATGAGTCTGGAGGATAGAAATGAAACTGGCAGTATTTCAGAGGCAGAGCTGACGTCGGCTGTCATCCCGTTGAGAGACATACCCTGTTAGGCCCTGTTAATGTTGCACTCCTGTCAGAGTGACATATAACATTACATGTTAAGCAAGTGGCAGACGAGACAGCGTGGAGGCAAATTGTTCAGCAGATGGCACAGCCTACTTTACTTACCATCTGAAGTTAGAAAATAGAGCAAATGCCATTTTTTGCATTCACTCTCTCATTCTTTCCAAATACTTCTCTGGTTATTGCTCAACAACTTCCTTTGTTGTGCCTGTTGAGACAAGAGGAAATTCACAGTATGATTATAATATGACATATTTTAAGTAGAACACTAATTATGTGTGTATACACATGCATTCATGTTGAGTTGAAATCACAGCACGGTTGGGTATAAGTTTCTGAGCCATAATGAGGGACTACTTGGAGTGTATTACATCTCCAGATATCTGTTTTGAGCTGCAAACCACCTGTGGCTCATTGCGTCTCCTTTCTTTTTAAAGCCTCACAATTTGTAGACACACTAGACTTGCATCATTCGCCCACATTCTTAATCCTTGAAAGAGAAAATTTTTACTTGGGAGCTGGGAAAAGAACAGCTAAGCAGCAAGATAACTGTTTCTCTCTCAGAGTTCGATTCGCATCCTTCTGAAGCAAATTATGGTATTCTCATTGACTTTGGTGGTTTTGGACTGTGCTCTCACAGACCAATCAACTGACCTTTTAGGGAAAAAAAGAAAAAAGTCATAAGCCATTAGTTTAGGACCATCTGAATGGAGTAACAATCTGAAGTTAAACAAATCTTCATCTTCATCATTCAGAAGAAATCCCAGTCTGAAATTCCAGTCAATGGTTTGAGAAGGTTTAGTGAGGAATAGTGGAACCAGCAGCAAATTCTAGTCCTGTAAAGTATTTTATGTTCTGTACAAGGAGAAGCAAAAAAGAAAACCTCACCTTCACAGATAGAGTATTCAAATTTACACTGGGTAACCAAAAAGTATCCTGCCATACATGATTTTCTTTTGGGTGGAGTTTATGGATTTATGGGCTTGTGCTTCAGCAGGATCCAACTCCATGTGTTACAAGACCAAAAAGAAAAAGAAAAAAATTAAAACTGAGAGTATTTGATTAGTGTGCAGTAGCTTAAATTAGGCTTATCCAGAAGTTAATTGATAATATTCTATGTTTGATATTTTTTTAGAAAACTTAATGATATACACACCAAAATCATGATTAAAAAGGCACAGGCATAAAGCTCTGTTCTTCAGTAAGCCTCAGTAATTTTCGAAAGGCCATGTAGTATTGACTTTTTCACTGCAACTTTATATAGTTGACCACAAAATAAAATTATTTCTTGTCAGACATGAAAACATAGCTATTGAGAGAGAAGCATAATGCATTCCTTTCTTTTATGTCTAAGACACAGGAGGTCCCTTTTCCTGTGATATAGTGAATATTTTATGATTTAGCTTGCATTTCTAGCTTATTACCAACAGTGTCTCTTGAAAAAAAAAAGTGTGATAGCAATGATAACTGTTATTTGAATTCATGTCATTTTTGTAACCTTGCCTATTTGTTTGGCAGATGGCTTCAGTTTGCCAGTCTGATCTGTTGCATAATCCAACTGACAGGTCCGGTGTATTTCAGGTGTACATTTCTGTTTATTACCTAAAATATGTACTAAGTTTATATAAAAATGTGAGGCTATATTCTTAGCATCAGCTGGCAGTCTATGGAGTTGGGAAATCCTGTTGCCTTTGTAATTTTACTGTGATTATGAGAGTGTGTGTGTGTGTGTGTAAGAAGAAGACACAATTGTGAAAATTCTTTTATCGTTTGAAGAAATGAGCTCTGTTTTGGAAACAACTTTCAAAATTTTTTTCTTAAAACTTGGGAACCTTCTTTGGTATCATTCATGGCTTATAAAGCATAGGTATGAAAAAAATGAACTTAATATTTACGGGAATTTAGTATACCATTAAAATCGTAGGTTGATTTTCTATGGTGACATAACAATTTTAATGCACAATAAATCTACTTAACAGTGCTGTTATGCATTTCAGTTATTCTCAGCAGTCCACAAACTCCTCGGGTGTTTCATGTGCAGAAATTCAATTTCAAACATGATGATTTCTCTACTTTATTCCCTGGTGATAATCATCAGACATGAAACTGAATGCAGATAAATTTCAGAGATTTTTAAGATCCTGGGACAAATATTGCTCTCATCTTAACAAATTACTTAATATAGACATTTATGTTAAAGTCCAGGGACCCTGCAAACATGGGAGCTTTCAACGTGTAGCTGTTACAAATTCTGTACTGATGTAAACAAATTTTCCATTTCGTTTTACCACCAAGAAAAGTCACGCACCAATTTGACAACTATGTTTTAATGAAAAGTTGTAATACGAGTACTTTCTACCTGTGGCTGCTGATAGAGCTGTAATTTTTATCTATTCCTCTTTACTAGTCTTGACCTTGGTTTATTATAACTCGTTACTTTCCAACTCTTTATAAAACTGTTTATTTGGCCCTGCAACATGTCTGTTAATAATCAACTGCTGTTTTGCTGTTCATATGTTTCTGAATAACATGAAATATAGGAGAAGAAAGAGAAATGGCAGTTGTACTTATTTGGTAGTTTACAGGAAACAACCTGAAATTGTTACAGTAATTGTTACATGGAAAATTTTGGAGAGGTATATTCACAAACTATGATATAAAATTCCCTCGGCTCTTGCTACAATTTAATTTGGAAAGATAGACCTGATGTATCTCTTCTAAATGACCTTCTGCCTTTTTGAATTGAATATAGAGGGAGAGATTAGCCTTACTAGGATAATGTTGGGCTTTATGAACAACACTTACAGAGATTAATAGGGATGAACGAGAAATAGAGCACTAATAAATGTGTAAGCTTCTTCAGAAAAGGTCTTAAGTAGGTCTTGTTTTTCTAAACTATTACAAAAACATGTATGTCCAGCAAGGTCAATTCAATGGCAGATGTTCAGTTTCCCAAAATGAGGTCATAGGAATGATGTTGATTTCCAGGACTTTTGAGTAATTCTCTGTGGTTTTCCATTAATTCAGTAGGGCAATTAAAATAATCCTGTGAAGTTAAATTTCAGTTCAGCTCCAATTTCTTTAGCATTCTCTGTCCTTTCCAAAACCCACCACTACTCTTCTTGATACTTGACAGTAGCTTTTTGGATATTATCACACTGAATACTTACACTATTAAATATATACAGCAGGCCTTTGAAATGGAGAGATTGAAATGTGACTGTTCTCAGGAGCCAATATAAGAGTTTGATACAAGAAAAACCCCACGCAGCTGATGTGGAACTGATACTTGTGTGAAAACCCTTGGTGAATGGCAGAAACAAAGTGAAAGGGTACCCAACACTTTGCCCTGAATTTTGGTGGCAAAATCCATTGAAAATATGAGAAAACATCTGTAAATAGAAGTAAGTACAAAGTCTCAAACAGACAGATGATAATGAAGGCAAATAATGTTAATAACTGCTTTCAGATAAGGGATCAAGGAAAGCTATCTAAAGGAAATAAGATTAATTGTTTTATCTCAAGATTATCTGCAATCAGTTGTTGATAGAATCACAAAGGGTGTTTCAAAGCTGTGGTTTAATTAAGAGATAATCCAGAATTATCACATTAATTATTTTGTAAAGGTCATTATGTGTTCAGTCTTTTTCAGAAATATAACCACAGTAAAGTGGGCTATTACAGCAGTAGAATAACAATATTTTACTTCAATGGATAAAACAACACTGAACAACTAATGCTATCGCATGTGAACAGCTGATGTTCTTCATTAGATAGACCATTTACAAACTAAATTGTCACATTCTTGAAGAGATAAAAGTACAAGTAATTAAACTGGATGATTCTGGATTATTTAGCGTAATCCAGTGTTTAAGAATGGTCGTTACTGCAGAATCAGTCTGATCTTCAATAATCTCTAGGCTAGGCAATTAGTCATTTTACCTCACATATGTGATTGATGACCAGTTTTAAACGGGACTCATTTTCAATACTACTTCTTTTCCCTCTCCCCTTTTCCCCTGGCAGTTAATTTAAAGGTTTTCAAATAAAGTAATCAGAATATCTTGTAAACCAATTATGATGAGACTTGCACTTTTATTTTTCTTCCCAAATGTTGGCTTTCAGCATCTCTTGGAAAGTCCCAAAGCAGTTCTAATGTTTATTTGCCTGTTCTCTTCTTGACGTCTCTCAATATCACAACATATTTTTCTACTGAATATTAAAAAGCAACATTAATCATCCAACAGTAAGGAGAAGAGATTCAGCTGGTGTAAACAGGCTCCATTGACTTCAACAGAGCTATGATAATTTATGACACAAGAAGATCATGCAGTAAATAGCCTATTAAATCTAAATGAAATGTATAGTTAATTGCACATGGCATATGATTTATAGCCCTGTTTGTTCTAGGAATTTCTTGACATGATATCATTACTATTTGGCAAAACATCTGAAATTTGTTGTTGGAAATTTGGCTTCATTTTGACCGTAGCCAGTGAATGTCTAAATAGAGTAAGTAGTAGTAGCAAATCTTTTTTTTTGTTGCTTAATCTGTGTTCAATATTAAGTATTTGTTGTATTATTATTTTAATGCTAGATAATAATGAAGTACAATTTATACAAAAGTGCTTTTAGATTTCTTCTTGGTTTAAATTTAGTTGAATGAACTGCTAATGCTCTGCTCACCTTGATGAGCAGAGCAGTCAATACTGAAAGCCTGATTCCTCAGAAAACTGAGGCCAGTGGTAAGTGGAAACAGTTGCTTTAACTTGAATTTGCTTGTGTAATTACTGAAGTTGTATTGCAACATATTCTGGACATTTGCAGCGTTATTTCAATTGACCACCAATTTTCATTTTGCATCAGAACAATCATCTTAAACAGTCACACAAAAGTGGGACAGAAAGATTTAGCTTTCTAAAATCAAGCCTCTGGTACCAGGGTCTAAAATACAGTCATGAAAAGCAAATTGCTATTTGCAAAGCAAGAAACAACAGCCAGATTGTTTCTTCTTCGCTTACTGTGCACAGTGTGTGTTGGCACTACATTGCAGTAGCTCAGAAATCTCAAACTGTCAGGAAAAACAAACCGTGCCCTACAGACAGAATAGAAGGGTGAAGAAAAAGCACAAAAAGGGAAACCAGGAATTCATCTTCATTTTACAAAAGCATGGTATATTTGCCAACAGTGTGGTGGAATCTACTTCTCATTGATGAGTTGCACATTCCCAGTTTGTCCTTTTTATGCCGCTATTCTCTCTTGTTTCCCTTAATGGGCAGTGAAACAAAAAAGAAGGCACATCATTCACATTGATCGTCCTTAATTGCATTCTAGTCTGTTTGTTTTAAAGGTTCTCTTTCATGTTAGGAAATGAAAAGGTATTCTGATTATCCAACAATCCAGCATTGTTGCTTATTTGCATGTCTTTTCTGCATATTTTTAAGATGTTTTCATTTTACAGAATGTTTTCTTCGCTTTTATTTTTAATGAATTACCATTTCTTCATTAGACTAGCTTGGTTTTTATTAAATTTCCAGCAAAATTAATATTATCCTGAATATCACCAATTTTGAGGTCTGAATCATGTAATGTACTGACTGACAGGGTTATTCCATTATAAAGTCAGGCCAATTTTTCATTGCTGTGGGTTTTTCCCTATGAATTCTGTGCTCTGGATAAACTTGATTTTTTTTTTTCCTCTACACTTTTTGTGTATGATCTTTCATACCTGCAGCAACACCTAGGTCTAGCCCAGGCCTAACTGAGTGGAAGAAAAATGACTGATGATTGCAGTAGATTGCAGAACTCTATTTCATGTACCCAATCTCCATAAAGGATGCACAGGAAGAGTAAAGTTCTTCAGTATGCCATCCAAAAAACTCAGCGTGGTTGCTGGGAGGCTGCCAAATTCCTGAAATGTGACCCTGGGCAATGCAGAGAACAACCCACACCTGGAGCTTTCTGAATGAGCATCTGTTCCATAGTGCTACAGGGAAGTTCTTTCCTTTCTCATTTTTGAGCCGCAGCCTGAAGTTTGGTCTTGTGTCCTTTCTTGCAAGAAGCTGTGTGGCGCTCATGCTTTTGGGGTAAAGAAAGATGAGACCATGATGCTGGTGCCAAGCCTTTAAAATTTATTCATTTCTTGGGAGATAACTGTGTGGGCTGGGGTAATCCTGGGCACCCCTCAAGTGCAGACACTTAAGCAACATTGATCCAAAATGAAGTTGCTGAAGAAGTTTTTTTGGTTTTGGTTTTGGTTTTGTTTTTTTTTTTTAGCAGCAGTCTGGACCCTCACTTAAAATTTCATATGCTTTTTTCTCAACAGTCATTTAAATGTTTTAAGTCAGCAACATGGATAATAAAAGACCCTGGCAAAGCCAACAAAGTAACTTTTCCTATTGTATATTCAAGACATACAGCCTGTCACCAACTCTAATGCTTTTCTGCCTGGTGGGGCTCCCTCCCTACCTCTACAATGGGCTGTTGGAGCATCCAGACTGCTCTCCTGCATGTCCTTGGTGGTACCAGGCTCAATGCTGGCAGTCTACCATCATGCTTGGCACAACAGAGAATTGATATTTACAGATTCAGGGGGCTTTAAAGTTCAGGTGAGGATGGACCCTGTCATCTCCTATCTCTGTTGAGAACTATCCCTAAAACTCACTTAAGGACAAGTATGAATTTCTTCCAAAACAGTGCTGTAGGCCCAGAAAAATGTAATGTTTTCCAGAGGAGTACTGACAGAGGTTTTAAGTAAGCAAACAGAAGCACATGTGCAAGCTGAAAATTTAAACAAAAGTGGTTGGATTTCTGTCTGCTAAACCATTTCCTTGGTCTGCTCTTCTGGCCAGTCACCACAGTCCCACGATCAATTAGTAAATCTGTGTGTTACAGGCAGTTTCTGTATACAATCTGTTTTGTAAGTATAACACACTCTATGTCAAGTCATTGGTTGTTGTTGACTGCAAAAGCTGACGGAAAAAACGATCAGAGACAAAAAAATATTACCATCTAACTTAATTTTTTTAACCCAGCTTGTTCTTGTATTTATAATTATGTTTTCCATCTGCCCTCTTTATGATCCATTAGTACTTGATTTAAAGCTTTTTTTTTCCATGGGATGAAAACAATTTTCCTTTGAGGCAAATCCTTCATATCACCTCCAGCTGGCTCTTTTTCTTTTCTCTCCCCATCTTGCTCTCAGGACAGCCACCTACTTAACTCCCTGTTTATTTATTTATTTTATTTGCAGGGTGATGGGAGGAATCCTGGTTGGCAAGACCCTCCCCTGCTCACCCCCAACCACAGAATGGGAGCAGTCAGCCAGGAAGGGGCAGCCTTTGGCTCTGCTATTGCTGTGGTGTCCCTGAGCCTCAGCAGTGAGACCTCCAGGAGCAGGGGATGCTCTTACGAGCTTTATGATTTACCAGTAATCAACTGTTCTTGCTTGCAGACAAAAAGTCTTGCAGTCCAGCTGCCTGTCTTGTTAAGTCTTGAATCCCTCACACTTGTGGCATCATTTAAATGAATTATTTTCCAGACTGTCATCAAAGTGACGCAGCTTCTGTGTTTTCTAAATCACTGTTTCACAGTATGTATACACGATTGATGAGAGCAAATGCAGGTAAAGGCACTGAAGGTTTGCTGAAAGCTTCTAAATGAACCACTCAATCATTTTGATCTAGATTGAGATCTGGAAAACAACAAACAGGCAACAAAGACCATCAAGAATATGCAAAAGCTTCTGCATGAGTAACAACAAACTTAGAAGTCATCAGTCTGGAAAAGACATACTTGATGGAGGGGAGGGGAAATAATACAGATTTATGGACTCCTCAGTAGCGTGCAGGGGCTCAACTGATATTTCATTCTCTTTAGCACAAGGTAGAAGGGCAAATCAAATAAAACTGATGACAATAGGTTCAAAACAAGAGGACTCTTACCAAGTATAATGTGGATGTTTGAAGTTTACTTGATGCTCAAGGAAGGACTGGCTAAATTCAAAGGAAAAAATTATTGAGAGGTACTGTGTACACATGAACACCATCTAGATCAGTATGTCACTGATTTGAAAATGATTGGACTTTGTGAGTGTTATGGGGAAGTATTATTTTCATTTGCTCTTATAATTGTCTTTAGATATTTACATATGGTTATTGTTGAGAGCAGGGTACCAGCCTGGCACTTCAATTTAATGTGGTATATTAGTCTTATTTTTTTATTTTTTATTACTTTTTATTTATAGGATAAAATAAGAGAGATTACAGAAAAACTCCTAAACATTGGTTCACCATGAATTAATTAAAAAAATAGAACCTTCCCTTAATAACTTTTGAATATTTGTTATGTTGTTGAGAATTTGCAGTTTGTAATGATGAAAACATCCAACAAAGAAGTGTAATTACCCTGCCTTCTTGTAGAGTCCAAGGTTGAAGAGGCTAGTCTGACTGGAGCATATGATTTCAGATGGCTTATACTTTTTTACATTTCAGAGTAATGAGATTAAATGAGAAATAACTTTAGTGTCAGGAGCAAGTTGGAGTTTGAATAATGGCGGTGCTCAAGTAGAAAAAAAGCACCTGTCTGGTACAAAAAAAAATAAATGTCTGGCCCGTGGAATGGCAACATTGCTAGAATTAAATGGAGAAGAGTGGTTTCATGATATTTCTATGTAGCAGCTTATCCTTCTTTCCTCTTTTGTTCTTGAAATATATTTGAGTTTTCTCCTGTTGTTCATTGTCATCTCTCTGCAGGACTGTGATAGAGTGCCACAACAGTGTCCCTCCTGTTAACTCCCTGAACTACATACACATTTACATAGAAAATATGATGATTTATTTCCTGTATGTGCTTTTAGTCTACTGGTGTTTCAATGTGTACTAAACAATACTCTGTGGTTGTTCCCCCTGCTGTAGCTATATTGATATAATTTTCTTTTTTTCATTTACATTGTTTCTATGTACTTCTCACAAAAACTTTTCATTCTAAAGAATAACTACCAAAGATTTAACACAAATGCAACTATTTGTCATAAATACAACTAAACCACGAATGCATAAAAACTCAGATAAAAAATGTATTAATAGTATCATGGTCTGCTTTCTTAGATAGTAAATGTGCATTTTAATGAAAGTAAAATGATCAAAACAGTTAAGCTAATTGCTGAATGAGACAACCTTTTCCAGAGAATCCTTGCCCCAAAACTTTAAAGTAATTAAATTGAATTCTACTGGGTGCCTGACATGATTGTGGTTCACACCTAGGAACTAAAACTTTGTGTATCACATAGGAATAAAGACAATGTTGACCTTATATATTTACATGTAAACTGTCAGCTCTGCTTTCACCAGAAGTGTTGCACATTACTCGTCAGTGAATGCTGAAATTGGCACTGTCGGATGGGATGGCTGAGGATTTTCCCAGAATGGAGGTGAGCAGAACTGCCACTTAACAAGCAGATCCTGTTGACTCCTACAGCTTCTGAAGGGATGTTCACTGAATGAGTAATCATTCAATGGACCGGCATGTTTAAGGAGCAAAGCTAGTCTAGATTAGCCCCAAATGGGCCCTTTATGCTTACTCCCACATCTTTAACTCAACTGCAGGCCAAAAATAACATTGCATAAATCCAATTATTGTTTAAGGAGTAGAATGCGATGAACAATACAGACACTTAAGAAGTATTAACTCTTGCAGTCTAAAAGAAGGAGGCCTGATTAACTTCCTGTGCTTGTCAGAAGGCTGTGAGGAAAGTCAGGTTCTAGCTGGGAATAAGGAGTTTTTAAGATGCTGTGGTATTATTTGCTAAAGTGAGCGTAAGCCAATGTGCTGCTCTGTGATTACAGTTTTATCTCCACAAGCTAATTGTTAGGGCAAATGTCAGCATTTGTATGTCCAACTGAGTGTTAAAAATGTGTACATGTAATTGGTACTTACAATTATTACAAGTGCAGAATTGTGCCCACAAAATTTAAGTTCCTCTAAAACACCTAGTTCAGCAAGAAATTTGTTATATGAAATAAAATTTAAAAACTCCTACCACATCTCAGATCTTATCATAGAAGGCACCAGTTAAGGATTCCTACTAGGTATTTAGTGGAGTAACACTTGACTATGGATGTCAGGTCCCAAATGGTGCAGTGGAATATGGTCGAATTTAAGGAAACATAAAAGCTAGTCTTGTTACTTTTAAGATGAATGCTTATTTCTTTCAATAGGAAGGACATCTTTGTCAGAGACATGGACAGTGGGATTGAGTGCATCCTCAGCAAGTTTTATGGTGACACCAAGCTGTGTGGCGCGGTTGACATGCTAGAAGTAAGGGATGCCATCCAGAGGGACGTGGGCAACTTGAGAGGTGGCCCCATGCAAAACTCATGAAGTTCAGCCAGGCCAAGTGCAAGGTCCTGCACCAGGGTCATGGCAACCCCAGGCACAAATACAGGTTGGTCGGAGAATGGGTTGGGATCAGCCCTGAGGAGAAGGATTTGTGGATGATTGTGGATAGGAAGCTCAATATGAGCCGGCAAAGTGTGCTTGCAGCCCAGAAAGCCAACTGCATCCTGGGTTGCATCAAAAGAAGTGTGGCCAGCAGGTCAAGGGAGGTGATTCTATCCCTCTACTCCGCTCTGGTGGGACACCACCTGGAGTACTGTGTCCAGCTCTGGAGTCCTCAGCACAGGAAGGACACCTGTTAGAGTGACTCCAGAAGAGGGCTACAAAGATGATCAGAGGGATGAAGCACCTCTCCTATGACGACAGGCTGAGAGAGTTGAGGTTGTTCAGCCTGGAGAAGAGAAGGCTCTGGGGGGACCTTATAGCAGCCTTCCAGTACCTAAAGGGGGCCTACAAGGAGAGATGGGGAGGGACTCTTTATCAGGAAGTGTAGGGATAGGATGAGGTGTAATGGTTTTAAACTGAAAGAGGGGAGATTTAGATTTAGATATCAGGAAGAAATTCTTTACTGTGAGGGTGGTGAGACACTGGAATATGTTCAAGGCCAAGCTGGATGGGGCTTTGAGCAACCTGCTCTAGTGGGAAGTGTCCCTGCCCATAGCAGGGGGGTTGGAACAAGGTCTTTAAGGTCTCTTCCAAGTTGAACCATTCTATGATTCTATGAAGAAGAATTATCTACATCTTTTTTCTTCAAATGGTTAGGCTTTTTTTAGTGTTGTCAAAAGCTTTGCATAATATTTCCTGACAAGTAGTATAATTCCAACAACTATTGTGTTTACCCATGAGCAGGTACTCTGCCAGATTTGTGAATGACTAAGTAGATGTTGGTCAAAGAAAAAACTTTGAGAATTTATGCTTAATCTGATTAATAATATTAGTAAAAAACAAACAAAAAAACCCTCTGAAAAAAAATAACAAATATCAATGTTTCATTTTGTCATTTTAAAAATAAATTATTTGGGGATTTACTTCAGAGTCAATTTTCACTTCAGAATGGTATTTTAACAGTAAATGACCCTATGTTTGTTTTAAAACCAATACTGAAAAGAAAAAGCTAGCGAACTTCCAGACCTGAATGAGTGACCTCTTAGGTAAAATAAAGAGTCTTGCTAAATCCAAACCAATATGTTGTTTGCTTACACCCCCGAGGCTTCCACATGTGACATTCAGGTCAATGTTCTCAGGCTGGGGGCTACCACCAGCAGAGAGTTTGGGACAATACAGTTTGGGACATCACATAGAGATTAAAACCAGCAAATAATAGATGTTGAAGGAAGCCACCCTTCCGAGAGAAGCTGGTCAGGAATCTTTGAGCAAATTCTTTCTCTCAAAAATGATAATTTGTCAAGACTAATATTTTCACTGGAATTGTATGTTTGAAGAAAAAAAAAAAATCTGTCTGGAGTTTCTCGTCAAGGAAAATTCCTGAATAGTCCAGTGGTTAGGCAGGATGTGGGAGACCTGGATAAAAATCCTTTCTTTTAGTCTTATTCTTTGTAGTCCAAAGAAGATTTAATTATTTATGGAAAGCGGGACAGTTCAAACAAATGAATTAGGGTTGCTGAATTAAGACTGACGACCAGAGCCCAGATTTCATACAAGGCAGTCTACTATTTATAGATGAGGGGAAAAAAAAGGGATTTAGTGCAGATCAGGAATTTCTGAAATCTTTCCTTGCCCTTATTAGAAGTAAATCCAATTTGGTCTTTTTATCTGGCTGAGGTCCAGGTCTAAGTAGATCTGTGCTGGACTAAGCTCTGAGCATTCAGTGTGGTATTACTTGAATGAAACCTTTTTACTGTGTCCAAAAGATCGGGTGTAGCACGGCAGAAAAGAGAACAGAATAACAAGCAACAGAGTATCTCAGTCATTTATTTCAAAATTATTTTGCTTCATGGTTCACAAACTATCATGGATGAGAAAGAGTTAAAAATACTTCCGTAAACTTTCAGTTGGACAAGGAATATATCTGTTAGTGCAGCCAGATGGTATTTCTTTTTTCCAATACTCTTGTAATTTATTTCAGCTTAAATCAATACTTCTCTGGGAAAATAAATGATCTATTTCCACTATGGAAAGTTTATTTGTGCAGAATAGAAAATAATATTTGTTTGTACTTTGAAGGCCACCTGTGGGAATTCTAAAGATATAATTCATATATTGTATTTATTATACTTTCTTCTACCTGAAAAAAATAATAATGGGAGAGACAGAGAGAGATTGGTGGGTGGGGCAGGAAGAGAGAGAGAGGGATGCAGGGGGAGAGAAAGAGAGAAAAAAGGAGAAATAGAGTTTAATATATTGAAATGTGTGGGAAAATATGGAAAAGGACATAAAAAATATCAACAATCTGCACAGTTTCAGGTTAGTCTTAGAAGACTTAACAATAGCAGGAGAATGAGAAGATAAATGACCCAGGAAAATCGTGGGAGAGAAAACGTTGGATTCAGCAGCTGCAGCTTTATAAGACCTGTAAGTAAGTCCTTCTTTTACAGCCCTGGGGTTGTAGTGGTGAAGTTTGTGATAATAATAGGAAAATCATTTTTGGTTTATTTTTAGAAGAAATAACTTGCAAAATGAGGATTAAATGTATTTAGAAAAGACGGCACTAGGAACCCTGGTAGGCAAGCCAAAAGAGAGCAGGAGTAGTAAAAACAATCCCACATGTTCATATCACACACGAGGAGAAAGGAAGGGGGTAGGTACATTCTTCCATGCCACTAAGCTGACAGCGGTCATGTTCAGCTGCACACTGATCATCTTTCCTGGATGATCTTACAAGCTTGCCACAGAAGTGCTGAGTAAATAACTGCAACTTTAGATTTTCACCCAGCATAGAAAGCAGGCAAGCGTTTGATTGGAATTCTTCAGTCAATCCTCTCTGCTACGATAAATAAACCACAAGTAAAGTCAAAGCACTGAAACACATCATTGTTTATGAGAATTTAGCAGTTAAGAGGAAAATTTTGATTCAATGGAAAGTGACCTAGCATGAAGCAGCCTGTGTAGACAACACAGCCTTAACCCCCCCTGCTTTGACTTGATAGTCTTGGCCAAGGAGAAGACGACAACATTTTTTTCTTTATGAATATAGGCTCTTTTACAGCACTGTGTGTTGCTAATTTCTTGTCCGCTAGTTACTTTATCACACTGCATTGGCCTGAGGAGTACTATGCAGGACCCTGACTGCTTTCATTTGTGTAATATGCACTGCTTTATTTGTATTGCAAGAATTAATGTTAACATAGTCAATATCATGACAACAGAAATGACATCAGCACTCTTCAATTTGCTTTACTGCAAAGCTTCTAGAGCTACATTTACCTGTGCCAAATAAATGCCACTTCATCATATCACATATGAAATACTTTTCATTTATCCACTTAAACGCTATTGCTTCTGTGCTGGGTGCAAGAATTTATTATTCCATCTAAACTCTTGAAAAGCTCATGGAGATAAGTATGCTCTGGTCACTCATACCTTCAGAACCCCCGCTCTCCCTCTATCTTCCTACCGGCATTTTTCTTGTCCCTTAACTGAATTGAACTAATATATTCCACATAGTCATGTATGGATTTTATTTGCAGGGGGGGAGAGGTTATTTCTATCGCTCACATTCAGACTTCACATTACAGAAAGAGTCTGAGTGAATGAGATTTCTTTGTGGATTTGTATTCCATTAAAAATATTTGAAGCTTGATCATATCAGTGTGAATATTTCTAGAAAATCTGGTGAAAATTCAAATTCTGCTATGCATTCATTGTTTTAAAACCAGAACAGGTGCAGGAGGTGCAATATATGCTCATATGCACAAAGATCTATATTTTTGACAATCAAAGCCATGATATGATAAGCATTTACTGTCGGTTTGGTCTACCAGACTTGACACTTAGAAAGTTCTTACATCAGCATTAATATTTTTCTCATTACTGATGTGAAATGTAACAATATGAATGTATTGATCTGCCACAATTTGTCACATAGAAACTGCTTTTCCTAAGTGTCTTTAGGTGTTAGAAGCCTGTCAATATCAGGAGCTTTAGGCCTTTCTTCTCATCAGGTGGAAAGGTTGATCTGAAGACATCATTGCCTTAACCCTTTTCCCATGAATAAAATTAGGATTTTTTTGTACTGTTTAATGTTGGTGATTAGATAAAGAAATCATTCTCCATGGAATTGTGGAAGGGTAAAAACCTGCTATAAGATTCTCCATTTGTCAAAGTAGTGAGATTATCAGCTTCCTTCTGTTTACCACATGGCAATCTCAGTTCCCTATCTCTGTTGTTTGATACATGCTTCAAGAGAGATACTGTTGGGGTTTTTTTGGAAAACACACAAGTGAAGGAAATTCTTCTCTGAGCAAATCAAAGACAGTTGAGCAACTAGTGTACTGCGTCAGTGAAGCACTCTGTTTTTCAGTTCTTCCTGTATCAGTTATCAAACTTCGCTGTTGTGGCTCTTCCACAGAGCACAAGGTAATGCTCATTTCTTAGAGCTCCTTTGCTTCTGTTGCCATGCTGGAAAGGACTGATTCCTGTTCCAGAACAATATAAAGCAATGCTTTAAACGGACATCAGAACCATGTCTTTGCTGTGCCAGCTGCTGGGCCTGCTTGCTGCCAAGTCATCCTTCTCAGGCAATTTAAATAGTTTTTGTTTTGGAAAGCAGATTATGCTGAGACCAAAGTCTATTTGTAGTTCCCTGAAATGCATGAAGCAACCTATGTTTCCCTGTTTACTTCTGTGTGTGTTTACTCTGTCAAACTTGTCTGAAATCCTGATGATCTCTTATTTTACGCATCACACACAATTCCAGTTTAATCATTTTCCAAGCAGAGAGGTTTTCAGTGTTTTATGTGAAACAGAAAATGTCATTTGCCTTTCTGCCTTTTTGTTTATTACTTAGTTCACCAGTGTGTGAACAACTAACTTACTTGTGCCTCACACCGCGTTTCTTGTGAATGCATATTTCTTTTTTGTTTAGCAAACTATCAGATGTGGTCTTGATCTTCATAATCTGGAGTTTTCTCAGGAAATCAGAGTTAATACAGTCATGCTATTTGCTTTGCCTATTTAGGAAGGTGATTAATGAATGTGACATTTACCCTGATTGTTATGCTCTTTGCAGATCTTATTAATGAACTTCATTTTTAGAGACTCCAGCTGGAACTAGCAGTATTAGGAAGCAAATTAAGTAGATTTCAGTTTTCCTGAGAGGTTTCTGAACCACAGAGTCCTGTTGCAACTGATGCTATCGAGGCCCCAAAGAAGTTACAAACATGCTTTAGAGCACACAAGCTGCCCGAGTGCTGAGAATTATATGACTGTTTTTTAACTCATTGAAGACACTAATGTTCTGCCTCAAATTAAAGTCAAATTACTTGAAGCATTCTAGGAAAACATTGCTGGAGTAGCTTCAGCACTTGAAATGTGGCTGAAGTTAGCCAAGAAATTAATTTCTGAACGCAGACGGACTAATCTGCCCCACAAAGATTCCTATTGTATAATTTTTTAAAAACAGCAAGCCCTACCTGGAAAGAGTTTTCTCCAGAGGAATTTGACAGTAGTTACTGTGATGTTGCTCTTGAGCCACTTTATTATTCAACAGAACTGGAAGCTGGATTATGGCAGAGTTACCATTATTTATATTATTGGTTAATACTGTTAAAGGACAATTCTAGGAAGTCACAATAGTCTTTTTCAAAAAATGTGCCTTGAGGTGTCCAGGCTTGAGAAGTTTCACCTTTGAAAAGGAATTATGTCCTGGTTTCCATTTAGTAAAAGTATTACAGAAGCTGAGAGAGAAAAGGGTGCTTCTCCTGAACATTCTGCCTTGACAGTCATCTCATGTGTGGAAGCGAGACTAAGTCTGGTGCAACCTCTAAATCCCTGGTTCTGCAATATGATAAATCTCACTTTGGGATATCTAACCCAGGATCAAACAAGAACAACTCAAAACGCTAATGTAGGATGAACTCCTTCTGCTGGACCTAAATTTTTTTCAAATTTTTGACAAGTCAACTTTTATGTCAGTGGTGTTTCCTGTCTAATCCACTGTATTCTGGATGAAACACTGGCCAGAATAAACCAGGTTTAATTTCTACTTTTGGATATGTGATCATGCTGCTGAGCCATGGTTGTGAGTGCTGGGTTACTTAGCCTGATGCTGGGGATTCATTTTATATTGCTGGAGCATTGCAAAGGAGACTGGTGGGGGCACCTCTAAAATTACCTAACTATTTAAGTGAAAAAATCCCCTTAAATATCCATAGAAGTTTTAGAACCTCAAACTTCTTGTTCAGCCTGTTTCCATGTTTTGAGATTCATAAATGTGAGTTCCCCAAAATGATAAATGCATGAAAGCTACTTCCAAGCAATATATTACCTGCTTTGCCAAAACAGAATTGAAATGAGCTTCCCTAAAGCAAAAAGACACACAAGAACAGGAAGAATAAAAGCCTGCATTTTTGGAATTGATTTAATTTCTAATAATTTAAGTTAGGCAGCTTCTAAAAGTGTTTGTGTGTTGATAAAGGTGTGGGAAGTCTTTCAAATTATGGAGCTGGTGCAGAGCAGGGAGCTGCTAGTGATTTGTTGCTGTTGCTGATGTTTACCAAGAAAGTCTGCAGTACCTTTGAATATACTTTACTGATTGTAATTAAAATAGTAAGACCTTTTATGCATAAAAGACCTATTTTCCAATTGATTTAGATATCAAAAAACAAACCCTATGCTTTATTCTCTAAATTAGCCACGTTGTTGGGATTTTTTGTAGCCTCTTTTTTTTTTTTTCCCTGAAAACAAACAAATGGAATCCATGCTTCTTCCAAAATTTGTTTCTTATGACATCATCATTTTTTGTTTTTCTTCTTATACATTACTTTTTTTTTCTAGTCCATCGTCTTCACTTACTTATCTTCCTCGTCTGCCCAAGTAAATAAAATCTGGCTGCAGCATTTGCTACAAAAAGGATCCCACCTCTCTCGTCCAGTCACTTGAATGGTTTCTATACTCTTCTCCACCTAAGAATTTGGCTTTTTTTGAGGTGCTTGGGGACAATGAAAAACCTACTGTATAAGCATTTTCAGTTTTATTATTTCAGCTGTTTTCATTACTTAAAGTAAACAAAAAATATCAACTCAGATTGTTAAAATACACTAAAACATCTGTCAAGAACCAATGATATAATTTTTCCCATTTTGTTTCCATTATCTTTTCCTATTAACAGGTGGTAAAAGTGACAGACTGAATTTTAGCTGTAAACCAATAAATGATTGTAGATAAAGGTAGATCTTCTTTTCCGAGCATTTAGTATATGAGTGAGAATTTACAGATATCATGAATAGAACAGCACAACAATGGTTATTCTGTTTACTCTATGTATTTCATTGCAAAAATACAAAGAAAGATTAGACAAGGTAAAAACA
This sequence comes from Tringa tobata, assembly GCA_033628505.1. Taxonomy (NCBI): domain Eukaryota; kingdom Metazoa; phylum Chordata; class Aves; order Charadriiformes; family Scolopacidae; genus Tringa; species Tringa tobata. The sequence goes on along the minus strand of JAHREE010000395.1, from coordinate 7,094,945 downwards.
TAGAAATAAGGGGAATATAGCTTTAGAGTAACTATGGAATTCCCACCACAGGGATAAATATCAGCTTCACTTGTTTTAACTTGCAAGAGTCATAGTTTTTAATGTAGTTAAAAAACATGTATTAGTAACTAAAACAGTTAAAAAGGCATGAAATGTAGGCTCTAGACATGCGTAAAAGTAACAGTAAGTGTAAATGGATACAACAGAAGCTATTTTTTAAATCGGTGGCTTTTTCTGTTTTGGTTTGGGTTTTTTATCAGCAGAGAATCTTTTTCTTTGTTTTTATCTTCTCTTTAGTTGGTTTTGAGAAAGGATATAAAAGGGTATAAAAATGTCATTACAGCTGTAAAGTGACCAAATATATTTGGGGTAGAGGGAAGCTGCACACATTACTAACTTTCAGACGCAAAAGCAAAAGTGGTCAAGGAATGTTTATCGTTCTGTAAAAGAAGATAAGTTATTCCAGTGTAAACAGTCTACACCCACTCACAATTAAGAAAAGCTGCTTCTTTCAAGTTTTCCCTGGAATGTCATGTAGATGTATTAGGACACTTCTATTTTTGATGACTTAACTCACCAGCTGGAAAATAATTTTATCAGTTTGTATGGTCCAAAAAATATTTTCCTGTTCAGGGACGATAGGGTTTGTATAACAAGTAATACAACAGAGGCATCGTCTAAGCCTATTAAACTGCTCAAATTGGTAAAGACTATGTCTTCCCATGTAATGTGTTGTTTTGTTATAGCTATTTGTTTTTTCTATAGATCATTGTGAAGAAGCTGTTGCTTAACTGAGAACTTTGTCACTAGCTAGTCTTTATGATTCCTCAAATCTATGTCAATGCTGCCACCCATGTCACAGCACCAAGTGTCAAGTAAACAAAGATATACAAAAGTATTTGGGTTTTCCTAATTATAAAAATCAGATCTTTCAAGGGGAAAACAAAACAAAACAAAAGAAAACCACAAACTCAAAAATTTTAGGTTTATTTATATGGATAGAACTATTGCTATTTTTTCAAAAGGAAAGCAGTCAAGGCCATGATATCTGTGAAAATCTACAACTTTCTGTCCATGCTAAGCTATCTTCAGACATATTCAGGACTAAGAATTTCAGGTGCTTCTTATTTACAAACAGTTGTATAATCATATGTGAAAGTCTCCTCAATGAAACAGACTTCTGTAAATATTACTAAGAAATTATAAGGTTTAGAGTAAAATCTGTGCCTACTGAGGACATAAAATATTTTGATATCTCATTCTTGATGCTAAATGCAAATATATGAAGATACTTGGATTTCCTATGAAAAATATATTTAATTAGATCCAAGAAAAGTCTTTCTCAGCATTCTCATGTGTCTGAATGACAAAAACATTCCTTCAACAGTCTTAGAAAGGAGTTTAAAAGTAGAAGTAATATTTCTTAAAGCTGGGTTTTGTTTTGGTTTTTTTCCTTATAGGCTGTGTCCAGTACAGGTAAGACCAATCATCACATGAAAAGTCTTTTTTTGGAGAGAACCCTTTGGGTATGTAATGGAAGGATGTCTTGGTGGGACTTTATGATTTTTCCTAACTGGAACGAAGAAAAAAAAAGAATGGATAGGATGGTGAGAAGTGGAATCAAGCCTTTTCTGCTGAATTTGACTGAAGATTACATGGCAGTTCTCACCTGGGGATAGACAGATAAACAACTGAGTAGACAGGCACACTGTGCTTTTGGAAGCCTTGCTTTAAAAGAAAATGCTCATAAAAAAAAATTTCAAACTAATATACAAAATAAAAGAAACAGGGCTGGTACTTCCATTAGCATCTGCAATTTTCAGGAATACTTAACATTTTCCAAATTACCCACAACATTGGACTTACAGATGTGTATATTTTATTTTTCTTTACATCTCTAGTTCCCTACAGTTGGTCTTTTTTTCATGTCCTGGCTTTCCTAACTACATCAGATGCATGTGAGGGCCAACAGTCTGCAGCCCTCGTGATCAGGCAGGAGTATCACTTCAGGGGAAGTGGAGTCTTGTAAACTGCAGTGACCTGTCTGCTCAAAAGAATGGATTTGGCAGAGTGCAGAGGGACATTTCACAAAGCGCATGCAAAATGGTTAGATCTAATTGTACAGGCATTTCAAAAGTGGTCTTTTAAAAGTGGTGCTGTTTTATTTGTTTATGAGAAAAGTGAACATTTATAGCTAAAGATTTAAGGTGGGGTTGGGTTTCTACTTCTTATAATTACCATTTGAGTACAGAAGGGCTATTAGTTTCTCTGAGTTCTGCCATGTAAGCACTGGCTGTGGTCTGATAAATATAACCTCTTAACTGTTTGATATTGAAATCAGGGGATTTAGTCTCTGAATCAGCAATTTATATTCTGTGTGGCTGCTACAGTAGTTGCTGCATTTAAATTTTTTATGCAAAGAAAGAGTACTGTTGTGTTCTTTATTACAAATCATACTGACCACGTTCTCAACAAGGGTACAGTTTTCCCTCTGAAATTCTGCTCCATTTTCAAGAGTGTATCTTTATCTTGTCACTGCCTGCGTACTGTGATGAAGATGAATTAAGATCACACAACACTGCACCTTTCATTGATTCTGGAAACAGTATCAACTTTGTGCAGAGATAGGAGGGTCTACCAGCAGCAGAGAATTTTCCTTCAGTCAGTCATTAGTACTTCTTGTAGACCATAGACCCAAATCCTTCAGTGAATGAAATCAAGTTCAAAGCATGATGTGTGCCTGGCAATACAAATCTGCTTTTAAGAGGAAGAGAAGTTCAGAAAAGGAATCCTTGTAGTTTCCCGTGAAAAAAGAAAAAAATAACAACACTAACAGCTCTTTAAGAACAAGTTGAATAGAAGTAATGCTTGTGGAAGTAAGGAAATAACAAACAGACTCTCAGTTTTCCAGAATGGTTACTCAGTTTGGCATGCTAAATTCTTCAAGCAGAGAAAATTCACTGTCATCCATAGATCAGTCACTCCTGCAGTTTCATACATATCCACTTACAATTGTATGTATTTCTGAGAGCTTTAAATACAATTCTTCCTGGATAAATGGCATCAACCATGTATAAACAAGAACAAAATTTCTCCCAGGAAAGTACAGATTCCTTATACATTTTCCCACAGTCTATGCTCTAGGCTGATCAGTTTGTAATGAATGATATACATTATTTTTATATCTTTTTTTTTAAGATCAAATCTAAGTAAAACCATGACTGGTTTGAACTTTCCTGTATGGTTTGAGATAAAATTAGCTTTTAAACTTCACTAATTTGAAATTAGTCTTTAAATTTGCACATCTTGATGGCTGGCTGTCACCTCTTTTGTTCAGTCTCTTTAGAAATGTTTCCTCCTTCTTTATTTAGAAAAATGTACCATCTTCATTAAAAAAACCTGCTTACTTTCTTGCTCTTCTGTGGAATCTATTCTAGGATAGGGACATCATCAGAATAAGAGTAAGAATAAATGTTCCTGGCCAAGCCTACACTGCCAAATCTCTCTGCTCTGGTCTAGTCCTCTCCAGCTATGTCCCACGGCAAAGAGCATGTAAGCCCTGACTGAGCACAGATGACTGTCTGCTCAGCTGTAACTGTGACTTGTTTGGTACCTGATGCTCCGCTGCTGTTCCTGATAGCACAGATCTAGTTACACTGCTACATTTATTTGAATCATGTAAATCTCTTCCCTCAATACTTTTTTTTCCTCCATTTTATTTCCCTTATCTAAGTTTTATCTACATGACTAGAAATTCCAAGCTGTAATAGTCTCTGTTGGCAAGGCTTTATTACCAGCCTCTGGATTAAAAAAACACCAACACTGAACAACATATAAAATGGGGGAGAGCTGAGAGGGAAAGAAATTATGTACTCAGCGGTAAGTGTGATCAGAGGGGCCACAAGAATCTAACAAGACTAATAATAGGGAACTTCAGCTACCCACATGTGCAGATGTATAGTGTTTGTGAAAATTATTTCTTGACATTTTAAGTGGCTGCAGCTAGAATAGACAGTTGCAGAGAATAGCAACAGTGGCTATTCTTGCTTAGTCTGAAGTAACTCACCAGAAAGCTCATTCAAGTCACAGCAGTAACTGAACACCATAATAAAGTTCAACAGCTAAAGGACAGCAAGTGACACAAGCAGAAAATATGTTATAAAAGGAGACTTCAGTGAAAGGAAGAGTTTAGTAAAAACAAACAAAGCCCATGTGTATAAGTAAATCAAGTAAAGTCTTTAGAAGTTGCTGAAATTTTGTAAAGAAATGTAACAACCATTTATGGAGACACATAAATCGTGTGAATCACTGCTTGTGGCAGCAGCCATGTCAAGGTTGGGCTTTGTCCAAGCTGAGGAGTGGGGCTTACTGGCTTAGATGTAGTATGTCACCAGTGCAATTGTGCTGTTTCTAGAAGTGACCCAATATCAGCATGTCGCTGGGCTCTGTTGCACTAGCATACCCATCTATGCTGGCTGAGCTCAAGGGCTTTTGCATAACGCACAATTTTAGTGTAGTTTAGACAGGCCATGAAAAGATACACATAGTCCCGGGTGTGAGGGAGAGAAATTAACAGGTAAAGTTTATTTACCTTCAAGAATAGGTAAATAAGATGGGATGTGACAAACTGCACAGATGTTCAGTTTTACTTCCATTTGAAGACAAGAGGAAAGTGCCAACAACTAAGTTGAGATATAATGAAGGGAATGAATCCTGAGATTATTTGACAATGTTTCTGACGTATTTTGCAGTCCTCTGTAAAAGCAACTATGAGAGGTATATTATGGCCCTGGTTAGCAGGAACACATATCTTGAGCAGTCATTTCTATGTTCCTGTGTGAATATCCTCTCTAATTCAGTAAGCCTCTGGGTGGCATAACAATGGAATTACTGAATGTAGACCACTTACTGCTGGCCCTTTGGTTTAGAGGATTTGCCAGGTCAGAATGGAAAGGAGCCCAAAATGTTCTGGGCTATTGAGCCAGGAGAATGTCCCAAAGGGACTATTCTGGCTGGTGCAAGAAAGAATAGACCAAATAAGATGCATCTTATTGGGAAAACAGCATCCTGAAATAGTCAAGAGGCAAGACAAAATTTTGTTTTTGTTTTTTGTCCTCTCTTACCGGAATTTTGGAGAGCTGGCCAAGAAAAATGGAAATGTTGCCAAGATGTAACAGAGCCAAAGAGGAAGCTGAAGTTCAGGCAGATCTCTTGTGACACTTATATGTATTCAGCCTTAGGGGAAAGCCTGGCCAGTGGAAACCAAAAGGAGCGATGCCATTGATTTCCTCAGGGCAAGGCTTGCATACCTTGTCCTACTCTAAACATGTTTTATAAATATGCATGCCAAACCGTGTCCTTGGGCACAGGGACAAAAACTACTCTTAGAATGACTGGAATTCATATCTTCAGAGGTGAAAGGTTAGACCACTAATAGCTGGTGTCAAAGAGCACCTTCGACCCCTCAGCTCCCCAAGGAAACAAGACATAATTATAAAATCAGTGATTCCATTCACATGTTATAATATTATTTACCATTTACATAATTATACAATTTCAAGCCAAGAGTGAGCACCATCTCCATCTTCTCTGCGGTGTGATCTACAAAGGATTTATTCTCACAGTATGTGTGAATGTCTTGCAGTTTGGGAAGGTAATGTTTGTTCGTGTGTATGTACTGCTGCTCCACAATTGACAGAGATACTTCATTATATTTTCACATCGGTTCTCTTTTCAGAAAGGAGAAATAAACCTTAATGAGGCTTCTTTTCTCAAGGCCAGATTTTCGACTCCTTGTTCACCCCTCAAATCACTTCATGGTATGTTCAATGAATACAAAAGGATTTTATTATGTAAATTGTATTTGCTATTCACTATTTTAAAGAATTTGAGGTTTAGCAGCTGGAGTTCTGCATGGTACCAGTGAAACTGTTGTAGTGTCCACTGTGATGGAATTGTTGGTCTTGCTCAAATGCACTGAATAATTGCCACCTGAAGAAGGAGGACACCCATATCTATATTTAATTATAACTAAAACCAGAAGAACAATTTTAGTTCAATGGGGTTTAAGAAATTTGTGGCAATTTTCTGATTTTTGGATTAAGGATGTGTTCAGTTATGAAAAGAAGATGGATATTAAATTATTAATCCTAGTGAAAAATTAATATGTAATAATGTTTTGTTCTAATAATGTTATTTTTTCTAAAGTAAATATCTTAGTTTATTCTAATATACATTGATCAGAGTTAACCTCTAGTTCTCTAAGTGTGTTTTTATTTATTTAATGTACTACTGCAGCCTGGTATGTGAAAAGTATTTGCAATATGCTTTTAATTATGAATACTCTTTGTATTTAGATAAGGTGAACAAAAAGGAGACATGAAATACTGTTTTAAGGGAACAAGAACAGGTGAAAAGCTATTCACCCTACAGCATCATTGTGGCATGATTATTAATTTTTTAAGTTGTAAGAATATGTAGCTACAAATGTCTACACCATTATTGTTTTTTTTTTCTCAGAAATGTACATGGCTGGATTTGCCTATCCAAACCAGAATCTTTATGCTTTGTTGAATTTTCTGCTTATAAGCAGCAGTTATTTAAAATAGAAAGCCCTTTTTAGTTACAAATCACCAAGAAATAAGTTTAGTATGTTTTATCTTGATATAACCATATGACAATTTTCTACAGATAGCAAATCTTTTCATTTCAACCACATGACTTTGTTGTTTGTTTCAGCACTTGTGGAAGACTATGTACCTATAAGGGAGAGAAGTGAGATAGCTGACCACAAGTGTATACAAGAGTGTCTGGAGGTCTAATTCAAGTCATGCCAATTACTTATTTTCTCTTGGCATTTTGATTCAAATTCACCATCTGTGCAAAGGTGATAACACTTTCTGCATCTTTTGGGAGCTGTGAAACTTCATCAGAGCTTGATAACACAAGAAATTAGCTATTTCTGAATAATTCCATGTGAGAACAAATTTGCAAAGTTAATTATGTTGAAATTGAAATGCATTTCAAATTGGAATAGCTAATGTATTTACAAACACTCTTCCTTAGTCCAAATAAATCTTTAACTGAGCCAACACATTCATTCATTTAAAGTGCTTAAAATCAAATTTAGTAGATCACAGAAGCACATCTTATTCTTGTCTGTTCCAAATGCCACATATGAAATCACATAAGAATGCCCAGCTGATGCCTACAGGATCTTTTAAAAGTGTGTTCATGGATATTGTCTTAAGTAGTGGTATTCTGCTGCAGCAAGACATGTATTTGGAAAGTATTATTATTCCATTTCTAACAAAGAATCTTTAAAAGGACAACTTTAAAAGGAATTTTGTCATGTTAATGAATATTCCTGTAACATTATCTTAGTAATTTTAAAACAATTCTCTAGTAGCATTATGATGTGGTTTTGATGGAATTTTTGATGGGAAAAAGACTTCTTGTCAGTTCTGTGGAGATAGTCTTGAGAAAAATGTAAATGTTGCCAGCAGTTATACTGCAATAAAGTTAATGACATGATAAGTGATTTATTTTCCTTGCAATTCTGATAAAGCTTAAAAAAAGTAAAGGTCTTTCCCAAAAAGGCCTTTGAGGTCTCTGTTAATGAAAGGTACTACCACCTTGGCATTACCATACATGTGGTACTGCATGGTCCCCCATGAGAAGGTTCCATAACCCTGGGCCAATAACATGTTGCCAAGAAAGTATTTGTTAAATCAACGGGAACAAAGCTTACAGCTGAATAAAAATATTTTCAATAACATCTATTTTCCATTTAAAAATAAGATTGACCCAATGATATGTAGAAACAAATTGCCACATGTACAACATATCTGAACTCTTTAACAGACTTTTATTTCCAGATTTCTGTTGTTGCTGTGAGACAGCATAGATTTAGAGGGTCTTTGGCCATGGGCAGCTTCTCCATGTGGAAGTTACTGTGGATTTGACTGGTATGGATTTAAAGCACAATGGCTGTTTTGAAGTAGTTACTCATAAAGACTCTGAAATTAAAGCTTTTGTCCAGTTAATCTTATTGAGATGTATAAGAAAATGGAACTTTAATTTAGAATAGTTGCATGCAAAAACCTATTTAAATTGTACCTGAGTGAGAAGTGATGGGTGAAAGATCAACGATCTTCTGAGAGTGGTAGCTCTCCTGCAAGGAAATCATTACCAGGTCATGACTCCTGACTTCCCCATTTCTCCTTACTGGCACAAAAATTTGTTCCACACAGTTCCACGGTAAATACCTATCCAAAGCTACTTGGCACACAGTTACAAATTGAACTAGAAATGGTCCTGGTACCTTCTGGTACCAAGGCAACAATCTGTGCCATGCACCTGGGACTGTGGTTTCTGGGCTGGTCTGTTGGCAAATGTGGCTGGAGTGGGCTGGGGCAGACCCCCACAGCAGGGTCTGCTGTCATGTTAGTTAGAGCATGTGAGGAAAAATGGTGGGTACTTACGTTTCCCCCTGAGGCAAGCAGCTGGAAGTTGTTCTCAGATCTTGTAAAGGTGAAAGTCAGTACTACTTGAAAGTCAGTAGTATTTGTGGCCTGAAATCATTCAGGGTTTTGTGAAAACCTGCCAGCTTTCTCTCAGTTACAGTGCGTGAGACAGTCTACCCTGGGTCAGACCTCACCATCGTCTGTCCCTTCCCACCAGGTCACAGGTAGGAAGGCTGATAGCGTTTGTGGGTTGGACTGCAAGCCGAGATTGCCTGGTACAGTGAGGAGCACAGCTTTTCATGGCTGTGTAGTGTCCTGCCCTCTCTCCCTGCTGGAGTCCACAGGTCATGCACAAGTAACTGGCAGTTTGAACAGGGCAAAAGAAAAAGCTTCCCAGCTTGTGAGTTGCAGGTCTTGCAACAGGCAGCCTGAGATGGAGACAAAATTAACAGGTCAGGCACAAAGAGAATCTTCTCACAGCTGCAATTGCCTGGAGCCCATTTCACATGTTACTGAAAGAGAAGGGAAACCCCTACAAGTCGAACCTGAGCACCTTGCATCCTCTTATCTAATTTCTTACCTAGTGGCTAAGCAGACAGAGTAGGACCATTATGGGGTTTTTTTTTTGTTTTGTGTGTGGTTTTTTTTTGCAGTCCCTTTCCTTTTATGGGCTCCTGCCCTACTGGATTTTTATATCTGGATTTTTTTAATTCCCTGGGAGGAATATGGTTGGCAACTTTAATTCTAGGTGAACAGCTGGGTGAGAATTGGGATTTAGTGAACAATAACCTCTGCAGGGATGGTGCAGGAGATTTTAGAGGATTTTGAACAAAATGGAAGTCGGTGGGTAGCAGATGAGTTAGGTATTCAGTAGCGTGACACCAAATTTGAAGGAAACAGATAGGAAATTACACCTGGCTGCCTGAACACAGTTGAAACAGAAGGCTCAGGATTGCACTTAATTTTAGGTGGCTTATATAAGGCTGTGAATAACCCTAATTCTGGAATAACCTAGGGTTAAGCAGAAATGGGAAAGGAGACAAGGATTATTGGGTGGCCTGTTGATAGAAAAAACTAGGGTGTCATGGCAGGGTGAGGCATTTTCAGCCCTAAAATTAGTGTTAAGATGGGTGTTTGGAGAGGTGAGGGCACAGTGATCTTTGTTATGGCAGGTCAAAAGACCAGTGGTCTGGTCTTTTGAAGACACAGTAATGTCAGAGGAGATTTTCTAGACCACTCAGTGGTAAGGAGTCTTCCATGGGGAGAGAAGAGACAGGGTCTTGGATCATTTGTAAGAACTGAGAAACCAGGAACAGCGGATGAGAGAGGGACCTCATGGGAAAAAAATGAGGAATAGGCAATACAAGACAATTTCTATGTTTTCACAAAAGGCGATGGTCCCAAAGACATTCAGGTTTCCTCTCTCTTTCCCTGCCAGCCTTTTCCTTGGACTACTGTTAGGAAGAATTAGCAAGAAGATTAAAATCTGGAATGAAATTTTAAGTGTGGAGAGATAGAGAAAGTTTCAGAGTTAAAAGCTTCTGCAGGAGTGTTTTGGTCTGTTTGCCTTTCCCCGACCCAGAATCCAAACAGCATTTAGTTTATGTGCAGACAGAGAAAGTGAGACTGTTGCCCTTTCCCATTCTGCTCTCTGTTTTCTGAAACACAGCAGCCTCAAACTGTTTTTCAGAAAACTCATTCCCTTTGTAGACTCTAATTTATAGCTTGAAAAGTAATCAGGTGAAATACAAACCAAACATCCTCCAACACCCATCTGTTTCTCTAGGTCAGTATTTAAACAAGGAAAGCCTTGAAACTTCACAGTTCTACTTTGATCTGTAATTTGCATGCCCTAGACTTCATGTCTCCTGGACTCTGAGGGCTCAGAAGTCAGACTGGACTCACTGGACCTCCTGCTGCTGAATCTGTACACTGAAGTGCCGCCTCAGAGGAATTTACTGCATTTGCTAGTGCTGGTTTGAGATCAGGTATTCAGCAATTCGGCGAGTGGGCTGCGCTGTAAATGTGTTCAGCATCCTTCGTTTTACGCTTTAGAGAAATGAGATGAGCAAGAGTTAAGCATGCAGCTCTTCTGTATTGGATTCCATCTTGACATTTTAAATACCCACACACAAACCACAGAAGTGATTCTCCCTCTGCCCCACAACCACTCACATGCACATATTACCTCTACTACTGAAATAGTAGAAGGGCAAGGTCTCATTCAGAGGCCCTGACTGTGGAAACACTGAAGTTGCACAGACTGAGCAATTGCTTGATAACAGAGTTGGTACTTGCAAAAATCCATCATGAAAGTTAAAGTGCAATCTTATCTTTTACCACAGGCACTTCAATAGTTCTTGCTGTTGTACAGAAGGACTTTAAGTACGTTAGCAAAATATTTGGACAATGAGCTTCCAGAAACTGAAGTGCAGAATGCACTTTGTTTATACAGAAAGCTGATTAGTATTCTTTGGACATCATCCATCCCACTGGATCTTATTGCAGAGCTGTTGACAGGATGCATTCCTGTGATCAGGCAGGTCTAAAGTGATTTTTTTTTTTTTTTTTGAAAGGAATAACTTGTTTTAGAAACTATTCTGCTTTGAGTGAAGTGAATCAACAGTAGATGCAAATGGTAATTTATTGGATAGAGGAGCAGCAGGATAATGTTCCTGCTCTGAATTTAGGGGTGTTAGACACTTTTTATTTTATGTGGGGTTTGTAAAAGTTGTTTGTTTGTTTTTTTTTTTTTTTTCTTTAAATATAAGTGCTAGGGCAGAAACCATAAATTCTCCTTCAGCAAAAGGCTTCTATTTTCTACAGGTGTATAAAAAAAGACATCACAGAATAGAGTCCTTGAGCATCAGTTGTAGAAAACATACTTCGGATATTTCTAATATCCTAATAGAAATATAATTCTATTATTTCTATATTCTAAAAAAAGTGATAGTGGCATTTTAATAGATTATATTCTTCACTGTGAATCAGTATTAATTAAATTAATGTTCCTACATAATGACCCATGATGTTGGAGTTAAATTTTTTGACGGAAGGGTATAATCAAGATGTTCATTACTTGTAGTGATTAAAAAGAGTCTCTTGATAATATTTTCAAGAGGAAGAGGGATAGCTCCATTGTTCTATACAAATTCCAGCTCTTCTAATTGCATTGTGCTTATTTAAGTTACACCAGCTGTATATTCACATGAGAACGTAGATTGACTGTTAGTAACCGATGTATTCCATCTTCCGTATTTTCAGGTATTGCCAAATTGATGTCTAAATGGCGAATTACGTTCTTGGGCCCAGTCCACCTCATTCTTTTATTCAGGAAATGGCACCTGGCTTCACCCCTGCTGAGAGTATTTCTCTGGCTAACAAGAGACAGAGCAAGGTAAGAGTTATTACTCCATTGCACACATTAAATCACAGGAGTTACATAAGGTAACTTGTAGCAGCAGTAGAAAACAAAACAAAAACCACTTTCTGCCTAGTGAATTACTCTGAGAAAAAAACCCACTTTGATAAACAGATATGTAAAATATAAAGGCTAAGGTTAAGAAGTATCAAAAGTAAAATTATACTTGTAACCTTAATTCCTCCTCTAAATAACTGCTTTTAGTGTTTTGATACATTTGGTATGAAGAGCGAGAAGTAAGGTAGCAGAAGTCAGGAAGGTAAGAAAGCTTCTGTCAAGTTTAAGGCTATTCGATATTGGAAAAGTTGTTTGCATTTTCTAGAGTGTCCAGAAATACACATACATGCACACCAGTAAAGTGGTGTGTTTTCTCATCACATGATCTCTTATTAGCCAAGCAGTCTTTCCAAATAGATGTTTTGGACAGGATTTTCTAATAATTTTCCTTCATATGTGTAAGTTTGGACACTTAGCTCTTACTTCCTGAACTTTTAAAGCAGATTTTTCCTACTTCAATATATAACTTCAATACTACTTTATATCTATATTTGTAATAAAAAGTTAAAAAAATTTCCAAGCTAAGTAAAAAAGGACACAACTGCTATATCAGTAAGACAAAAATATTAGATTGATGGATTTACCATAAGCTGCATATTACTTGTGTAATTGTGTTCCATAATGAGAAACTTTGAACAGATAGCTTAAACTAGGTACACTGCTCCTATGACATTTTGTCCTTCAAAAAAACAGTAGCAAAATGATTTAAAGCTACTCTCATGATCAGGACACCTTTGCAAAATATTTCAGAATATTTTGCACAGACATTTCCGTCTTTCTCAAAACACCAAAGCAAAACTGCAGAACCTTCTAGGGAATAAACTTCAAATGCACAACATCACCCAGGGGAAATACCTAGTTGTGTGCATCTTTGAAAAAAAAAATAATCCCACTTTCTCCTGTTCATTCTTCTTGCACAAAGATGATTTTCCAATAATTAAACATAAACCAAAACCGAGAATTATGCTGGTATTGAGGAAATGTGAGTAGACCATTTCAACTCCCTAAAGATCTCTGGAAAATTTTAAAGCCCTAAATGATTATAAGTAGAAATGAGGCCAATGTGGCTTCCAGGCATTATTTTCTGATATGATTAATCAAGAAAAATTTCCCGGAAAACATGCCCTTGTTATTATCAAGCATAACTTTAACATTACCTGGTCAACAGGATAAAAATGGATACAGATCGTTTTACACCCAGCAATATCATTTTTTCAGGAGGTGAGTTAATGTTGCTTTTAAAGAAAAGCACACTGTATAGTTGTTAAATAATTTTTTTCAGGTTTTGTGTTCTTTTGTATTAAATCTTGTATTGCCTTTGGGCACCTTTTAATAATCACTAAATGTGCCAAACAAGTATGTGCATGATCAACACTATAATTGCCCATGCCAAATTCCAATTATTTAATTAGGTTTTTTTAGCACCTGGGTGTTAACTTCTTCCTTTTGCAAGCCCTTACATTTCCTTCTGTTATGCTCCATGAGGAAAAAACAAAACTACATAGCACCTTCTTTCCCATGCATCTCACTTCCTTACCTTTGTGAAGCCCTGGCAAACAGAAGAAATTCCAGCTCAAGGTTTCTGACATTCCTTCTGAGTCATAACCAAAACTTAAACCCTTTCTCCACTGCAGATGCTGCAAAAATATCAACAAGAAATTTTTGCTCATCTAAAAGAAGAAAATCTCTCAAAACCTGAGAGACTGCAACATCCATGTTTTTTGCCGTTCTTCAAATCTCCACGTATCTTAATACCTTAAAATCTTATCAAAATTTTGAGTGATCTGAAACTCCTGTCTCTTTTCCAGAAGTTTGCTGTTTTTAAATAACTAAAGCTGAAACTTGGGGTGTGTTTCTGGCTGGCTTCTGATAAAATAAGTGGAAAGGCCCAGATAAACAAATTGAAAGAAGGAGTAAAAAAAGTCACAGGATAAGACCATTTTCAGTGCAGTTTAGTCTTCTAGTGGTTCTGGACTGGGTATTAATCTATTTCTTCTAACTGGTGAGCTACTGTTTGATAACAGTTCATCCCTAAAGCATTCGTTTAACACAGGGGACTGAATTAAACTGTGTATAAATTATCCTCCTCTCTGACATCTTGCCCCCGTGCTGTCCTATATAGTAGTTAAAAATACTTATAATTTCTTGTCCCTACATCCCAAAGTCCATTTTGTTCAGGCAGTAAATTACAATGCTTGGAAATGGCATGGTTTTACACTACTAGAATCAAAGTAGAAACAACTATGTTGCAAATTCCTCCCTTTTCAATGGCTTCTTATTTTAAAATTGTACATATATTTTATATAGTCTGTATTTAAGAAAAAAGTGTCATTAATTTTTCAGTGGGGAAAGAAGTAGAAAAGAAAATAGGGACTTAACATCAGGATCTGGACAGCGATAAATGGGCTGTTTGTTACTTGATCCCACATGAAAGGAAAATTTGAACTCATTTGCTAAAGGCATGTCAGTATAGACATAATTACCATTTCTGACAGGTTTTTTTTAGCTCTGTTTTCTTAGCTAAAACATCAGTAGATCAGGTTCTAAGACTTTTGTCCTAATGAACCAAAATTGAAAAACAACCCAGGATTTCACATTACATCTGAATCATGAAATTTGGCTTTCATCTGTATTGCTGTTTCAGTATAACAACCTATTATTTCTCTAGAATTAACTCTTTTCATAAGAACTCTCACCTACTTCACTTTTTCTGCATGAACTTGCTTACCACTACCAAAAATGGTACAAACTACAGACCTCCATGTCTGGTTGTCTGTGCACAGACATATTTTAAAGGTATGGAGACATGGCTGAGCGTAACTGAATGAGAGCTACTGAACAACTGAAATAATCTACTGTCATACTTTTAGCATGCCTCGACACTGCACTAATGCCTTTTGCCTCACAACCAGGGCAGGAAAAAAAACATGCATAACTGGTCAGTTATGTCAGCTCAGCTGTTAGCACGCAAATAGTTGAGTCAGGGTAAGAGAATAAAATTTAGTCCTGTATCCATAAACTTAGTTATGAAAATCTAGAAGATGAACTGCTTTTACAAAGAAATAATAAATTCAGATCAATATTTTAAAATTCTTAAATCCAAAATAGATTATCCTGACATACAGAATGGATTGGTCATTTACCTGCCAATCAGATAAGTGTGCATTCTTTTACGCCATGCTCCCATCCACATTCACCCTTTCTTTTTTTGATCTAAATGGAGAAGGAATGTGCACATTTTCAGAACTTCCACAAGTACCTGCAGCTGCTAAATACTTTGAGAATAATACCTTTTGCCACAATATCTGAGGTTCTGTTGGAAAGATCGAGTTCTAAAAAAACAAACCCTCCTAAAATAGGAGAGTAAAATCCTCCACTGCCTGAAATCTCCTTTGTGGGCCTGAGCTCATTACTCAGCAGGTTTACTTTGCTGACACTGATTTAGAGCCAAGCACTACAGCATATCAAAATATAAACATTTTGATGGAATAAATACAAATCAAATTTGAAAACATAGCTGGAACCTCTGAGTATATAACATTATGTTACTGTTAAACTGGCTATAGATATTAGAATAAAACATATTTGACAGTGAAAAAAGTCCTTAGGCAATGTAGTTAGCACCATGTCAAAGGGAGAATGAAACGTTTTTTCTGTTACATGTGGTTATTGATCATTGAGGCAAAATTTCTGTAAACAAAATACATTGACTGTATCAGTCTCTCCTACCTTATCTTTTACAAGCAGGCCACTGACATCTCTCAAGAGCATATAGTTTGGCACTTGAAAGCTAAGTAAGACTTCAAAGAAAATGTTGTACTGGAAAAGAGTCCTGGGAAAAAATCTGAAAAAATATATTATCAAAGTGTCCATTTGCAAGAGCAGTAAGATATACACTGCACATACACATTTTACTTCAGTTTTGATGTTTGAGCTCTTCTGTTATATTTTGAATTTAGATAGAATGCTATGTGGGGTACTCTTGAACAAAGAAGGAGTTTTTAACTTTAAGTCTGGTTTAACAGTATGACTTTGCTGTCTTGAGAAGATAGTGAATTGTTTACTTGGTGCCTTACAATAAAATACCACATATTTTTATAACATTTATTTATTATTTTATTAGATTTCTTAGTTTACTTTTGTAGGGAGTTAGAGTCAGAACTAGTCATAAATATGTATCCAGCTTGCATGTAAATATGGTGCACAGAAAGAGCGAATTAATACATAATAAGAGGGAACAGTTGTGGAGAAAGGGGTGGTGTGTGAGGGGAGAGGGTGAGGGAGACAGAGACAGAAATTGCTTTAGGGGAGACCAGTACCAGGAGGGTTCCAGGTCAGGAGAAAGAGCAACTTGTTGAGACTAGGAAAGGACCTTCTTCCCTGAAGGGAATAAACTAAAACAAAACAAACTCCCTGAAAGACAAATTCAATCCCCTAAACTAAGGATGTGGCTTTAAGATGTTTATTTTTAAATGTTCATTTTTTAATAGGACTCTGAAAGGCACACAGAGTTAAACCATGTTTCACTGTCAGACATACCACTGGAATTTTTGTGGTTAATTAGCAGGTGATATTACCAGAGGGAAGGTTTTAGAGACCTTTCTTTATCCTGAGCAAGGCAGAGATGTTGACATAAGGCATCTGTTATTCTTTCTTTTAACAGATACTTTAAAAAATTGTTAATTGTTAGTACATGTTATTAAAAAGTTATTTAAAGCACATTCATATTATATTTGCTTTAAATAAATAAAAAACACAAAAGTATTCTAATATCAATGAATAAATAAAAATTCAACATTTTTTCATTTCCCAATTTTAATACATTTACCACCTGACCTGAAAAAACATTCAGTTTCCTATAGCTCATTAGCTACTGCTTCATCCATATTTTTCAAACTATAAACCAATCAGTTTTCCATGTTGTTCATGAACACTACTGTAAAAATGTTTACCAGTTAAATGAATCATTAAGGAAAGAAGGAATCTTAAGTAGCATTTAAATAACAGTTGCGAGATTTTCTCCTTTTGAAACATCTTTTCAGCCATTTAAATTATATTAATAATTTGGTCATATTCACGAAAATGGCTAACACAATATGAATTAATATTTTCAGGGAACACTTCTTACCTTGACTTTTATTTCTTCTTCTTCTCTTGTATTATGCAAAAAATACACAAAGCTTCTGGCTAACGCTCTGGGTTTTTTTCAGACAAATTCTCTATTGAAATCAATGTGAGGTTTTCCCAATTAAGCAATTAATTACAAAGCTGAACATGTGGCTTAAACGGGCTAGGCTCTCAGCTGGTGCAAACTGTTAATTTCCAAAGACTGACTTTGATTGGCTCCAAAACCACCTTGCATTTTTTTTTTAATTAGGTCTGTCAAGGATATCTTAAATTTAATGGATTTGACAATCATATGATATACTTGTACTTTCATAAGTATTTTTTCCAGTTGTACCTCTCTAGTACAATGAGAAATTCCTGCCAGCTGATGCCTGTTTACCTATGCTGACCAAGGGGACATTTTGAAATAGAATTGTTCCTTATCAGCATAAATTCATAGTTGCACCAAGACACATATTTTTTAGCTACCTCAACTGGATGGTAAGTGCAGCAAAAAAAAATAATTGAATTCTATTATTTTAATCTTGTTACTTTGTTCACTCAGGATGAAATTGAAGCCATAGGCTGGGTATGAGTGAATAAAAGTGTTACTGTTTGTAATTATTCTGCACCAATTTCTGTGAATAAATCCAAATTAGGCTCAGGGTCTGCTGTTTGATATATTTGGGAAGCATTGGAATTGAGCACGTATGTAAAAGATTACATTAGATTAACAAGCCATCTTTGTATTTAATCTTAACAGCAGTACTTGTATCTTTGTTAGCGTTGGTCATTTTTTGCTGAAAAGGAAAGAGGCCTTCAGAAGACTTGGCAAATATACCTTATTTTAAATAAAATAATCTCAGGCAATGTTAAAACAAAAAATCGAATCATGCAAGGAGATGACTTGCCTATACTGACATTTTGAAAGATGATTTTCCAAAGTTTGACCATATTTGACAAAACTAGTAATCTTTTTTTGATAAGCAAAGGAAATGTCATATATTTATCAGTAATGATTTAACTTGAAGACTTTTCAGTTAAAATGAACTTTAGAAGAATTATATAGAAGAGGATGAACAAGGTAGTGGGGAGAAGGCATTGGAAAAGAAGCAGCCCACATACATACACTGCTTTGGATAGCTTTGCAAAGTTTGTTCTTGGGACTGACTGTATTCAAAACTTCACAAAAGACTTTGCCACAAAAAGTAGAACAGTCACAATAAAACAAAGATAAAAATCATAATCAGTTCTTTATGCAATTCCATAAAGAAGAACTGGATGACCTAATGGACTGGACTAATTTAGACAATATGACATACCATAAAATAAATTGCATGGTCATGTATGTAAAGAATATGTGTGTTTTAATTTATGGAAGGTTTGCTGTTATCAGCTTGATGCAGCTTTGAAAGAGGAGATAGTAGATAGTGCAAAGCGAGTCTTCCACTAAAAAGGGTAGTGCAATATATTGGGTTCAGCACAGGAGAATAATGTGTGCAGTTCTGCTCCTCCATATTCTAGAAGAAAATCAGACTCTTGCAAGTATAGAAGAAAGCCATTGGCTGATTACTAATTTAGAGAGTTAATTTTATGAGTGGAGGCTAGAGCAGCTTTTCATAATTATGCTAGTAAAATGAAAGCTTAGAAAATATTTTTTCTTTCTGTAAAAAGCTCATGAAGTTAAACACCAGGGAGTAAAAAGATGACTATTTTAGCTGAAAAGCAGTGTTTGGCATGTGAACAAAGGTAAGCAAAGTGGTCACGAATAAGTCTATGGTGGAAATTGGTAGAAAGGTTTTTAACCATCAGAGAGGGAGGTTTGGACGAAACTACTGCCATGTAGCAATGGGAGATAAAAATGCCTAAATAATTTTAAGGTGGAGCTTGAAAATACATGAAAAGGACTGCATTGCAGGATTTACTTGAAAAGAGGAAGTGTATTTGATAAAGGGCAGCTCCTTCAGGCTCTTAGTAGCAATATTTATTAGGAACTCAGTGTTTCTAGAGTTGTGATACAAAATAACTATTCCCCCACTGCTCATGACTACAGTAACCAAACACTGGCTTACAAGACAGTAAGTTACAGCATGTTTTCCTGAAGTTGGCAGGAAGTCAGCATGTTTTACAGTGTATCTAGGTGCACAGTGGAGACTCAGCAAAAAACCACTTACCTTATGTAGTACCTTCTTGCAAGTAGTCAGCTTTTAGTTTAGAGTCATGTTTAACCTGTAGCATCTATCAAATTGCACCTTGATAATTTTACGTTCATCATTTAATGAATGCTTCCTCAAAGTCAAGGCTTTGCTTGGGAAAGAATAGGAAAATAGCACACAAACTGTATTGGTACATATGGATTATAAATTTCAGTTTTGTACTTTGCTCAAGCAGCACAGATTTCAAGTGCAAACATAAGTTTCTGCATATGTAATACTAGAGAGAGTGTCACTAGAGGTGACCTTCTTTTTCTTATTCTCACACCCAGTTAAAGATATAACTTCTGTATAGATTTCTTTACTAAACTGTAATACTTGAGAGGATTAGAGGATTTTTAATTATACACATTATCTGAAAGGAGATGTATAAATACAGTAATGCCTTTTGGGGCAAAGGAAGTTTTACCCAGGAAGGTGAAGTTCTTCAAAGTGCTTCATTAACTATCAGCTATAGAATTTAATTGACCTCTTTGGCTGCATCTGAAACAAACAGAAGATCAAAATACTTTGAAATTCCTTCATTTTCACCTTTTCGACTACAGCACCAAGTGACTAATTCTTTAGTGATGCTATTTAATAAATGCTTCAAGGTCTCTTAAGTCAGATATTATAGCTGATTCCATAGCATGACTTTCATAGTTCTCAAAAGCAGTCTATATTTTTCTTTCATGAAGACGTGTGCCATAACACTTCAGCACTCCAGCTTAACTCACTTTTCATTTCAGCTATTTGAGTGTAAGATATTTATACTATCTCTCCCTCTTCACTCCAGGCTCAAATAAATTGAAACAATCAAGAAAAGAAAAGAAAAGAAAAAAAGTTAGCAAGACATTAGGGACACTAATATTTATTTTATACATTACAATCAGATTGAAATTACTGTAATAGATCTTTAAAAAAGTATAATCTAGCTGTACTAAAACAATACTCTGAGTAAAAAGCAAGGTATTGGCAGATTGATGGTCAACACTGATGTTATCAGTTCTCTAATCAGATTGCAGCTACTGTGGATCCAATCAAAACACATAATTACCTTCCCTGGGTCAAGGGTCTTCAAAAACCATTTGTTACACATTGTAGTGTCATAAGCACACATTTTTTCCTGAATATTGTATTTATGCTAGGCTGTGTACAAGGGCGTTATGGATATTTATTGTCTTGGAAAAGTATGACTAGTGGGGTGGGATGTGAAAACAAGCTGCATTTTCATTTTTGTGCTAAAACTAAAAGCAGATTGAATTCCCTGAATTTCAGTAGATGACATATAAATCAGTAATTTCTGAAAAATAATGTAGGGTGAGTTAATAAAAATGATTTCATGGCCTCAATGAGTCATAAAACTCCCTCTAAAAGTGTGTAATATTGATTAGAGATCCAGTAATAATTCGTTATTGTGTCTGTCAGAAGACTATAAAGAGGGCAAAAAGCAAAGTAAAGCCCAATGTCACCTAACTGCATAACACAATAACAAAGATGTGAAAATAAATTTCCAGTATATACTAAGTTACAAGGAGTATGCACTTCTATATGCTCACTTGTTTTTATGAATTAATATTTGATTGAAGAAAGCGCACGGAAAATACCAGAAAGATATGCAGTTGCTAGGGTTTAATTTCTGCTAAAATGTTTAGCATTATGGACCGAGTTTTGAACCTGGATGCCATCTGATCACGTGAAATAGTTAAGTTTCTCTGAATGCCGGTGTGTACCAAATGGCAGTCAGGGAATGTGCTAGACCACCAGGGAAAGCCTCCCCAGAAATGTGTGCTAAATAATTTGATCTTAATTTATTATGAACAATCTGAGCTCACTGGCTTTTTGAATTTCTTAGTCCATAACTGTGTTGAAATGATCTGTTTCATATGGGTGATACTAGAACACAAATAATTTGGAGGGTTGCCTCAGAATGTTAGGGAAACTTCCTTGTTGGTCTTTAGCTGTGTGGTTTTATTATCGTTGTGAGTTTTTCATTTCTGCCCCAATTCTTCCTTAAAGAAAGGAAAGTCTACATGTTCTTAATGCCAGTTGCATTATTTAAGTAAGGATGTCTGAGCCCAGATGTGAAAACTTAGGGAAAAGTATTGATAGTCCCCAGCAGAAAATGGGAATTATAGCTGTTTTCTTTTCTATGAGACACTTTCTATTAGGTCCCAGTTTGGCAGAATACTTATCCCATGCGTTATTTTAAGCAAACAAGTGGTTCTAATTGACTTCAATGGGACTACTCCTTTGCTAAGGAATCACATGGGTTTAAATATCTTACTGGATCAGACTTTCAGGTTTTGGAATTTTCACTGGCTGGATGGGGACTTGCTATTGGGTCATTGTTTTTACTACCATGGCAATAAAAACTGAAACCTCTCTGAATAGACTGAGATGGGGAGTTCCAGACTAAAAAAGGAAATGTGTGAGATTCAGTTATTGTTCGTACATTTTCCTCGCACTCACAGCTCAAGTCTAGCAAGTAGTTATGCAAGCATTTACTTAGGCACACTTTTAACTGTTTATAAACATTTATATGGATGGTCCCAAGTCATGACCATTTGAAATCTATAAACTGAGAATGAAAACTTTCTACTGAAAGAAAAAAAAATCTGGAAACTCTGGACACATTTTGGTGATGTGGTATATTTTGAAGGATAAATTACTTTCTTAGCATAGATTCCATTAGATGCTTCCGGAGGCAATAAGAGCTGGATTTCCTTTGTCTCTCTGTTATGGCTCAGGCATAAACCAAAACTACATATGAACAGTGTTTAGTATTGAGGATCAATTGAGCATTTGTTACTAACTGTGCATGTATTCTATCTTGAACTAACACGTTAGCTTAGACCTCTTTTCTTGAGGTTCTTTTGATGTGTCTGACACTGTGTTGGGGATATACAGTTAGCCACTGTTGCTCAACTGAGACAGAATAAATCCCAAAGCTATAACAATGCAGTCATGTGCAAGAATCCTTTGTTTAAAATAGAAATTTGGCACCCTTCCTAATGAAGTTAATGAAATGAATGACTTCTTTTAGCAAGACTGTTTAACGGCAGGGGTTCCTTTTGGTTGTCTTGTTCAAAGAACCAGCCCCACATGGTAGAGTAAATTCCTTAATGTAACTGGTATTAGGAGAAGATGTCATCTGCTGACTCTGCTTTGAGCAGAGTGACTGGACTGCACAACCTCCAGAGGTCCCTTCCAACCTCAATAGTCCCCTGAATCCATGATCAAAACCTATTTTAGTCACTTTGAAGTTGGGGGTATGGGCATTGGTTTCTTCTTTTCAGAAGAATAAGGGTTGCCTTTACTGGACGATGAGGACTAAAGTGAGTGTTGCACACTGTGTTTTCTCTTACTGATTTATTTAGCACAGTGTGTGTTCACTGATGCACAGCAGGGAAGACTCTGCCCATCTACCTCTGCCAGCAGCAAAATACAGGCATATGCTAACAATCTCAATATCCAGGTCAACATACAACAGTCACAAATAGTAACTGAATAGTACATAATCCATCACATTCAGGATAAAGAACCAGATTTAACAGAGTAGTTAGTTTTTATAAGCACTTGAAATAGCAGTAGGTTAGTAAAACTCTAAAAAACCAAGGTTTTATAGTAATACAATATATGTGTATCTATTACACAGCTAATCATGTCTGAATTTGTTTTTAACAATCAGTTAATATTTACTGATTATAGTGCTCAATAACTGCCTAGTTAAATTCATAACTGGAAACATTAATTTGAGGTGGCACTATAAGTTTCTCATTCAAAGTGTCTCTCAGTCAAAAGCCTAGTATAACCAAAAAAAAAAGAATAAAAAGTGCAATATATATACAAGATGTATGTTGTAAAAAAAATGAAAGCCATTGAAGCACATTTTATTGAATGAGATTTTTCAGTTTCACTCTAGTGATTATTCTCAGTGAGACAACCACAAAACATTTCTTACTATTTAAGTAGGAGCCACAACTCACAGGCTGGCTGTTCATTGAATTTGTTTCTGAGTGTATAGAAAAGAGACAAATGGCATTGCAAAGAATGACTGGGTAACGTATTCAAGCAAAACACCATGACTACAGCACCCCTTCCTACCAGTTTCCTCTGTCAAAAGCTCTATTATATTTGAATGGTGCACAGTATTGGGGAGAGGAAGGACACATAAAGTTTCCACATAATTTTTTTTCTAAATGGGCTAAGTCAGCTACATGCGACTCAATTGTATATGCATGCAATTGTTGAAAGGGATGCAGAGAGAGTGTTTTCTTGCAAGACCTGCACCTTCGCTTTCAGTACTTTTCAATGGGAAAAATTACTAGTTAGTAATTGTTAGTAGAACTAGTTTGCTGTGTGATGCCAAAGATCAGGGTCCTTCTGAATCCTTTGTGGAAGTGAGGAGCAGAGGGCTCCTGCCGTCTCCTGAATAAAATTAAAAGCTTCACATAATTCAGTTGGTGAATACAGATTATAATATAGCCCTATTGCCTTAAGTGGCTAATATTAGATATGTTTGGCTTTGTTAAGGACTTAAAATCCAAGAATTTAATGAAGATCTTAAAGGATGTCAGGCAATGGACTCTAATTTAGATTGTATTTTTGGCTGCAGCATAAATGTAGCAGTTTAGATACCATTCAGGAACTGATTTCAACTGTGGAAAGTTTGGAGAGATGAGGCATAAGGCATCTCAACTGACTATTTTGGTTCTTTTACAGAGCACGATGTTTCCAGTGTATAAAAATCTTTTCACTGTGATGGTATTGTTTGATTAATAGAGCTGTAGCGGACGGAAACAGTCACTTTATGAATGAAAAGAAACATACAATTTGGCTGCCCAAATACATGTCAAAATGTATATCCAGTCATCCAAATACTGAGCTTGAGTTCTATACACTAATGTACATATAACAAATGTGTTAAATGTCATGTTGTATTGAATCCAATTATTCCATTAAAAACTTAGAAGATAAAATAGTTGTTAAAATAAGCTCTTTTCAATGTTTTTGCAGATCATTTTAAATGCAATAGTTAATAGAATTTTCTCATTACAAGGGACATGGTTAATACTCTGTGAGATTAGGAGAACCTACCTCGTGAGTTGACTTTCTGTTTCATTTTTTACATCTCTCTCCAGGCTCAGCAGCCTAAAGTCAGTTCAATTAAACTTCCTTGTTTTCAATTTAAAATAGATTTACTTGTACTTTAATGCTTCATCTGGAGGCCCTATGTTTCTGGAAGATTTGGTTTTGGAGATTTAAATATTAATGAAAAAATAAACTGGTAGAACACCTGTAAAGTTAAACTGTATTTGGAAAAAGGAATTCTGTTTGACAATCAGAGTTGTCATTAAAATGTACCTTTGTTTGAGTCAACACTGCTTCAGAGATCTGTTTTCCACAACAAATTATAGCAGTTTATATTACATTTTCTTTTTTCTTATGTGCATATCTGATATACAAAGAAATTTCCCGTGAGACAGGAGGACATCTTAAGAGTAATACTTAAACAAGGGTAAATAGAAGAAAGTATTCCAACATTGGCATAATTGTAAATGCCAAAAGGAGGAAAAATTAAATTAAATAATACCATAAGGCAAAGGAAATAACATGTAGGTTTAAATATTATCTCAGACTGAATTAATTTTTGAGGCGGAGGGAATGAAAACTGGATTTCTTGTCCTTCTGGGAATTGGAAAAGAGAGATGGAAAGGTTGAAAATCATTCCTTTCTAGAATTAAGATTAAAAGTTGACATTCCAAAAATCAATGCAAAATGATATAAAATATAAAATACGGGTCTACTGAATACTTTGTTTTCATTTTGACCTCTTTTTTGTATATTAAGATGCACTAACATTTGTCATAGATGAAGATAAAGTAAGGCCATAAACCTACTCCAGTGCCTAAAATTAGTCTTATGTAGAGCGGGGGCACCTATATCAAAGAAAACAATCCAGGACAGTTTTCCTGTGACAGCTTGTGATCCTAAAGGCACCTGTAATAAGGCACTGGGTACCTGTCTATGGGTTTATCTGTTAATATATATACAGAAGAATCCATACCACTGGAGATGACTTTTAGGCTTATAGCTGATTACACTAAAAATGTGGTATGTAGGAGAAATGCTGAAATTTCTCATTTGGAAAGCTTGTTATAACTATCTTTAAGTGGCTAATAAAGCAGTGTTAAACCTGTCTCCCCCTGGTACTTTCAAAGAAACTTTTCATTTTATTGTCAAAACAAATTATTGCTGGCCATTTCTCTTTGTTCTGGACTGAAAGTTAACTCTCCTAGAGCAATGGTGAACCAACTAAGTATTATAAATACTATAGCTATAATACAAGTGTATAACTGACTGCCAATCTTAATACTCATTTTTGTTGTTAACTGAAGTATGTCATTTGTATTCTATTTCTACTTTTTGCAGAAATTGTGCTCAGGTAGTTCCCCATCAATAAATCATTTTCTGAATATTATTAATGTAAAAAAAACCTGCAGAACACTAGACAAGTTATGTGGCAAGTTTAATAACCACTTTAAAATGTAATCTTTACTTAATTGTTGTAAGTATAGGCCTGTCAATCAAGATACAAAAATATGCATAGCTGCTAGGAACACCACTGTAGGAATTTTAACTTGATGTTTGCACAATATGAAATGAAATCTGAGTTGATATTCTGAATGGTAGGGAAAATCATAGACAAAATATTTAAATTTCCCAATTTGAATTATGATTTTAAAGTTAATATCTATATTCATAAACTTGCAACAAGGA
Source organism: Tringa tobata (assembly GCA_033628505.1). Lineage (NCBI taxonomy): Eukaryota > Metazoa > Chordata > Aves > Charadriiformes > Scolopacidae > Tringa > Tringa tobata. Next base: position 7,068,921 of record JAHREE010000395.1, on the reverse strand, counting down.
GAAAAGGAGATGCAGGGAAAATACAAGAAGTATTTTTAAGTAGATACACCACTTACTGCACTTCTCTTTGTGGCTGTCAATGTGAGAGAATGCATTTACTGCATTTCTTTTCTTAGAGGAGACTTTTGAAGGTGGATAACATTTGCCTGAAATCTGGAAAGCTTGGTTTCCAGACAGCCAATGAAAGTAGGTGGCAGAAACTGAGTTTGGGGGACTGGCACATCTTTTCACAACTTGTTTTTAATCTGAGACAATATTTAAGAATATATTTACAGTCTTAACTGAACTCTGAACCATCTTTGTGTTAATTCTATGGAAGAATAGGACTAAAAACTCCTAATCAGTACTTTCATGCTTATGGAAAAAGGTGATGTAGGGATAGATCTACTCTGAATACAAGTGTTCCGAGAGTGAGCTACTTTGATCACTATTTTTCTTTGGGCAGAAGCCTACATTTGACTGTAGTAACTGAACTGCCTATTTTTTTCTGCAGTGTGGTACAGCTTCAGCAAGCCCCTCCGTGACGCCACAGGGAGCACATCAGATGATCCCACAGATGCATTAGTTATACCTTCAAGTTAACCTGCAGATGATTCATCACACTTCTTCAAGATGTCAGAATGATTACTGCTTAATGACAGTTCCCCCTATTCCTTCATCCATACATGGAAATGAGCTCAAAAACACCCAAGATATAAAACTCAGACATAATTGACAGCATAATCTCAATAAAAAGCTCAAGAAAAGGGACCAGATTTAGACAGAGAATCCAAAAGTTACTGATTTTCCTTTCTTACTCAAGAAATATGGTCTGTCACCTTGAAAATACCAATATCCTTGCTTTTTTTAAATAGTGATAGCCAATGATTTTTTCTCTTTCCTTTTTCAAGGATCATTTAAGTAACTTTTAAATAATTTCTGAAATTTAATTTGATTAAGTTTAATATACATTTATTTTTAGTCTAAAGAAGTCCTCTGTCTTTTGGTAGAACAGGTCATTTGTAAGAAATAAAAATTATGTACATTAATCAGGGTAACAGGTTTAATGTGTTGAACTTTCACAGGCATATACAGTTTACATACACTTCAGTATACAGCTGAGATTATGGTATGTTCAGTACTATCATGAATGAGTTGTACACAGCTGATAAATGATCTGCAAGAACTCTTTTGAGTTCTTCATTATGTCTTACTGCTCCTAATACCACTTCCAATTATAAACTTCAACAAGCTCCTCATTTGATCTCTTTTGTAAATGTAATAATTTTCTCTTAGAATTTGTCCTTGAAAGTACCTTTTACCTTGATTCAGCAAAGCATATATTCACCTGCCTAAAGGAATATGGTTGAACTGACTATTCTCTTGCTTCACTTGAATACATTAAATGTTAATTTTTTTAAAGTTTCTAACCATTTGGAACAATTATAAGTCTATCCCATAGTTAAACAGTTAGATGATATTTATATCAGAAATATTTTCATAAATCATGGTTTGCCTAAGCTTAGCACAATATTACCAAAATTAATGTATTTTAGAGTACTCAGACTAATACATTTATTAAAACTAAATCAGACCATGCTGTTTGATTTAAATTATGCATAGATTTTCCTCTCCATTGTTCAGCTACAGTAGTTAATCAGATTTTTTTCCAGCTTGCTTTCTACCCTCCAATCTTTAACATAATCCTTTCATTTTCAACTATGTTTTTTAATAGCATGTGAATACTTACAGCGGAAAATACAATTGAATTAATACATATACACATATTTCCTTAAAGATAACATCATTTTTTCACTTGTTATTAGTCATATTCTTGGGAATATTGATTTTTATGCCAATATTTTTTGCAAAAGCTAGCTGATTTTAATATTTGAACACTATTTATTTTTTGTTGTAAGAAACTGTCTCTAATTACTATTTTTATGAGATAATAAAACTTTTTTATTATTCTTGAAAATGTTTTGCCATTGTTATCTCGTACTGCACAAAACAAGAATATGCTACAGAGGATTTTAGTGTGTATGTTTCATCATCTTATTTATCACAATAACTTAAGTATTAGAACAATAAAGTAATAATACTTCTGAGATTCTTCTGAGGTTTTAAATTGCTAGTGTTATAGAAACAGTGTGTGAGCTGATGCCAACATATGTTCCTGGAAACATTTATAGTAATATAGCTTCAGCAGAGACAGTAATGGTATAAACAGGGCAAAGGAAATACCAGAAATGCAGCAGATGCTATTGATTATATGCCTTGGAGAGTATTTCACTTATGTATTTTAAGTCCTGTCAATGTAAATCAAAAGGAGGTGATGTTGTCAGTAAGATAAATCACAGTCAAAATAATGTGCAGTGACAGCAGTCTCACCATGCTGATGGAGCACATCTCGATTTTGGAAATGGAGAAGATATCCATAGCACAGCTAAGGTACTACAAACCAGAAGAAAATAATCTGATTTAAACATCTGAATCATTGTGAGCTGTGATCAAATTTATGCTGAAAGTTCATATGGCTGATAGGGTGATATCAACTTTATGTTAAGCTGATAGGGCTGCTTTACGTTGACGTTTAGTGTGTTTGAACTTGATCTAAGTCTTATTCCTGCCCTCGAGGTTTCCAACTTGCATTATTTCTCAGGCTTGTAAATCTGGAATCCATAGCACTATTTTTTGGGGACTGGAATAAATAGCCAGCAAAGGCAAGCATAAAAGTTTTGATTTAGAAGACAATGCTCGGTGTCCCTGTGATGGTTAAGTAGACTTAGAGAAAAACTTTTCTTGCTTTTATGATCTACAAAGAGCCATCATACTGATTTTGGAAATAATATTTTAAGCACTGTGCTGGTTGCAGCTGGGGTAGAGTTAATTTTTTTTCACAGTAGTTAGTGCGGGGCTGTGTTTTGTATTTGTGCTGGAAATAGTGTTGATAATTCAGGGGCGTTTTAGTTAGTGCTGAGAAGTGCTTACACAACGTCAAAGCCTTTTCTGCTCCTCACGCTGCCCCACCAGTGAGCCAACAAATAGGTGTGCAAAAAATGGCAGGAGACACAGACGTGACAGCTGACTCCAACTGACCAAAGTTATATTCTGTACCATATGACGTCATGCTCAGCATATATACTAGGGAGAAAGAAGAAGGAAGGGGGGGACATTCAGAGTTATGGCTTTTGTCTTCCCAAGTAACTGTTATGTGTGATGGAGCCCTGCTTTCATGGAAAAGGCTGAACACCTGCCTGCTGATGGGAAACAGTGAATGAATTCCTTGTTCTGCTTTGCTTGCATACATGGCTTTTGCTTTACATGTTAAGCTGTCTTTATCTCAACCCAGGCATTTTCCTATTTCTACTCTTCCAATTCTCTCCCCTTGGGGGTGGCTGGGTGGGAAGGGAGTAGGGCAGAGTGAGAAAGAGGCTGTGTAGTGCTTAGCTGCTGACTGAGGTTAAACCACGACAACACACAACTAAAATATTACCTGTTTCTGAAAGCTTTCCCACTCTTCATTATGAATAAATCTAGGAATAAATGTTAACATTGTGTTGTATGAAATTCTGCAGTAAGGATGGGAGTTAAGTTTGAAGCAAGCATTTACCTTTTGTAATGTGGAAATTCTAGCACTACTGGCAAAAATACTTTTGAGAGTAGATTAGCCCTACAAGTTTGTACAAAAATAAGAGTAGTAGAATATTATTAAGCTTTTCTATAACTAAAGCATATTAAATGTACATTGAATGTACTCAAATTCTTTGAAATTACATATTATATGGACATTTATACCAAAAGATTTTTTTGTTTGAATAAATAGCAAGAAAATGAAATTATTTATAATTTGTCAAAAAATGCTGCCACATAATCTACTGCAAAATAGTTTTATTTTTTACTTGACTAGTGGATATTGAGAAGGCTGAATTTCCATTTGTTATTTTTTTTTAATTAACAGTGTCTTAAAAACAGCAGCAAGGGACAGATCACATTCTGATGTTGTGTAGTTAAATCAAAGCTCTGCTGTTTGTCACCTAAATCTGAAAATTCAAAGATTAGCAAGCTAACCTAGCTTTTGTAAGCTAACATCCTAACATTCCTAGATAAGATGGAGGTGTATAGCTTTCCTATCTGCAGTGTGCGTATTTTGTGAATCTGGGGGCAAATTCTGATGTCAATTATATCACAATGTTCTATTATGTAATGTGCAGCTTTACCGACCCTGTCACATCATTTCATTTCTCCTTAACTGACTGTAGGATACTTGCAGAACTTATTGCAGCGTACACAAAATTTTGATTTATACAGATTTTTCAGGATTTTTACCCAGTTATCCCTCTTTCTTTTCCTTTTCAATTTAATGAAATTGCTTACACTGTGTCCAGAGTGCTGAAGGAATATCCCAATAATATCATATATTATTTGGTACCAGGAATGGAATTGATACAGATTCACATAATTTAGAAAGGAGAGGGCCATTTCAGTTTTCATATGTTTTCTGTAGTGATTTAATTTCAATATGAAAACTAACCTTGCTTAAAAAAATAATCTTGATTTTATTATTAAATCATGAGATTGAGCTCCAAAGATTTACAAGTCTCTCATCTAACTCATGTCCAAGTGATCCTTCATACCTCTATTTTATTCCCCCTGCTCAACTTGGAACGCAATTCCCAGGTATATTCTCATCACGGAATGCTTCATCGGGTTTCAGGGTGAAGTCATATTGCAGGTGTTGATTTACATGGAGTCGCTTCAGGTTACTTCAGCATATGCAACAATTTCATACTGTATAACAAATTCAGCATGGTGGGTGTTTTTTGTATCAGTGCTAGATGTGGCTCCGGTTATGTAGCTAGCAGAGTTCCCTGAATTACTGCATGTTTTTCATTAATGGATATCTGACACATATTAATTTCTTGCTTAACAGTGACACTGAACAGAAAGGGCTGCAGCAATCGGTTCATCCATTCCACTTCTGCTGAACTCAACTAATAAGATACTCAGGTCTTTCTGTGCTGCCAGTCATTTCTGTCTGGGAACTTTCTGGACACATTACTCTCCCCACAGAGGAAATACCATTGCTGCTCATATTTAAAAATATAAGTTTTAAATCTAATTGTTTTTCTGACCTTCCCAAAATTGCAGGTTATGAAAGCAGTGAAAGCAGTGTTTCAGAATGAGGGCCTGTTTTTGTGTGTGTGTGGATAGTGACTGTTAGCGATAACCAAACTCAAACCAAAAGTAGTATTTTTCTTCCTAAATCTTAGAATGATGCCATCTTTTAAGAATGTAAATTCTCATAGTTATTATTGACTTTCCATGGACTCACTTTTGCCACTCTGTCATTGTTAAAACCTATCGTGCTACCTAAGGATTTATCTACTTTTATGATATACACTAGATGAGGACTGTGTTTTGGGTGTGAAATCTGTCTATTGTTCCCATACGCCTATGGAGGAAACTAGAGGACATGAACTGGCTTTCCTTTTGATGACATTACACTGGAAGATGTCTTCCAGGTGTGCACTATTTCAGCAGCTAATTTTCTTCAGTTATGGGACCAGATCCAATCCCACAAAGTAAAATCCCTGAAATATTTACATACCTCATTACTGAATATTTCAATGTACAGGTCTCTTCCTATCAAGACGTTTTTTTTAATTTTAGTATAATGTAATCCCCTGATCCTATAGGCGATAATAGGATGGCTGGACAGACAGACAGATGTGAACTGTATATAGCTTTTAGCTATAAAAGATCAGCTTGATTTTTGAAGAAAAAGGTTCACTGGCCCTTCTACACTATTATCTCCCTGCTAATCATGATAGCTTGGGAACTGATAGTCAGATAAAATCAGTGGGAGTCTATTGTTCTTACACAGGAAGAAAACTTGCCATTTTTCTATCCCTAAATTGGGGGTCATCTTTTCCAATCTCATAGATTTCTGGAAATTAAAAAAACAAGTTCTTAATGAACTGTGAAGTGCAGTCTTCAGTTCTGGGCCCTGGTTTTTGAAGTATGTGGCACTGTAGCTTATGCTTTCCATTTGAATATGTATCACTCAAAGGTGACTGTGAGCCATTCAGACAGTTTTTGACCCTGGGATCACTCTGCAGTGACCCAGCTTTGCAGAAGTTATGACAAGCCTGATCCCAGAGTTGGTGGGATACACATCCCTTCTCCGTGATGCTATGAGCCTGAATCACGTGAGTCATGCTATGTTGGAGTCATGTTTCTGTGGCTGGCTCAGTGGACTTGAGGGTAGCCAGCTATGCGTTGATGCTGCAGTGAAATATTGTTTAACGATACATACTTTCTCTTCTTTAAAAACAAAGATGTTTAATAAGAGATACGTGTCTGCTAATAAGGACATATAATTACATAAGATATATTCCAGATTCTTATGCATAATTGATCTGTCTACATGGACAGTTTCTTGAATTATGATATGAAATTATAGTGTTTAAGGTTATTTTTATTACTAGTAATATCACAGAATTACAGCAGAAACTATAGGGAGGATCTTCAGATATAGAAAACAATCAACATAAGTTGACAAAAAAAGGCTTAGTTGTGATTTCCAGTAACACATTTAATTTTGATTAATGAAAACATGTAGAAAGAGAACTGCCTATTGCATTTGAATCTTGATAAACTGAAAAAGCTGGAAGAAAAACTAAAAAACTCAGTGTATCTATAAAAAGTACATATTTGAATGCATTAAGGTCTTAAAATGTGATGCATAATGTCTGTTACTTCTGACACTTCTCTTTTCTTGGCCTTGTGCTCTCCAAGTAATATGTCAAAATCAAAGGAGAATTTGATCCTCTGAATTACAGTAAATATTATTCTTTTCTTCCTAGAAGCCAAACAGAATTTTGTGGTAAGGTTATTTAACATAGATTTTTAAATACCTTCATATGAGTTTCCTTCCAAGACCTTTTAAAATTGATAGTGTGTTTCTTCCTCGTATTACAAATAAAATATTCTTTGGTTACTTAAGTTTAAATTATATAAATTACATTAACGACATGAAATGAATCTCCAAATGCTGTTGGATTATTTAAACTGTAAAAATGAAAATAAAAAGAGTTATTATTGATGCTACCTTTTCCTAAAAATTGCTATTTGATCTAAATTCTCGTATTAGTGTTGAGAGCTAAAAATTATGGTAATTTCTCAAACCGCTATGATACTGCCATCTATTCATCCAAATACTTGTAAAAATTCAAGACTGACAGAAACTGTCTTCTATACACAAAGCAAAGTGCTGCTAATGTGTGCCACATGGAAAAAATTTAATCTTTTTCTGACCTGAGAAGATCATGTTCAGGACTTTTGAAAGGTTACTATTTACTTTGGTTCTCCTTCATGAGAGTTTTTTGAGTAGTTGGAGTTTTAAGACATGCTGGAAACCAAGCTACTGAAAAACAACTTAGTTAAAAGTTTTAGAACTGGATATTCCAAGAAAAGTGATATGTAATTGCAGATTCTTGCTTCTGTGAAATTGTTGTCAACCAAATGCTAGAACTAACACAGGTGAAGGATTATCCTGTATTCAGTCTTCTAAACCAAACAAATTAGGATGTTTCTCAAAAGTTGAATCTACCAGCTTCAAGTTATACACTGAAGGTTGTCATTGCATAGAAGATGTATCAGCTGCTGGCTCTGGCAAGATTAAATACATAATATCTCTGCAAGGCTGAACTCTTGTTCAGTGCTCCTGGAAAGGACAATTCCTGGCATCTCATGAGTGACAAAGAGAATTAAAGATCCAAGTAAGAGCCTTGTGAAGGAAATTAAAATATTTTATTATGTGTTGAAAAGTTTGAAATGCACATTATGAGGAACTACTTTTTGCTGAAAAGTTAAAGACCAGTTTTGTAATGTCTCTCAGAACAAATCTTAACTCTTACCATCATTATTCATAATGACTGTAAGAGATCTGGTTTAAGAATTTCTGGTCCGTCATTAAAGGTCTAAAGCAAAGCTTAATTGTAAAACATTGTAAGTAGAGTACTATATCCATGGCATCATGAAATGAAACTTTGAATGCTTTAAGACACCTGGTTGTGTTATTTATGTTTTCATATTTTCATAGTTCTTAACAGCAGTAATGACATCAGAGTCAGGCATTTCCTGGTAAGTATGGCAGAGTGAGAAACTCTTATCTTCCACGTGGCTGCTAACTGCTGGAAACACCTTCTGTCTCTGCCATTACTGTTTCACATTCTGGTTAATAAGGGGCAATAAGTTAATAAGGAACTGGGTTTCCTACTCTTAACATGTGAAGATTTAGAGATATAACTGCCAGAAATTTTGAAAAAATCCAAGGAAGTATGAGAAGGTTATGAGCTGTGGACTCCAGACGGCTAAGGGAAGTGCTGAAGTTCATTACAGTCCTGAACCTTATTCTGAAGGTCTGGCAGGACTTAATATTCACTAGGAAAAAAATATTTAATTAAGTGATGCGTGGAAAAATGATCCAGTCTTGTGAAGAAAAAGAGTAAGTGGACAGGCTGACTATACTACATATTCATGAGAGCTGTCAATTGTAAAAGACTGAGGAATCCATTTCTCTAGACAAATATGAGACAAAAACGTGGGATCTGTGAGACTTTACTCAATAATTTCTTAAGAAGAAGTTTTTATGGTTTCTTGAAAGTTTACTCTAGATTTTGGACTATAGGAGAATTTAAAATACACAACATAAAATAAGCTGTTAGTCATTCTTAAGTTCATTTTCATGCACAATTATAGAACAATTATTTGAAGCAATTTTGAGTAGCTGAATTACGGTTTGGAAAACTAAAAATTAATGTAGGTAATGACTGAATCTGATTTCTGAAGTGTTGCCTGTAACATGTAAAGGCAAATATGTTATGAACATGCTGTTTGCAATGAAAGTATTTATGAAACTGACCAAATAAGGATGTTTCTTCAGGGTTGTGACACCAGAAGGGAGTTCCATAAAAATTTGATAGCTTATTGGAAATGAGGATTTACCACTGGCTTACATTTTATTGCACACTTTCCGGGAACGTTTATGGAATTCCAGATGCATATGTAGAAGGTGTCAAGATGTTTTGGAAACTATACTGTTTTACATGAAATTCAGTGCAGTGTTTAATATTTGAAAAGCACATTTTCAAAAATAAGTGGGTACTTAATGAAAAAAGCAACAACTGAAAATAAGGACTGAAATTTACCAGCTTTGCAGTCTTTCTGGCTTGATTCATCTGTGTTTTACTCTAAGAAACTAAATAGCTAATAAGCATCTTCTATTTATTTTTCCTTCTTTTTTTTCTCTTTTCCCCCAAAAAGCTTAGCCAGAAATACTTTATAGAAATAAAAAACAAGTTTTCTGACAATGTTATTAATAGTAATAATCTTTTCTCCTTATTTTTTGGGACATAACCTTTATTCCCATACATGTCTTTGACCCATTATTAGATTCGATCTCTGTGTTTTTCCTTACTACTATGACTGAATGACCAATTAACAAGTCTGACTGTTATTCCATTTCTTGGATACAACTCTTACTTGAATTTCTTATTCTTATAGTTAGAAGGCATATACCTATATTAAAATAACAGTAACAAAATAGATGACTTAATTTACTTGCTGGCTGATATGTTCTGGCTGGGTTGCTCTAGAGCGAAATTACTGATTGTCCCTGCTTTGTACTTTGTGCAAAGATGATGGGAAACTTTTAGATGAGTTGTTCAAAACTGTATCTTTTCAGATCTGACTTGAGTTTCTTTTAGTTTTGCTCTACTTCAGCCAGTCATACAGAAATTTCTTATTCCGTTTGTTTTGTAAGGATGAATTTCTGAGGGAAAAAAAGAGAATGTAGGCTAATAATATACAGCTTTATTGCAGCATTAGTGGAAAGGAAAAAAAAAAAGAGAAAACTCAGCATCAGGATCATAAGGGGCTGGGACTGATGCAGTACCATTGCAATGAGCAGTCACCTGTCCAGTTGATTTCTTAGGCCAGGGCTTTTGGTACAACATTACTGGTGACTCAAATGAATAGAATAGAATAGAATAGAATAGAATAGAATAGAATAGAATAGAATAGAATAGAATAGAATATTTCAGTTTGAAAGGACCTACAACAATCATCTAGTCCAACCGCCTGACCAATTCAGGACTGACCAAAAGTTAAAGCATGTTATTAAGGGCATTGTTCAAATGCCTCTTGAACACTGACAGGTTTGGGGCATCGACCACGTCTCTAGGAAGCCCGTTCCAGTTTTTGATCACCCTTGTGGTAAAGAAATACTTCCTAATGTCCAGTCTAAACCTCTCCTGGCACAGCTTTGAACCATTCCTATATGTCATATCACTGGATACCAGGGAAAAGACACCAGCACCTCCCTATCCACCTCCTCCCCTCATGAAGCTGTAGAGAGCAATGAGGTTGCCTCTCAGCCTCCTTTTCTCCAAACTAGTCAAACTCGAAATCCTTTGCTGTTCCTCATGGGACATTCCTTCCAGCCCTTTCACCAGCTTTGTTGCCCTCCTCTGGATACATTCAAGGACCTTCACATCCTTCATAAATTGTGGGGCCCAGAACCGCACACAGTATTCAAGGTCAGGCCGCACCAATGCTGAATATGGCGGGATAGTCACCTCTTTTGTTCGGTTGGTTATTCTGTGTTTGATGCACCCCAGGATGGGGCTTGCCCTCTTGGCTGCCAAAGCACACTGCTGAACATCTCCAAGGATTAAATTTGTACTTAATCTTCTGAAAATTGTGATAGACTTTCTTAGCTTTAAGACTGCATGGAGATAATAACTTTCAAGGTCCTTTTTCTGAAAGTGTATATTAATGGGGACATTTTTGACAAATGATTAAAAAAAAAAAAAGAAAAACGTGAATATAATAAATGCCTGGATATTTTGGTAAATTGAAAAATTAGAACAAACAAGAGGGTTTAATAAGGTTTAATAACTAATTTTATTTTAATTTGGATGATATGACTGAAGGATCAAAGCTCAAATGCTAGATTTCTCTCTCCCACAGAAAGCATGGTGTTAGGGTTTGAAACCAAAACCATATGTAGTTCTTAACAAAATTAGGCATTAAAAATAGTTGACAAGGGATAAATAATCTCAGAGAGGTATTTTTTTTTTTAAAAATTACTTCCTTAAATGCAATCTTTATGAATAACATCTAATTAAAATCTCATAAGGCTTCAGACTGTAATTCAGTCTGAAACACTAACTGAAAAAGTTCTGAGACATTATCAGCCTGATGGAAGATAAACATAACCATCTCCATTCTTTTTTTCTGAAACAATGCTTGCAGCTAGGCTAAGGTAAACAAGGACATAGTAAAATAGCACCTTTTCATTATAGATTGAGCCTTGATCCTCATGCTGTCTTTAACTTTGTGCAGCCATATTTGTACAATGTATGCCTAGTGTTAAACACCTATGGAAAATTGGTTTTCAAGTCATTTTTACTGCTCAGAACAGTTGCTGAGTATTTGTATGATTTATGCATAAAATTTCCTTTGGGATTCATAGGAGATCAGTAAAGTGCTTCTAAACATTGAATTTGATGTCAGAACAAACTAATTCTGGCTTTGCATGGGTGCAGTTTAACATAGAGTTCAAGAGGACCTTGTTTTTTCACGTCATTGTTTGTTTTTTAACTGCTTCAAAGGAAAAAGCCATTCTCCACTAGGGAATCTTTGGGTATTAGCATTTCCCATCACTCTTGGACTTCTCCAGGTGAGGCCTGTGCCCAGTTTATGCTGTTGGGAAAATTCTTTACTTTCTGAACACTGCAAATGTTTGGTATATTTCTGCTGCTGCCTCAGTTTCCCTTAGATCTCAATTAGTACAGTTTTATGTGTTAAAATACCTGTGAGTGGTCCTGTGAGTGGAACATCTTTCATGAGGTGAAGCTGAGAGAGGTGGGACTGTTCTGCATGGAAAAGAGAAGGTTCAGGGGATCTCATGAACATCTGTAAATGCCTGATGGAGTGACTAGAGAAGAGGGAGCCAGACTCTTCTCAGTAATGCTCACCGAAAGGACAGGAGGCAAGGGGCCCAAATTGGCACACAGGAGGTTCGATTTGAACACAGTAGATAACTTATTTCCTGTGAGGGCAGCCAAAGAGGTTGCCCAGAGATCTAGTGAAGTCTCCATCTGTGGAGTTATTCAAAACCCAACTGACCAAAACTCTAAGTAACCTGCTCTACCTGAGGGCTTGGATTCTGTTCCGGAGAAATTTCGAGGGCTACCTTTTACCTATAAAGACTCTTTGGTTCTTAAATGAAATCACAATATTAAATTTTTATTACAGCTATATGGTGAAGCTCATTCTCCTGTCTTAGATTGAGGTTAATGCTGATAGAAAGAAAGAAGGAGGCTAAGGATGTATTTGGAGTAGGACTAAAATGAAACATTGGATTCAGGGGAAAAGGAGGGATCAAGCAAGGCTGGGGTGAGACAAGTGTGGGAAATTAGAAGGAAAGACAATAGAAGTGTGTGGCCACATGCAAGTTGATGCTGGCTGTTCAGTACGTGCATCTGTCTGAGTCCTGGGCTTCATCATCACAGTATGTTCTATATATGTTCTATGTAACTAATATTCTTATTAAATACTAAATTTAATTGTTTTCTGTATGTGTGTCTCAGAAATTGTGCTCAGCCTCTCTACTACCTGGCCCTGGGGACAAGTAACTGCAACAGCCTCACATCTACAGGGCTGGGACAGAAGAAACCCAACAGGTCCTGTAGTCAACTAATAATAACCATAATATGGTGTTCTCATTGTTTTTTCAGTTTTGATTATAATTCACTCGATGTTGCTAATAATAATCGTGGTATTTTCACTTGAGTCCCTGAACTACAAGGAAAAAACACCAAGGATATGCATATCTATCTTAATGATGGGTCTCAGGTAACTCACAATGACTGTTAATTCCAGCATGTGTGTAGCAAATGGTTAATTTCATTGTGCTTTGATTTGTTTCTTTTAACGGACATGCCATTCAGGCATATTATTCCCTATGGTGACAATATGCAGATCTTGGAGTATGACAGAATTGAAACAGAAACATAGTTCTGTGACACGTTCTCTGTTCTAGAAATTACTGTTAAATAAACATTGAGATTAAAAAAATAAAAATAAAATCCCAGACAGGAGTTTATACTTTAATTAAATTTGAGATTGCTGCCTTCTTAAGTATTATGATGTAAAAGAAATAGTAATTAGGGTAGGATTAGTTGCAGATATATTTCTGAAGCGAGGAAAAATACATAAAAGAAATAGAGTTAACTTTATATTCTCTGAATTCTCGCTTTCGTTATCAAGCCTGAATTCTTCACCTACCCGCAGGTGGAATTCCATAAATGTCTTGCTTCATATGAAAGCACTGGGACTGTAGAACAGTGTAAATCAATGGCTGATACTTGTGAGATTCATCTGGATTCAGTTATGTAGACCTCTTCCCTGTCATAACTGTGATACACAGCCATTTGTAACAAAAACTGTCTTCTTAAAATAAAAGTCAGTTCTGTAAAGTGGTAGGGACAATATTTTCAGAGGAAGAATTTTTGAAGGGGTAGTTAAGTGCACTGAGGATGGAGCTGAAAATCCAGAATTTCATGTCCACTGTCTCTGCTAACTTGAATCAGGCCATGCCTTGGCCATTTCATTGAAGTAACTTTGGTATTGTCTGGCAAAGTATATAAATCCTGCCAGATGTTTTTTGTTTGTTTCTGTGCCTTAAATATTCCTCATTAGAGTAACATGAGCATCATTTGGCATGATTTGTTAATGGCTCTTGTCAGCAGACAGGTATTTATATTAAAGCATCTTTCTCCTGCCCCCTGCTTAATTTCTTTCTCCTCCATTACAGATAATGCCACTGAGTCAAAGCACTACAACTATCCAGAATATGTCTCTGCAAAAAAATAGTAAATTGTTATGATTTAATCCCAAATATATCACAAACATATATGAGAACATAGAAGTCTGGAATCTCAGCTTTGTGTTAACAGGTATAACTCCCCTGAAATCCGTGAAACAATGCTTATTTATACCTGCTGCAGATCTGTTATAAATAGTCAAAGTATAATAAAATTTATCCTTATATAAATTCAATGCTAGTTACATTAGTGTTTTCTTTTGATTTTCCTAAACATAATGGAAATAAGAATTAAAGTTTGATGATATAAAAAAGCAAACCCACAGTTACTGGCCACAAACATTTGCCAATAATTAAATCAGCCTAGTTCTGCACTATAGCATGCAATCAGCATCCTTGCTGCGCTCTGTCAATACTCTGTTCTCGCTGTGCAGAATATTTGCCATAGTAGCCAAATGGTGATCTGTAAAATGTTTGTTAAACAGAAAGGAAGAATAAGTCAGAATTCACTTCATGACATGGTATATATATACACATGTGTATATATATATGTATATGTTTTTCCAGATTTTAATATTTTCCACTATATTTTTTTCCACTTCAAATGAAACCTGACAACAGAATCTTGTCCAGAATCTTCAAAGTATGAAATTAGACTCAGAATTAGTGAGTCTTCTAAGAAGTGCTACGTGTACACAGACAAGTTATTTAGACTGTTAGTATAAAATAGATGCTTACCTTAATATTGATACATCAAGAAGGATGAGACCTTTTGTTTGCCCCAACCTTAAAGAGAAGAGACAAAATGACATTTTTAAAATTTATTTTCTTCAGAACTGAAGAATGTTATTCCCACAGCAAACTGAAGGTCTTTCTCATATCCCCCTGTTCAAAGCTACTAGAATTTTTTAACAGCACCTATATGCATATAAATGCCCATGGAGCAAATGACTCAGAGGAATTGTATTTTGGAATAATGTTTTGAAAGACCTTGATTGTGCTTCACAGGATAGATATCTCCTAGCAATAGCTGAGGGTAAATTCCAGTTAGGCAACTCAGAATTTATATACTTTTTGTAAGTTTATACTAAAACAACATACAATCTCACAAATATCTACTAGCTGCTGACATTCTCAAAGCAAAGAAGCTTCCATTGAAGCTTTTGATAATACTTTGTATGAAGGGCACAGTTAAATAAAAATTTAAAAGTCTCTTTCAGAATTCTTAAAAGACATGTTCTTATTTTCTTAGCTTTCAATTTTATCCCACAGTGAATGTATCTCCCACTCAGTGTTGGAGAATCTTTGCATAAAGAAAAGATATTTGGTCTTTTTACTTAGCCTGTGTTCAGTCCAAAGAAAGTCTGTTCAGCTGACCTGCCAGGACTGAATGGAGGCTGGGGCCTTCAATGCACACAGAGATCCATACGGGTCCAAACTATCTATCCCAAATTCATGCTCAGTAGTTTCTTGTTCTCATAGGACACCATTTCATTTCTGAGAGGCCATCTGCCTTTACAATAATGCTACACAATGTCTAGTTTGGGCATCCATATTCAGTTTTCTTATCCTTCTTTATTTCTTCTTTGTGCATAGGATAAAATAAAGAAGACAGTGATATCAGAAGAATTAGTACACGCAATATTATGCTTGGCATACACTGAGGATAATGTAGAATCACAGAATAATCCAGGTTGGAAAAGACCCTTAATATGAAGTTTGACTGTTAACCTAACACTACCAAGTCCACCATTAAACCATGTCCCTAAGTGCCATGTATACACGTCTTTTAAATACCTCCAGACTCGACTACTGCCCTGAGCAGCCTGTTCTAATGCCTGACTACCGTTTCAGTGAAAAAATTTTTGCTAATATCCATTCTAAATTTCCCCTGACACAATATGAAGCCATATCCTTTTGTCCTGTCACTTGCTACTTGGAAGAAGAGACAGACACCCACCTCGCTACAACCTCCTTTCAAGTAGTTGTAGAAAGCAGTAAGGTGTTCCCTCAGCCTCCTTTTCTCCAGACTCAACAATTCCAGTTCTCTCAGGTGCTCCTCATAAGACTTGCTCTCTAGAGCCCTCACCAGCTTTGTTGCTCTTCTTTGGACACGCTCTAACACCTTAATGTCTTTCTTGTAGTGAGGGGCCCAAAACTGAACACAGTATTTGAGGTGCAGTCTCACCAGTGCCAAATACAGGGAGAGGATCACTTTCCAAGTCCTGCTCACCATGCTATTTCTGATACAGGCCAAGATGTTATCAGCCTTCTTGGCCACCTGAGCACACTGCCGGCTTGTATTCAGCTGGCTGTTGACCAGCACCCCCAGGTCCTTTTCTGCTGGGCAGCTTTCCAGTCTCTCTTCCCCAATCTTATAGCATTGCATGGGGCTGTTTTGACCCAAGTGCAAGACCTGGCACTTGGCTGTAGCTGCAGTTTCTTTCCAAACTCTTCCTAAGAAAGATTTCTAGAGCAGCTGTTCCTCAGCACAAAGTCTACTCTATGTAATAAGTTTTTCCATAACTCCACTTCCCTCTGATTTAAGCAAATGACGATGATCTCTGAAAGAAGTCTGTATTATCTGCTACCTATTACATGTGTTTTAGGGCCTTCCGCTTTATACCAGCTGAGACTCTGGCTAACATAGGAAGAACATTTACCGAAACCACACAAATCTGTACTAATTTTCTGTTTTATCTCACTTCCCCTGGACCTATAAGTTAAAACCAGCTAATAACTTTCTTTTTAATAAGAGTTTGTTGGGGAAAAAAAATGTTACATCTGGATCTAGGATTGCCATGGTTACACAGTTGGCAGATGGTATCTGTCTTTTATCTGTTTAGGGTTTTTTTCTTGAATACGTTTCCAAAATTCAGAACAGAAATCATTAATTTACATGATTTGCTGAAGAGAGTTTAGGGAAAAAAGGAAGGACTTTCTCTAAAGATAAATATCATTTGAGGCTTGTTTTGCATCTTCTGTAATTACCATTTGACGTTATGTGTAATTAGGCCACATTTTAGCAAAATCACGTTATTTAAATTTATTTTCTCCAAAGTTGAAGGATTTTATTCTCACAGTGAGCTGAAAGACTTAGTTGGGAACACTGCTCATATTAATGCTGGCAGGGATTAGTGGAGTGAATGCAGATGCTGCATGTTCTCCAAAAGGCAATCTTAAAATCATATTTACTTCTCAGGACATCTTAATCTTGTAGAAGCAAGATAGTTGCTATAAAGTGATGTAAGAAATAGTCATGGTGGAGGTGTTTCTGGAACTTAACAACTATACAAATTTAAACTAGTAATTTTCACAGGTGTAAAACTTTGTCCTGGTTTCAGGACAACCAATCCTAACTTATTACATTTCTCAGAGAAAACACTGTTTATAGTTGTATTCTTTTTTTATTTGCTTTCTGAACTGCATAGTTATGCACTCATTGAACATCATTGTAAGCCTCCTTTGTAGAATGAAGAACCTGGTCATTCTGTGTGTGTTGTGAAACTTGGATGAGTCAGGGATCCTTAAGAAACCTGGACTTCCTGGTTCAGCTTACCTGATTGCCAAGTATTCTTGCTATTGCCCAGGATGTTAAATTGGACCACCATTAACCACTGCTGTTATGGCTGAAATATATATCTTCAGGTGAAAAAAAGGGAAGACAGCTTTTTTCCCCTTTTTTGAATCTTCATGGTCATTGTTTGCAAATGAGTTTCCACACCAAGGTAAGGGCATAGTTTCTCTTTCTTCTTGCTGTTCTTTTTTTTTTTTTTATTTTCAGACATTCTAATTTGGGGAGCTGAGACTTGATGTGAAATAGTGAATCTCAATGAACTTGGACTACATAACTTGACAAAATGGTGCAGGACCACACTGACATGGCCAGAGGAAAAAATGTCTCTGTATTTTGTATGTTCTAATGTATATCACTTAGACTATATTAAAGATCAAATCTAGTTATAGGTACCCTTGCTATTTCCCAAGCAAGCATTTGCTCCTTATAGAAAATTCTTAATCAGTAGTCTACACATGTAGACAGATTTGACTGGGGAAAATGCTGATCTTAATTTTATAGGGAGAAGCCACAATTTGGTCCCGTGACAAAGTAGCACATACTGCCCTAGCACATTGTGACAGGGGTGGTGAAAACCTTGTTAGTTTCCTTTAAAATCCCATCTATAATTTTAAAATTGAATTTCTTGAACTTGTTTCAGCAGAAGGATATACTTCTGAGAGCTCTCACAGTGAAGTGGTATGCACTCCCAACATTTTTCTTGTACATTGTCACTAAACTTTCTGTATATTTTTTCATATATTTTCTGTTCTGTGCTGTCTATTTCTACCCAGAAACTTTGGAAACGTTTGACCTCAGAATCTGTGGTATAATTGTAAAAAGAATTATTCAAATCTCTCATCTAACAAGGGCAGAAGTGCTAAAGAGAAAGAAAACGTACACAAATTATAAGAAAAATAAATTCACAATCAATGTTTTTACCACATTTACTTACAAAATTCCTTAAGGGTTCATTGCCATGGTACAATATAGAAAAAATAACCCACAGAGAAATATGAATGCCTTGACATGAGGTTTTTGTATTGTAATTAGTCTAAGAGTATTTTAATTGTTAAATAATTTAAAGAGTTGTATATAATCTGTGTTTAATATATACATCAATGTTTTGTACATGTATGTATTTATCAATCAAAGCCAAAAGCTTGTAAAATTAGACACACGCATACATTTTGCAGGTATTTATATTAGTTATAAGTCAAGACTGAAATAACTTATCCTCTTTGAATTATCATGTGGCGTGTGTAGAATGTAAATTAAAACCAGCCAATTGTGTCTTTCCTTTAGGTTCACAAGAAGGTTAGAAAAAAACCTGTGTCTAAACAGACATGGAGTAAGATTGTTAAACCAGATGCCTCTGTTATTGACCATGGAAAAAATCTGTTACTGGCAAGACATTAATGTGCAGACATTCACAGTGCTTGAGTAAAATTGTCCATAACATTATCCCAAAGCAGATCTTTTCTGAATTACATTTTATATGCATTTTTAGTTGGAAATGACAAGGGGTTGCCTGCATTTATTTGGAGGTAGGAATCTTCAGATAATGTCTCCATGTTCTTGGAGGAAAAGAATCACCCTGCTTCCATTAATATTGCCTGGTAGAGAGCATGGTCTGCCTTCTCCTGCAGTGGAGATCCTGCACTTCTCCATGCTTGTCCCTAACATTTCAGCTGTGACTGTGTCCAAGCCTGCCTCGGCTTTTCCCTCTTAGTTTCAGGCACATATAGGTCCCTTCTTGGCAGTTGCTTATTGCTGTGATTAATAGGGGTTTGATATGGCAAAGACCAATGTTGGTTTTGGTGGAACAGAGCAAGGAGTCACAGGAAAACCTTTGCATTACCACAAGGGATCTAAGGGAAAGCAGAAAGAGTGAAAATATAAAAATTATCCATCTCTTTCCAGTATCTTTTTTATTATGCTATTCTAAGGCACTTTTTATTCAATTTGTTAATTTAATTTCATTTTGCATATTTACAAACATTATCAGAAAATGTTTTGAAAAGGCAACCAAAGTCCTGAAGAATAGAACTCATTTGTATCCCAAGCTCCTGGAATGAATCAGAAGCTGGGGCTGAGGAGCAGTTCCTTGTCATATAGGGGGTGGGCAAAATTTCAGAAAACTCTAAAGAGAATTAAAAAAAAATAAAAAAAATCAGAGAAGTGTTGAGAAAACAGAGTGGGGGGGTGGAGAGGGGGGTTGAGGTGGAAACCAACCAAAACCCAAGGCATAACAAAAAAGAGAAATACTTTCCAGGGCCTTTAACAGGCATTAAATTGGTAAGTGGAAACTGCTTCCTCTCTGAAAGCCTGTAATGAGCAAGAATCTTCTTTTTTTTTTTCTTAGTAACTGTGACACAATGTTTCCTTGTGAATATGATAAGCAAAATTAAGATTAATGAGGAAACGTAAAAGTTGTTCCCAGCGTGGTTAGAATGCAATCTGCAGGGACTGCTTCTCTCTACAGGGATGGCAGACATGCCTAAATGACTCTCTTTGAAAGAAATTCTTTACCCTGCACATATGTCATGAAAGAAACTACTAGGGAAGCATCTCGTTCATTCAGCTGTCCATTTATCCATGTGTCTATCTGTTTATACATATCATGTATATACCATGTGTGTACAGATTTATGTACCTACCAATCTATCTACAGTCAGTCTGTCACACAGGATATATACATATACACACACACACATACATACACACGTAATTATAAAGATCATTTGCTGTATCCAGTGCCTTGAATTTCCAAACGCTTTTTAATCATTTTACTAAAAGGCTTTAAAAATTACACATAGATAATGGATCTACATTAACAAACTGAAATTTAACTATCTGTGAGTGAACTATCATCAATCAGTTTCAGAGAAATGAAATTAAAAACTCTCTATTACAGAGATTTATACATAATTTCAGATATCTATTTTACCAGAGTATTAGGCCTAGATTGTCAAGCTATTAAAGTAACTATTTCTTACTTGTGAGAAAATAAGACCTATGTTAATTTCCTTGTACACAGACTGAGATAAAAGTTCTAAAGTATAGGTGTGTGTGTAAAAGAAAGTACTTAGTATAGGTGGGTCAGAAATGTTCTATTACCTCATTATAATACACTTTAGAACTGAAAATAAGAGATAGTCTGGAAATCCTTGTGGAAGTTTTTACTTAAATCATCAGCTGTCATAAAAAAAAACAATTCTGCATTTTTTTCTTTTTCTCTTTCCATTCCCTTCCACACTTGTAAGATCTAAGGATCTTAAGTCTCCTACTACATTTATCTCAACTTCCTATCCAACCACAAAGACAGGCTAGAGAAATCTCTCAGGAAGGACCACGTAGGTATATAGGTAGATAAAAAGAAGGTGAATATCTGGTAAAGGACAGGAACTGTTTAGTCTTACATTTTAAGTTTATTGTATCTCCATTAAGAAATTACCATGGAAAATTAAAGGAAAGAACTAGATTTCTCATAACTTCTCTTGAGCTGCAGAAACATCTTAATTTTCTTGCTTCTGGACTGCAAGGGAAACTAGGACAATTAAATGTCTTACCCTATGATCAAGTCCACAAGAATGAACTACTGCAATTGTACTTTAACATCAATGGTACATTGCATGGGTGAAGGTTGCTGTAGGATCAGGGCCCAGTCATCAATATACAAGACTTTCTTTATTAATATACTTTTCATGCTTGATATGTAAGCATATTATAGTGCAATGTGTTTAGACTTCTTAAACCTCTGTCCTTCAGTTTATAATGACAAGAACACTAACAAAACTGAATTTTAAACATAACATTGAGTTTATTCTTTGTCAAAATCATTCCTTAATTAGAAATTCCATTTGGGACAATATTTTTTCATGACATATGCTATGTTGATCTAAAATGCAGAGGAAAAATAACATCAATACAGGGTTTACCATTCCCAGAGTTATTAGTAGCTGTATTTGCATTAAAACCACTGAATGTAAAGTTCAAATTGTGTAGTGATTGGTGAAACCACACATCACATTTTAAAACTCATCTGTACAAAATCTAAGGCAAGCACTTTTTCAGATTCCAGAACACTTATTTTAAACTATATTTTTCAGATTTATGACCTTGACGAATCCAGCCATCATTGCTGAAAATATTGTATCAAGTCTGAACTTTTCAGTCCTTCCTTGGTCTTGCATCATGAAATCAAACTGAGCAAACTGATCTCCAGAGTTCAGAGAACTCTCTATTTGCAGGTACTTTTAGTTCTTAAATTAAATGATTTCAGCTTGATTGCTCTTGATAAGGGCCACTGAGTGATATTACACAGGGGACAGATGTTGCAAAAAACAAAGCAAGTCCCAGGGTATTAAATTCTGCTTTTTCTCCCTCTGCTCTTGTGAAGATTTACCCATTTAGAAATATGAGATATTCATAAGCAACTCCAGCAATCTCAGTTATGGAGAGTTTCATTGCTCACTAACAAATTACTCTCAAGAGTGTGTAAGAAATTAATTAACTGAAAATTACTGATTCACTGCATTTAATTTTAAGCTTCATAGAGGTACCTATGTTAGTGTTTTAGTTCACCTTTGCTATCAGTGGGAAATGCAGGGTTCTTCCAGAAGGAAGTTGGTTCCAAAGTGAAAGAGTATTTTGAAGGAAATTCTTTTAAGAATTTTAATTCACCCTAGATAAGTACTTTTTCCTGGTTTCCTTATCTGGGCAGGGTGTTCCTCTTATATCTAAATTAAAACATATCAAACCTTAAAAATTTCTTCAATTTTGGCCTAGGTATGACTGTGTGATTAGGTCTGTAACACCCATAGAAACAAAAGAATGGTCTTAATGTTCTTCAGGGCACTGTTGTATCGAGTTCTACTGTGGATTATGATCCATTCAATATACAATGCCAGTGCTGCGAGTTGATGAAGATGCTTTAACCAGTATGTGTGGACTTGAGAACGCTGTGTCCTTCTACATCTGTTGCATATTAGATTAGATACTTTATGTTTGGGGAATTTTATCTGAACTGGGGTTTAAGAATGGGTCAACATGCTGTTAACATATACATCTCTCTAACATTTAAACAATTCCTTGATCTTTTAGGTTGTTTTTTTTTTTTTTTTTTTCTTCCCTATCTGTGATTGTTTCATCCATGTGATTAGATGATACTTCTTATCAAATGCAGATGATGCATGAGCTGAGGAAAGATACAAGTCAGACACTACACAGGGCAAACACAGTTTTGTGGTAAGGTAAGAAAAAACTATTCCCCCACAGGGGCACATCTGGCTAGACTAGTTAGTAACAGAATGATTGTTTTGACTTGATCTTTAGCTTTTTTGCCTCTATGAATCAGAGATAATTTTCAGTTTTGCAACTTTAGCAATCACAGATAACTTTAATAACTTGAGACCATTTTAGCAAGTTGAAAGACATCCTAATCCTAGGGGGAATATAACTTTTGTGGGACTGAAGAGACAAACCTTTATGATGATGTTAGTTTGTGTGCTTGGAGAGGGAGTAAGTCAAATCAATGATGGCTAGGAAGAGCAGCAAAAGATACAAGCCTTTATAAACTTGTTAAGCCCACATAAATCATCTGGGAAGGGAGGCAAATTGCTCCAAACCTAAAACAGTATCACAGATATTAAAAGGAGACATTTGGGAAGATTTCCTGAGGGAGGATTTCCTTCTGACATATGGGAGTGTAAGACTAGAGAGGATTCTTTTCAGCACAGCCCCAACTAACAGCCATGTCAGGTAATCCCATTCATACATTTAACAAGCTCTACATTTAGACTACTGAGCTTTGTTGCACCTAGCCTCTTCCTAGTGGAAAACTTCTCTATATAGCTGAAGTGAACCTATACTCTTAAGACAAAACAAGTCCATGGTATCACTTTCCATTCTGTTTGCTGCTCTTAAGATAGATGTAGAGAGAATAGAAAGACAGGATGTGCATTTCTGCTATGACAGGTTGAGCATATTAAAAGAATGAATGGCATAAAAATGAAATATTTGAGTATGTTCTTGATACAAGGGTCCTTTGCAACTTGGAATTAAAAGTATGGTAGTCATATATGTATGGTTAATTTAGCTAAAACAATCCACTCAAATAGCTGCTGGTTATGACAGGCTGTCTGAGGAAATTACAAAGGCTAACAGTGCTTTATTAAAAAACAAACAAACAAACCAACCACCAAAAAAATCCCCCCCTACCTCTATGTGCTTTTTCTTTTAAATTCTTTTTTTAAAAATGTTGTTATAGTTCTGTAAATACATATTCCAATCTCTTTTTCTCTTGGTAAGTAAAAGCATAATTGTACACTATGGAATAAACTAGCTGTTTAAGAAAATGTTTGCAGTTTCTCAAATTTGAGAGCCTCTTAATATATCTTAGCAAAGCAATCCCAATTATATCTGAAAAGTGAGTGCTAGACACACATATAATGTTGAAGTAGAAGCTTCCTGTGAGGGAACTACATTTCAACTGAGTGGTTCTCTGTTACAATGAAAAAGAATTTCACTTCTGCAAAATAAAAATGAATAAATTTCTCCAAAGAAAATACTGACATATTCTTCGGTTGGGTAAAAGGGAGGACAAAAATCACTCTGGAGGTTCACAAAAATGTATAATTTTAGTACATTAAATTTTGCATAAACAATTGTAGTTGTTACAAAAATAGAGTTCACTAGTGATGAAAATTGTTATAATCGGGTTGAAATAGTGATAGTTCACAATTTGATCCCTACTATGAACAAGCTGTTTTGATATTTTCATGGAAACTTTTGTGTTAAGAACATTTAATAGCTTCTAATTGGCAATGTGTATTACCAGATGAAGTTTTATCATGGTGAATTAGCCATGATCAGAATTAGAGAAGATTCTGATGTCTGAAGCGATTGTAAAGGAATTACACAGACATAAATTTTGAAAGTTATATGGATGTTGTTTGCATCCCACAAAGTATAAAATATAACTACTAAAAAAAATGATTTTTTGTAGGATTCAACAAATAAAGTCTGATTGACCAATAGCAAAGTAAAAAGTACTTTTTTTAATGTGATGGTAAATTTATTGTAAAGTATATTCTTTGCTAAACTCAGAAAAAAGCAAAGGTGTCTAAAAAGAAAATAAATAATAAAAGCATTCATTCAGTTTCACCTGAAGTTTTTCACAGAGGAACAGACCTGACAGTGCAATCC
Organism: Tringa tobata; assembly: GCA_033628505.1. Classification (NCBI taxonomy): domain Eukaryota; kingdom Metazoa; phylum Chordata; class Aves; order Charadriiformes; family Scolopacidae; genus Tringa; species Tringa tobata. The sequence goes on along the minus strand of JAHREE010000395.1, from coordinate 7,044,280 downwards.
AAGGGAGTGGTTACTGAGGATGGTAGTTAAGTGACTGGGATCTTCTGTTGTCCAGCTTACAAATTTTGTCAAATAAATTCTTTACATAAATATTACCATACAATGACAAATTATTTCATAGTGGTCTTTTCCAATCAAAAGAAATCTGGCCTTGACTTCCAACATGGATGCAAGTGGGGGAAGATATGACAGGGTGCACCCATCCAACTTTTTATTTTTCATCTCCATATGCATTGATTGCTTACGTGTATTTGGGCACCTGAACTAGAACTGATAACTGAACTACCATTTTCCCTTTTCATATCAACTTGGATGTTTTCCAGTTCTGAATGTTTAAATGGTAGTGGGTGGCTAAACTGGGAATTTGAGTGCGTAACTACTGATCTCTTATGCGAATTTTTTTCTCTCTCTTAACAGCCAAAATCATAGGTAACATGGTTGTGATCTGAAGACATGGATCACCAGGTATCAGAATAAAAAAAAAACCAAAAAACCAACAAAAATAACGAATAAAAAAGCTAAAGTCCAAACTTTATGTGCTCTTCTCTGCAGTCATTCTGTGAAGATTTGCAGTATTTAGTTTCATATTATCATGTCTTGTCTTTATGCAACACTTACCAAACACTTACACTTATCCATAGCACAGCTTGGCCACAGATGGTATTGTTTCTAGTACAGCTGCTATCATACCGAACAGTCTATCTGTGCCTATGTTCTTTATTTTTTTTAGCTTGCATCTCTTAGAAAGGAAAAAAAAAATCCATTTACTGATACTTCCTAATTTCTCTCTTCCTCAGTTCCTGTATTATTTATTGTTCAGGTCTGTTATTGTATTATATAACAGTTAGAAGTGCCTTTAAATACAATTTTTATGAAAGGTATGCTACTAAATAAAGTTCTATTGTTTATCAGAATTTATGTCTCCTATTATGAACAATAGCTCTGAATGACAACTTTCTACACTAAAATATTAAAGTCTTTTAAGTCACTTTATTTAATCTATGGGAACATTTTGCTTAATTCTTTTCAGTTCCTCGTACTTTGTCTGTGTCAATGAATTGAGGTAAAGGAAAATACAAATCGTTCCTCACTTGTAGGATATCTCTTCCTGATTTCGTGCTGCCAGTGGAATTCGCTCTTGGTCTCTCATGTTCCCAGCAAATGCTACAATTTGTGTCTTCGAGTGATTTCTTTCATTTTCTTCTTTTTTTTGGTTTCTTTACTGAACCGCCTATTTTTCCCCCCCGTTTCTGGTAGGTCATGCTTGTATTAAAGAAAAGTAGCATGGGCAGTAAATATATATATGTGCCACAATAATGGGCAGTATTAGAAAGAATAATAATGAAATATTTGTATTAACAGGTACATCTGCCAATAGAGCTATGAGTCCTGAACAACAATAGCTAAAGCACAGTTTAATTAAAAAAGACAATATATTCCATTAGATCAAAATTGTTGAGTAATAAAAATGAAAGTACAATAAGGAAACACAGGAAGTCTCGTAAATAAAATATTCCATTAACCACCCAGAGGTAGAATAGCAAAAATACTACTTCACATTTGGACTGGAAAGCTCCCACGAAGATTCATGTATAGAGAGCATGATACCGCAGTTTTTATTTATAAGGGAAGGAGCATGAGGGCACATTGGCACTTCTCATAATAAATTGTTAACAGAAGTGTTTTTAAAACCAGTTGATAAAATGTATTATAGAAAATGTTCAGGTCCAGATGGTACCTATCTAAGAGTTTTATCAATGGCTGTTAAAAAAGTTTAGTAGATAAACCTAAATCACAAAATCTCTGAAGTACAGATAGAAGCTAGGAACGTGTCCTGGAAAAGTATATAGAGGGTATAATTGTTGTCTATATATCCTGATCTAAACTCGTTCCCATGGTCACCACTCATTCCCTTAATAGTCACTCTGAAAGGATATACACAGGTCTATATAGACCTGTGATCTTATCCAGTACACTTGTGCTTCAGCAATGTAATATTTTCATACCTTCACTTATCCTTCCATAATTATATATATAAACTATAAATAAACAAACATTTTTTTTTTTTGTAATTGACATGGTTGATTTGTAGTATTCTTGTATCCCTATCCTGTATGCTTGATAATTAGATCCTAAATGAATTCACCAATAGGTTATTAAATCAGCTGCTTGAAATCTATGTGCTTTCTTCCTCTGTCTGTGCTTCTCCCTCTACATTTTCCATGCCTTGCTGCACAGTATCTTAGCTCAAACTAGAGACCTAGGAAGAGTGTCATGCCCTACCTAGCCTTGCGTGTAGTCTGTTAATTTAGATACTTTCTTCAAAGACTGATGCAGTGGGTAAAGACCACAAAACCCAACAAAATCTCATGAAGTATTCTAACTACACAATAGACATTTATGATGCCAAGAGCTCCAGAAACTAGAGAGGGTGCCTTTCAGAATGTCAAATTTTCCACTGTATTATTAATATGTTATGTGCAGTCTCCACAATGAGAAGAAAGTGAGATTCTACAATGAATTAAATGAGGTACATGTGGTACAGATGTAGTCTCATGCTCTTATCTGGTACATGACACATTGCACAAAGCAGGAGATGGATAAATTGTGAGTCATCCTAACCTAAGGCAGTATAAATAGAAAAGCTGTGCTTTCAATGGAATAACTTTTCAAAAGGTGTATGAAGGAGACACAGGAGGATTGTGTTTGAACACAGTGAGAGAGAAGATACAGACTGACAGAACTTAGAAAGGTAAAGTGAGATTCCTGAATGAGCCCACTCCCTCAATGTCAAAGGATGAACCCTACTCTTAGTAGTATTTGGAATCACATTTTCATAGTGTATTTGCTTTTCAACTACTCACTTTCTTATTTTCCTACTACCAGAATTAAACCTTTCCTTTGCTGAAATAAAAAAAAAAAAAAAGAAAAGAAGAAAGAAGATATCTTTAAGTGTAATTTCTTCTTAAAGTGAACTATGGTGCTCATAAACCTGTAATGTATTTATTTCCTTGGATATAATAAATTTAGAAATTTAAGAAGGCTAACTTTCTGGATGCCTATAATTTGGAATATTTTTGCCTGTAAAGTAAATGAAGTTATTCTGATGGGAGGTATTGTCACATGCTAATATAAGGGGTAAAGGCTTTAATGACTTAACACCTCCCTGATGAAGGAATAAGCCCTGGGGTGACAGCACATAACTTCACGCAGTTGCCTATTGTCACAGCCATAAATGTATTTGAATAAATGTTTTTCAGCTCAGTACTGTTCATATTATTCAGAGATATGCAAAATATGTCAAAGAGTTTAGTATCTTCAAGGCACTTACATGCAAGAGCACCTAATTGCTGAATCTCCAGCAGGTTTGGTTAGGAGACAGATATGGAGTTGCTCTGCTCAATCAAGACAGGAGCAGATCTTGATATACCCAGCCACAAAATTTCAGTTTCATAAATATGTTTAATTTTTAAATTTTAGATCCCATGGTATTGTGAAATGCCTTCTTAGACTTCTGTTGCTAAATTAATCCTAAAACATATTTGGAGGGTGAGGTTTCCTATACACACACATTTTCACTTGGTCCATGGTGCTTTAGGATAAGCAATGAGCATGATGCTTTTCTGATGTGAATTTTGGTATAAGGCTACAGGTTGGCTCTGCCTGAACCTCATCTTTGAGCACTGTGTGTAGTTCTGGAGCAGGGAATCTGCGAACCCAGAAGTATACTTTTGACCTCCTTACATTCAAGCAAATATAGGTGAGTCATTTGCTGGAAATCAGTCTCAAAATTTTTAGTAGAAACAAGAATATAATTGATGAATCTTCTTTCTGGAGCATTGACCTGTATCATACTGACATTTAAACATGATGTAAGTCTGGTGATATAACAAAACCATTTGGCATTAGCTGCTGAAATTTTTGAGTCAGCTGTAGATGTTTTAGAGAAGAAAAAGACAAAGCTTATTAAAAATTGAGATTGACTTGATAGATAAGGATTATTGTGTTGTCTTTTCATTATGTTCCTCAAAGTTCTCTTTGAAACAACTGTTTCCTTTCTTTCTGCCAGACATATTCGATGAAATGAAAATAAGTATGACAAGTGAGAAACCTCGCACAGTCCTGCCATAAGTGTTGGAGACTGTTATCCTAAAGTTTCTTTCTCTTAGTTCTTTTTTTTTAACTTTCAAGGGTTTATACAGCAGTCCTAAATACTTTAGACAGAAATAGGATGGCTACTACATATTTAATGATTTCCATTTCTTGTGGATCTCCTCAGGGTTACCACAGTCTTCTGCTGACTCAAGTCATAAAACACAACTTTCTCTTCTTTTACACATGGATGACAAATATGACCACTAGAAAAACAGATATAATACCTTGCATATGTACTGGATCTCTCACCCAAGGATCTGTTACACTCGAAGGTAATCTGGCAATGGCATACTTGGATCACTAATCTACCATTTTTCACAGTGTTGGAAAAGCTTATCTATTTTCTATTCCCTCATATAATTGTAATTTCTATAGTTAATTAGTTGAATATGTTTCCAAGTCCCCCAGTTAATTCTTATAAATGAACTCTTCTATTAGCAGCTGAATGTAATTTTGCACATTTTTTTTCATGTAGCTGAATCATTTACTTGTCCGCTGTCAAACATAGGTGGCATGTACAGAGGAACATCTTTTTTACCATGACAAGTTAGACTGTGCAATGCCAGATGTGTACATCATATAAAATACTTCAAGGTTAGTGGTGATTCAGAATGCAAGTGTTAACTTATTGCAAATAGTTATCAAAAACAGCAACATTTTTTTCTAAAATGTTTCCTAATTATTACATTTTACAAAGTGGTTATATATTATTTCTTTCTTTTTTTTTTAACCTCTAAAAAGGCAAGCAGCATTTTCTAAGTGACTTGGAGGTCAAAGGAGCTGTACAATTTTTGTATGAGGTGGAATCCATTGAATAATGTCTGCGTCCACTAATGAAAGATTATGAACATTATTATTTCTAAGTGCAACCACATGTTCGAAAGGGATACTTAGTGTGCTTTAAATATGGAGATCTTTATTTTTGCAATATCTCAAGCATAAAAACATATAGAGGCATCATTTGAAAAGGGATTCTAAAAACTTCTGGTACTCAAGCTATGACAAAACAGTAACTGTTCTCATTTTGCCAAATTTTCCCACTTATGTGATAAGAAGGAAGTCTGGTAGGTAAATTCTTCTGTCTGAGTGCAGTAAATGTCTTTGAAAAAATCTACAAAATTTATTATTTACACTTCTATTTTAAACTCTATACTTTAAAAAAATTCAAAACTATTTCATTATGTAGTTGGACACTTATGTTAGTTTCACAGAAATATTAAAACAATTTGTAAAAGAGACCTTCTGAGTCCTTGTAAACCTAAGGCAGAGCACTGGGAAAATGCGAGAAAACATTATTGAATCTCATGCTGCCAGTAAAAGACTTTCTTTAAAATATATGTTATGAGCATTTCTACTAAGTTTCCATAGTACTGGATGCCCTATTCAACTTAGGTGCTTTGATTCACATCTGGTTGTTGCTTTCTGACCAAAATTGATTATGACTTGATCTAAACACTCACCCAAGAGGAACAGAGCTAAGTAAGGCTAAGTCTACATGGACACCTGACTTCTCTCTTGAACTCTCTAAAGTCTCCTAATTTGACTTACATTGAGGTATACAGTCTCCAACTTGTGTAGAAATTGAACTCCATAGTTGAAAATCTGCCATATAGATGTAATAAGTAGCCATGACCCTAGTCAATAGCCAAAGTGCTCCCTTTACATTCCATGTGCACATGAAACTCAGTATTGGAATCCAAACTTCTGGACAAAACTACATATTCTGCCAGTTCTTATTTTCTCTTACACCTTTGTAAAGCATCCAAAGAAAGGCTGCATACTGCAGAGTATGTGCACAGTGCCTTCAGGCTCAGGAAGGAAGCAGCGCTGTTATTCCGCTGCTCTGACCACACTTTTCTACTTATCTTCCACTATCGCCTCCATATCGCCTTCTGTTGGTATAATCACTTATAAAGTTACATAACAGGCTGTATTTGGGGAAATTAAATTGAATTAAAACTATTTTGATGAATAATGTTCTATGGCAAACCTTGTAGCTGAAGATATGGGTCTGAAAGAAGCTATATATGAACCTTGCTTGCTTAAGGAAAGCAGCTGTAATGCCACCAATATTCCCAAAGACTATATTTATGGATCAGTTCAGTGAAGATCAATTTTAGGTTTTAAGATGTCCTTAGCAGCGCTCCACAGCTGTGCTGATATCAAAGTAGGAAGGCTTGAATTAAGTTGTCATCACTACCTCTTCTTCTGAGAGTTGGCATAGCCAAGTACAGCATCTATGCTATTATACTTTTAGGAATATTTTACCATAGCGTAATGAGACACATCATTCCTCTAAGAATATATTAGCTTTTCTGGGATGGAAGTTAGGTACAGAAGAACCTGGCCACATTATTATCAACTTATGCATGTCAATGTAATGTTTTATTTAGATCCACCTTGAAAACATTATCCTGTACATAAAAGTATATGTATGCTGAGGAAACAGTAGTGCTGGGCTTACCTGGAGATATTTAGTGGATCATACATTGCTATATGACTTTAACAGCTTGACTGTTCCCCAGATCCCGCTCTGCCCTTTTAGAGCCTGATCCAAAACCCACGGAAGCCTCTAGAAACAGGTGTCATTAATCAAAAGCAATATCTTGCAATGGATAGCAATATCTTGCAGTGGATCAACTCCTTACTTGATATTTGCGCAACATTCAGGATTTTACTCATATGAAACACATAGTCAATTAGCATGCATTTTCATCCTACTTTTCATACAACTTAAACAGCAAATAATGCAAAGTGTAGCAAAAAGCCTACCACATTTCAGTTTTCAGATGTTCATGATGTTGTGGGTAAATACCATGCAGATTCTTCCTTTGCAGCTCAGTTAAAAAAAAATGATGTCCTGTCACTGGCAGGAGATAACAGCAATTGTCAGTTGTTTTTCTTGATCAATTTTGCCAACTTGTGTTATACTGTCCTCTTTATCTATTAATTACATACCAAATATTGTCTGACATATTTAACTATACAACTATAAATCTCAACAGATTTGTATAAATAAGACAGTATGAAATTGCAAAATAGCTATTTATAAGCAACGAACCTGGAATCAGCACGTGAAGGCTGCACAAGTTTATCTCCAAAACCTTCCAGTATAATATGTTTTAATGAAACACTTTCTTAACATACAAAATAATCTGTCTTGGTCACACATAAAAATTAAATAAATCAATAAAATAGGATTACATACCTCTAATCTCAAATCTCACCTCTCTAATCTCAAAATAGGTCTCTTGAAGAGAGAAGAGAAAAAATGCTCCAAAGGAGGAGACTAAGTAATTTAGCAGAACTTTCAAACTTCACCAAGCATATCTTAGTGCATGATTGTGAAACTTCATGATGTTTTGTAATACAACATATGGATAGTATAGTGCCTTATGGATAGTCCAAGAGGCGTAGTAACAAATTTAAGGTATGCCACATGGACGACTTTTAGAAGTTCTTGATGGCGATGGGTGAAATACTTATAATTTTTCTGCAAGTATTACAGGCCTGGGTCAACTTTTTACCATATTTTCTTGAATGCTTCTACAATAACAAAAATCTTTGGAAGAGCGTTGCAAAATAATTTATACTATTTTCTTCAGGAACCTGATACAGAAAATTTCCTTTCACCTTTATATATGAAAAAAAGTTGTGGTTTTTTAGACTTACTGTTTTCCATTAGTTCTTCTGCAATGAAAGTAAGACACAAGTTATGGAGACAGATGTAATTCATAGCATGAAGGTGATCTGTAATCCATAAAACCTCATTTGAAACTTAGTTTGTAGGACTGTGGACAAATGTGTGCTCCATTTTGGAGCTTTGAAATATAAGGAGTTGAGTTGAAAGATGTGTGATGATTCTGTTTTCTTTTTACCCATTTGCATATGTAAATGGCATCTGAAGCCTCAAAATATGAAATAAGGAACCGAAAATACATGGCTCCCCAGAAAGCTTCTATTGTTAATAGAAAGGTAGTCTATGAACTGGTTTATAATCACACCCCACATATGGACTGTACATGTTAGTACAGGCCACAGCATCTTTCTTGACATTTGAAAAGTACAGCTTTTGTTCTGTTCACTTCTTTCCCTCCTTTTTAAATAAATTTGCTCTCATGAATTTCTCTAAGACTGAATCATAACCGAAATACTGCTTCAGAACACTTATTTTTTTCTAAGTTTGGATTTTTCTAAATAAACAGAAAGTACTCAAGAATATGGAATTTTCCACTTTTCTTGAAAAAAAAAGTGAAAATAATCAGAATTTATGAAGGAATAGTTCAACCATGACAAGACTGTCTGAATTATAAACACACAATATTTGTATCACCTGCTGTTTCATTTGCTTCTGTTCAACAAATATTGAGACCTGCCAAATATCTAACAGCTTCAGAGTTTGGCCGATATGAGATATCTGTTGTTATTGTTGAAAACGAGGTTTTCTAATTCTTTGTTGTTGTTGTTGTTTTGTTTTTAATTCACAAAGTGACTTACAGTATATGTCAAACATGGTTTCTTTCCATAGCCATTTACTGGTTTACAATGTTACTCATGCCTTTTAAAAGAAACATAGGACAATGTGTAATCTAGGTAGTCAGACAAAGTTCACTGTATTGTTGTAAGTTTTCATGTTTTATTTTTTAGTACAAACAATAAGAAAGAGATAATTTACTTGTTTGAAAAGGAAAGTCTTTCAAGCAGTGTAGGAGGAATAATTCTTGCACAGTTCCTTGCTTTTTCATTGTTTAATTTTAATATTACTGCAACAAATTGAGCTGAGTATGTTGATACATAAAGAAAAATGAATGTTCTCCAGAGTTTCAGGTTTGTTTTGAGCATATATACCCTGGATGCTTTTCTCAGTCTAAGAGGCCTTTAGTGAATCAAAATGAACACAACAGGATGTAAAAGAAATGTGTTTAATTAACTGCACCACAAAAAGAAAAAAAAAGATAAAATGTTATAATGTAATGTCCACAAAACCACTGGCATAAAATGCATGATAGAGATCACCCCTACAATACATTGGAACCTTTCCCATAGTAACTGAAGCAATATTTGTGTACCTAGCCATGGGACTCTATTAATCTGTAAAGAAGCCCCAAACGTAAACCAATTTGAAGCATGTTAAAGTAGAGGTTCTATCTGTTGTATCCTAAGAATCTAATTTTCTGTATGCAGGTGAGTGTTTTGCATGATTATGGAAATGTGTGTTTAATATATGCACTACTACCTAGGCATGCCTGAATCATTGGTGGGTGTATATCTGTAACAATGCGTGAGTTTCTCCAAGTGTGTGAGAATACCTTCAGGAGTTACACATAGATGTTCATCTGTAATTTGAGATTGCACACAGTCTTCTATGCTGGGAGGGACTTCAGTGTTAAAGACTCCCAAATTCATATGCTAAGATGTTCAGAGTTTGTGAATGGTGCTATTTCTTGTTAGATGTGTAAGGATGTGGGCTGAATGTTTGCAGTTTCATGAGGTCATTTGATGTCACCTTCCCAGAATCCCAGAATAGTTGAGGTTGGAAAGGACCTCTGGATGTGATCTGATCTAACCTCCTGCTTAAGTAGTCACCTAAAGCTAGTTGCCAGACAGATTTTTAATATCTCCAAGGGGTGAGACTCCACAACTGCTCTGGGCAACCTGCGTCAGTGCTTAGTCACCCTCACAGTAAAAGAAGTGTTTCCTATGTTCAGAGGAAACCACCTGTGTTTCAGTTTGCACTCATTGTTTCTTGGCCTGTCACTGAGCACTACTGAGAACAGCCTGGCTCTGTTGTCTTTAGACTCTCCTCTCAGTTATTTGTTCACATTAAAGAAATTCTTCTTTGAGCCTTCTCTTCTCTAGGCTGAACAGTCCAAGTTCTCCTTTTAGAAGAGATGCTCCAGTCCCTTAATTATCTTTGTGCCCCTTTGTTGAACTCTCTCCAATGTCTGTCTTGTACTGAGGAACCCAGAACTGGACACAATGTACTCCAGATGTAGAATCATAGAATCATAGAATCATCTAGGTTGGAAGAGACCCTTGGGATCATTGAGTCCAACCATCTACCCTACTCTAGAAAGTCCTCCCCTACACCATATCCCCCAGCACCACATCTAATCGTCTCTTAAATGCATCCAGGGATGGTGACTCAGCCACCTCCCTGGGCAGCCTATTCCAATGCCCGACCACTCTTTCTGTGAAGAATTCTTTCCTAATGTTTAGTCTAAACCTACCCTGTTGGAGCTTGAAGCCATTCCCTCTTGTTCTGTCATTAATTACCTGTGAGAAGAGACCAGCACCAACCTCTCTACAGTGTCCTTTCAAGTAGCTGTAGAGAGTGATGAGGTCTCCCCTCAGCCTCCTCTTCCTCATACTAAACAGTCCCAGCTCCTTCAGCCTCTCTTCATATGATTGTTTTCCAGCCCCTTCACCAGTTTCGTTGCCCTCCTCTGCACTCGCTCCAGCACCTCGATATCTCTCTTGTATTGAGGTGCCCAAAACTGGACACAATACTCGAGGTGTGGCCTCACCAGTGCTGAGTACAGGGGCACAATCACCTCCCTACTTCTGCTGATCACACTATGTAGTCTCATCAGTGCTGAGTAGAGGGAAAGGGTCACCTCCCTTGACTTGCTAACACTCCTCCTAGTGCAGGTGAAGACAGCATTAGCCACCTTTGCCACAAGAGCACAGTGCTGGCTCATGCTCAACTTGGGGGCCACCATGACGCCCAGGTCCTTTTTGGCAAAGCTGCTTTCCAGCTGGGTAGCCCAGCGCATATATTTGTGCATGGGGCTGTTCTCCCCAGGTGCAGGACTTTGCAGTTCCTCGTATTGAACTTCATTAGGTTCCTATTAGCCCATTTCTCCAGTCAAGGTCCCTCTGAATGGCAGCACAGCCCTCTGGGATATCAGCCATTCTTCCAGTTTTTTATCATCAGCAATCTTGCTGAGGGTATACTCTGACCCATCATCCAGGTCATTAATGATGGTGGTACGCAGGTTCGGACCCAGTATTGACGCCTGGGCTATACTGCTAGCTACTAGCCTCCAGCTAGACGTTGGGCCTCTGATCACCACCCCAAGCCTTTTGGATAGTTTTCAATCCACCTCGCTGTCTGTACATTCAGCTCATACATCAACAGCTTCTCTATGAGAATCTTATGGAACACAGTATGAAATCCTTACTGAAGTGAAGGTAGACAATATCCACTGCTCTCCCCTCATCTACCAAGCCATTCATTTCAGCATAGAAGGTTATTAAATTGGTTAAAAGTATGACTTCCACTTTGTGGATCCATACTGACTACTCCCAATCACCTTGTTGTCCCTCATATGCCCAGAAATGGTTTCTAGGATTCCATCAGCTTCCCAGGGATTGAGGTGAGGCTGGCTGGTCTGTAGTTCCCTAGATCCCTCTTCCTACCCTTTTTTGAAGGTAGGAGTGACCATTGCTTTCAACTTGTTACAATACCAAGTTGCTTGAAAAGGGAAGAAAGAATGGAAGGCTATGAGTGACAACAGTGCCTATCAGCTGCTCTAGCAAGGCAACTAAAGTTGAATGAAGGATTCAGATGTTTAAATTTAGTAATCTAGTGACATTTTAGATGTGCTGGGGTCTCATGCCTGATATTTAGCAGCTTCTTCAAAGAATACGTGTCTCTTGTGGGTCATATGTCATATAAACCAGTCCCATGCAATTATTCTGGGGTCAAAAATGGCATGGAATCCCTCCAGTTAAGCATTTGAAACACTCTCCAGGTATCTATGAAGTTATTATTTTTCTAAGCTTTCCAGAAGATGTGAGGTTTTGCTACCCTGTCTGTTACCCTGCAGACAGGACTACATGCACAGATTGTAAAATGAATATATGACATGACATCGTCTTCTATGATTTTTCTTCTATGAAACTGCTTTTCTATGTCAGTCACCTAGGAGTTTTTCTCTGATTATATGAAATGTTTATATTATTATCAGAAGATTTACAAATCTCTACAGTTTTTAAGAATTACTGTGCATCAGGTATTATACTTTCAAGGCATATTTTCATTTTTCCAATATTGTACTATGTTACAAAATTCATATATTAATTCTAGTGGTATATCTTTTGGATAATTCCATCTATTTTAAGTCTCACCTTGCCTGTTATTTCTCCAGGAATTTTGTACTGCCAATTTTGCTGACTAATGAGTATGTTAATTTGCTATGAGTTGTCATGCTCTTGCTATTATAAATAGCAATTTTATACACATTACATGATCTTTACATGGATAGTTCTTCATTGACGTTCACTATAAATTCAGCTTAAAATGATAACATACTGTCATTCTAGGCTTTAAAAATTTAAATGGCCTTACTAATTGTATTGTGTTGAATTTATAGCAATTTATTTCAATTTGGAAAATTGCTTAGTCAAAAAAAAAAATTAAACTCCGTGTGCCGAAAAGAAGAAACATCCTAGGTCAATTTAAGTTGCAATTCTGCAAGTAGGCCAGATTCATCCCAAGTTTCCTTATGTGTTTTCTTAGTTTTTATTTTGTACTTCTCTTGTGCTTGTATAAAGGGTGGAGAAGAAGCATCAAGAATGTTAAATGGAGAAAATCAGTAATGTCAAAATGACCATCAATTTGTAACCAACAAATTAGAGCTGAGCACATAACAAAAGTGACAAGAGAGAATCAGGCAGTGCTGAAACATACACATCAAGGCTATGGTCTGACAGCTCTGACAAGTGGCACCAGCCAGGACTCCCATCAATCAGATATTCTCAGCAGAAGCTGCAAACACTGAATTCATTTTGTAAAGCGATAACTATTCGCTAGCCAGCAGAATGAAATTGTCTCATTTGTTTTTAGACATCACCTCACTTGATCTCTGAACCTAAAGCTGCTGCTGTTGTTAGTAGCATCTGTTATTGTACTCTGCTAATGCCCAGTTGTAGCAGACCCATTTGTAGTGAATGCTCTGCAAATACCCTGCTGGAAACGACCTTTGCCCAAAATAGCCCGCAGCCTTATTTGAAATTAATTTAATCAGTGTGTATGATAAATGAAGGAGGAAGAGGTACCTTGACTCTTACTATGAAGTGAAGTAATACATTGTTCAAATCAGGTGAAGGGTAAAAGAAAAATCACTTCAATCTATAAACTTGTTGTGAATAATGATTATTGAAAGAAAACATGTAATAGGGTCAGAAAAGTTATGCAAGTTAAGCTCATAATGAACTGAAAATTAAAGTTTCTGATTAGTAGTTTTCAGGGAGCTTGGTGAGGTTACAGAAATCACCATAAGCTCAGTGTAAATGTTTTTCAAGATGAGAAAAAATGTCTACATATATGTGACTTGATTTGATAACTTTGTGGACATTGCTTCTCTGGAGAGCATTTTGTTCAGTCTCTGCTTTTGCGCTTCTTCCTGAAATGCTTTACATAGGCATTTAAATTGTCTTGGAAGCTGAGGAGCTGTAGTTCAGTGGTTGGGTCTGTACTGTGTAAAAATTACAATGCTCTGACACTCTGTGAATGTTTGAGGGTAACCACTATGTTTTCATTTCTGCTTTTTTGACATCCTGCATAGCTCAGCTCTGTCTAGATAAACTGAGTAGAACGTTTTTAACTATAATGATGTAGAGTCTGTGCCCCACCTTGACCATTGGTTGTTAGTTTGGCATTATTACAGCACTGTTTTGTTATTACAGTATGGAGTGGAATCTACCTGGAGATATCAATTTCTTGTTTCTCTTCAATCTGCTTTAGTTTGCCAGAGCAAATCAATTCTAAAGCAGCAGCCAGACTGAATGAGAAGATCAATGGCTCAGCAATATGACTAGCTTCCCAAAATCTTGAAATTTCTTATTGCAGTTCACAGAGAGAAATTAGAAGTATGATTCATGCCTTTCATTTTCCTGAAATCATTGTCCTACCTGTAGATGGCAAGACTTGCTGTAGTGATAACCAGGTAAACCTGGTAGCTATGTAGCAGCATGGGCATATTCAGAAGTTAATGGTTGTCTTTGGCAGGATTAGCACCTAGTAGAATATCTAATTGGAGATCTGAGGATGTTGATGCGGTTACACAATAGTTGCATTTTTCCTCTATTTCAGTGTCACAGCTGGGATCCAACAAATACAGTTCTCATCTGTTGTGTTCAGATAGGAAGAAATTTCTTTTTTTTTTTTTTTTTTAGGGTTTATATGAGCAGAATATTTTCTTATTTAGTCATAGAGAAAACAAAATGTCTCTGCCACTGGTAAGTGTATATCTTTAAACAAGACACATGATTTTTCTGATGCTTCCTCATCCATGTGAGGCCTCCTTAAAATACTTTGAAATATACTAGCAAAAAGTCATATTCACTTGAATGTATCTGCAGGTATAAACTAATTAAAAAGCTAGATAAAAGTAATGACAAAAATAAATAATTTACACATGGTCTGCAAATATTAAGGATATTATTTAACTATATATAGAACCATTCCTGTGTTTTTTTAATGAAAAAAATAACTCCCTCTATTGTGTTCTGTAAATTGCTTTGACTATTTATAGCAAATTTATATAGCCATAACTATTTAGCTATGTTTGGTTTCCCAAAGACACTTAGGTGCCTTAAGTTAGGTTTCTGACACCAGATGTGAGGTAGCAACATAATTGGATATTTTGTATGTATAAATGTGTACATAAGTATCTATATTTATACTTAAATAAAGAATAATGGCATTTTAAAAGATGTTTTTATAGGTTTTACATGTCCTGTTAACATGAAATGAAAAATTACACCAGAATTACTTCTTGCAGATTCCTCCAAACTATTTCTTCTTTCTCCTTGCTATCTTTAAGTTGCCTGTAAAATTTAGTTCAAATTAGAGCATTTCAGTTCTCCTCAGGCTAGGCTGTCTTCCTAGCACTTCAGTAAATAATTTCTTATGAGCAGATAGCAGCTGGAAGAGTGGTTAGGAGTTGTCTTAATCACCAGACAAAAAAATCCATCTATTCCAGCTTTGATGCCTGTGGGTAACTGGGAGCGATTTTATTTGCATTAAATTTGCATGACTTCCTACTGCCGTCTGCAAGCCCTTCCCTCTTGCAGCCTGTGCTTCTGCTTTCCTCTGAAATTTCATGTAGGTTGCCAAGGTACAAGTCTAAGATTTTGACTGTTTTAATTGTATCATTGTTACTTATGAGTTCAGATATATCTGGATATTGCAGAGGAACTTAAAAAATCAGAATATTACCCATGTTGGAGAAACAGTAGTGTGAAGTTTTTTGAAGCTGAGTTAAGAACAAAATGGAAACTAACAGCCTACAAAAATATAACTGAAGAAAATGAATGAGTTTTCCTAAGGAAAGATCTGAGACTTACTTCCTTGTCTACATAGTCCTTCCTTCTCGTGGCTTGTAGAAAGGGTAGAAGAGGGCACAGAGAATACTATTCAGGCTGATAATATACACAGGAAGTAATAGAGCTGTTAATACCCCATTGTTTTACCACAAGTTGAAAATTCAGTCTGGTATTTGGTTCAATAACACATTTTACAAACACTGAAGCAGACAGACAGACACAGAGGTAAGCCAGTCCATAGCCAGAGCTTGGCAGGCCATCACGGTACAGGAATTGGCACTCGGAGTATTTAGTTTGGCTAAGTCATGCACCCCTGGATGAAGGGGGAAGGATTTCTCCTCTCCCCCCTACTGCAGGATGCCTTATATGCTATTGTTTCTTTCAAGACTCATGTGTACTAAAGACAAGCTCATTGTAATTTTTCAAATACCCTGTTGGTAAATGAGCTTTGCAGTATGGCATGTATCCCACTCTTCTGATGACTATATCTTAACTAAATTGTTTTGTTCTGCACAACCTATTGTTTCCTTCTTTTCATTTCTCTTCAAAACAAATAATACTACATTTAGAAAAGTGGCATTTCTGAACTGAAAACCAATTAACCTCATATGTGCTCCAGGGCTTACAGGATAGCATACATCCTGCTGTATGTCTACAGATGGCTCTCATTTGGATCTGCATACAGCATACTGCATTTGGACATCCTGCGCTCTCTGTTACTGGTTCAGTAAAATTTAAAAAATTATCTTTTGTGCTGGTTTACACCAGTTACAACGGTCAGTGTTGAAAAGATTCATGAGAAATGAGCATAACAACTCTAAATTTGCCAAAAATTCTATGGACAAAGGTTGTAGAAAAACTGTCCTGGATTTCCTCTCCAGGGCAAAAGAAGGGGCTAAGGCATCTTCTCGCATATGTGCATAGAGACAGTCACAATGAATTCAGGATAATTGCTCAGAATTAATGCCACCTCTGCGTACAAAAGCTGTGAGGATGATAGAAAAACTAACACTACCTCACTGTTGTCCAGGGAACGCACACACCTCTGTGCACACCACATCTCTTCAGAAGGTGGCAAACCTGCCATTCTACTTTAAATTTCTGCCCTATTCAGGTTTCTGCTGTGGCTTAGTCCCTTCTTATCATTACACAGAGCAAGCCAAAGTTAGAAGTGACAACCGCGAATGTTGGCATGCCTCAGAGAGGGGGACTGAAGCATGAAAGACAACCAAAATTACTCTTGCATTTAAAGTGGAACAGTTTTTATATGGCACTGAATTCACTTGGTGGAAAATACTGTAACTGGAGACTGAAAGCAGGCATAGATTTGGCATCTGTGTTTGTATGTTTGTTTTAAATCAGCAGAAACAGTAAGAGAGTTTTTCTAAAGAACAGAACATTTAATTTTTTATTTTTTTACATTAAAATATTTCATTTGGGAGGTATATAAGCATTTAAGTAACATTAAAACATTCCAATACCTGGTATTTTAATTTTGATTGACATCTTCTGTATTTCAGACTTACATGTGTAAGTAAGAAAAGAAGAAGAGAAGAGGTTTAAACATCCCTAAAATAATCCAAGGACATCCTGAAAGGAAAATTTCCAATGTTTTTTGTATTTATTTTGTCAACACCTTGAAAACACCCATGTCAGTCTTCCTCCCCACCCCCCACTTTCAGCAGATTTTTTGGTTTCAGTCAAAAAAACCAGTCCACTTTTACTACTAATAGCTTTGCTGAATTGCAAACAGGGCTGAAATAGCAACAGCATTAGAAAGAAGGACTCTAGTACATTAATATAGCAAAATCTCTTTCATCAGCAAACTGCCAAACACTTCATTCATCTTTGTGGAGAAAAGTTCAGAGCAGTTTATCTTGACCCTTTTTGACTCAAATACAGTGGGAAACTTTTACTGCCAGACCCACCTAAACAGACCACCTTATGACACCAGTCACTTGTCCACAGCAAGGGCAGTAACGTGGTGTTCCTCAGCAGTCCCGTGCTGAGATGAACCTCAGCTTTTCCTTCCTGTTGATTTCATCCTATGCCTGTTAGAATTTTATTTTTTAGCAACTGTGCAAATACACCCTCTTTTTAGAAAAAAAGTCATACCAAATAATATCTGCTTACGCTGTCTTTGAGCTGTTAAGAATATGTAATTACTAATGATTCACATCATAACCAAAATACGCTCAGTTATTTGCTATACAAGATAAACTAGCTGTTCCATATTTTCAAAACAGACCTAGAAGTTCTCAAAAATCATACATCTTTTAGATTTGTCAAAGTTACACCATAATAAATAATTTTTTTTTTAATGGAGGAAATGTTCCTCTGATGGATGCCTCTTTTGACAAAAATTGTACTTCTTGGGAATAGTTCTCTAGAGAAATCTTTGTGTTTTCCTGAGAGCACGGTGAAACTTCAGTAACTGTAGAATGTGATTTTCCTCCCCTCCTCTGTTTTCATTGTAGATGTTCTTCCCAGTGATAGATCGGTGCTTATCTTTTTCCATATCAAAAGTCTACTGGTTTCCATTCCTAGGTAGTCCCACAAAGATCACAATACTCCAGCTCCTACCACCCTGTTAGAAATCCAGGAGAGGCTTTTATTCCCCTTCTCCAGAGCCCTAACTTGCCCCTGGCCACATATATGCCCTTCAGATGTATCCATCTGTCAGGGAAATCTCTTTTAGATTCTTAGACCAGACACCAAAATGAGACTCCCTACCTTTTCCCTCCACATCAACATAAAGGCAAAACTGCGATTAGGGCTTGTCAGGTCCTGCCTTTCAAGCATCTGTGATTAAGTTTGGAACAAACAGACCTATTTTCTGTTCACCTAGAAATTGCATATAGCAGTCAGAGAAAGAGGGTTCAAACAATTAGATCAATTGCCTGCAGCTTGTCACCTGCTCAGAGTTTAAATGAGCACAGCTGTCTCAAAAAGTGTCCTAAGGAAATTCTGCTTGTCTCTTTTTCTGATAAGCCACTGTTCTTCCCCCATTTTTTTCCTCATGGTGGAGTACTCAAATGATTCATTTGTTCTATTTTCAGCAAGATCTCTCTAAATCTATATGAGCGATTCCTTCATCCTCTTGAATTTTGGAGGCAATTCTGGCACGCTGGTATTTTTAAAAGGGGAATTTTTCAAAAGTTGTGAGCTTTTATTTAAACACAAAACTGCTCTCCAAATTATTTCAGCCCTTAGAAAAACCCTTTGTTTATCCGCAGACTTCTGTGTACTCCTCAGCATTTCGTTTGTGTGCTTTATTGTAAAAGTAGTGCTAACATTTATTTACAAAATGCATATTTATACTGTTTATTGAACTTTATATCACAACAAAAAGACTTGTTTTAATTTTTTATAAACTTATTTTCAGGTTTTATTCCTATACAATAATGCCTTATTTCAGTTTTCTCCTAAACCAAACAGATTGTAGAGTAGCGTCTTTTTTCATGTTTGTCCTTACAGCTTAATACAAAATGAGATATATTAAATTAATTCCACTTTAATTTAAATTGCATCTCTGCACATTTGTGATGACCTTTCTTTTACTTTTTCTGTGGTTTGTTGATTGATAATGAGTATTTCTCAGTGTATGTGATGTCTTCTATTCACATCCTTTGAGTCAGACTAAAATGTAAGTGGAATTGCTCTGGTTAATAGCAATATATTGTTCATATGACTTAGACACAAACTCAGAGACATCTGTGAGGACAGAGGTAATGCCTAGAAAAACTTGAGACATTTGTTTCTTTTTGAGCAACTGATACAAAAAATTAATGTAGAAGCCTTAAAACCCTTCAGAATTTTTCTAATGTGAGAATAAATATGTCCAGATTCTTCCTATGTTCAGCTCCTTATCTGAACTAACTACAGTTCAGTCTAGAGGTGAATAGAAATTGCTCATGTATGCAGCTCTCCAACATTTGGCTGAAATAGCACCTTCATTTGTACTTTTCTGACAGAGTTCTTTGCTTATTTTCTTGTATACATAACTTGGTTCAATGCTACGTGGAGGATGCAATGCTCTCCAATTTTATGTTATGATTGTGTGTTTCCTCAAAAGTGAATTGATTTCTATTTTTGTAATAGTGACTTATTAGAAATTGTCTCAGTTCCAAAGGCAACATAAGTGCATTGTGAAACAAGATCTTTTGATTGGTTTTTTTTTCTTTTTTTTTTTTTTTTCCCATTACTGGTACTGTTTTATTCCTTCCTTTATGCTCAGTGAACTAATGGAATTCACCTGTGCCAAATTTTGTTCCAAAATTCTAAGTTTGCATTCTATAAAAATGTGGTTCTAGCACTTCCCTTTGTTATGCAAACCTTAAAAACACCAACTAATTTTAAAGAATGGTATTTTCTCAGAATCTGCAACAATCTAACCCAAAATTTTTGATGTGTAAACAATTTTCATGGGAGTTACTAATCTTATCAGTGTTAATCTGCTTTAAGAACAAGCAGCTAGGTATGATTACTGCCTGATGTATTTGTGTAAAAAGTCTATGATGTAATATGGCCTTGGTACAACAATTGCTGCAGTATATTTTGTTAAAAAAGTAAGTAATAGAGGAACTAGTGCATTAGTTATTGCTAGTCTTTAACTAGATTAAAAAATTGTCCAACATTTTCATGGTGCCACTAGTACTAAAAGAAAGCATTGACTCTGACCCTTCCCATATGTGTTTAACTTCTGCTTGCTTCAGTTTACAGAATTTCTGAAGGTAGTGTAGCAGCGGAATGTGAAAACTATAGCTGAGTGTGAAAGTTATAGTTCACAGTCAGCTTTTGCACCTTGTTTTATTTTTTATTTAAAACAATCTAACACTATAAGAATCTGTCCTAGGGACAGAGAGAGAGAACAGGTGATTTCTTTCCTTATGCTATGCTTGTAATAGGATTTTTGCTTGCACTGTAGTTCCATTTTACATCTTCTCAGATAAAATTGTATTCAAATGCGCATCAGCTCCAGAAATCCTAGTTCAATTTCAGTCATAAAACTATATTTCATGGTTTCCTTTTCTTCCTGTAGAATAACAGTAACATTACACCAAATTATCTATCTTCTTTGTTTGTGGGAGGCTTGAGATTTCTGTTTCACAAAGAACATGGGATGGAAGAAATCTGACTTTATATCATGTTTTTTCCTTGTGAAATAGATGGATTGATGTTAACATCACTTGAACTGGTACCTTTGAAAGTCTGAATTTAGTGGAATTTCATGGGTGTAAGTGATCCCTGACTTTGACTCTTAAGTCCTCTTGGACACTATGACTTTTTGCAATGTTTGTTTTTCTGCAAAAGATACCATGGTTCCTACCGTTTCTTTCAGTAAGGTTTCTACATATAAATAGAACATTTTAAAGAAAAGTAAACTTTAGATTTATGATTCTTATTATCTGAGAAAATTTTGTATTTATTTATTCTTTATTGGTTTTGACTGATATGAAGGGAAATAGTTTTTAATCTTACGCCACATATTTAAGAAAACAAACACAGACCACAGATGTATTTATTGTAATTTCTTAAAAGGTGCATATTTTTACTTCAAACACAACAAAATGTTGGGAAATCATAACAAGATTCTGGCACAATATCATCCTTGTGATAGAAAGCATATTTTTATACAAACAGCAGATTCCTCAGATGCACTTTTTTGGGGGGGTGTTTCTAGTTGAAGTAAACTTCTTTGTGGTTGGATACAGCTTTCCCAAGTAAACAAATCATAAAAATGCACTTTGAGTTTCCTTTTTTGAAGTCCATGAGTTGTTTGAAAAGTCCATGTTCTAAATTAAAAGAGAGGCAGACAGACTCAGGAGTTTGCATTCTTTTCATGATTGAAAAGAGTTGCTCTGTCTTGCCTAAAATGGTGGGGACATGGAGGGCTACAAAGATTTATAATGTGTCAATACTTTTTTCAAGCACCTACAATAAGCTTTTCATTAGGTTTCTGTTTCCAGACTAATCAGGTTAAAACCCATTTTATACCTTTTGTTTTGGTGTATATCAGGTACATACTAGGTTGTTCCCACCTACAAAGACAGGAGTCCTTCAGAAAATGCTCCATGCTCTGAGACAGTGATTGTTTTCAGTCTCTTCTGCTTGTAGGGCACAAACTGCAAAATTTATTTCCATCCAAACTTGAATTCTCATCACGCTTTGGAAATATATGTCCCCTTTGCTGAAATATCACTTGACACAGAAGTGAATCTGTAGCTGAAAAATAAAACAATAATTATAAACAGAGAAACCTCATACAATTGCCTGAAGAAAGCAAGGAGTGAGAGGAGAATGCTTAGAAATCTACCTGCAGAAATAACAACCAAACATTTATTTAGATGTTGGAAATGGCATATATATATGGTGAAATTAGAGGAATGACCAGCAAATCTGGATAAATGAGAAATTGTAAATGTCCTACAAAATAACAGAGAAGAAACCTGGGGTGGTCCTTCTGCCCATCACACCTGTGAGCAGCTTGGTGCTGCTCTGGATGCTCCTGATGGACCATCACAGAGCTGTCCAGGGGGCCACACCATGATGATGAAAACTTCTGTCTCCTTCTATCTCCTTTTTTGCCTTTTTTGTCCCTCTGTCAACAGGTACAACAGGGTCATGTTTTCTCCCCCCCCACCCTCCACTCCACACCAAAACATGGAGATGTGGACATTATGGTTTTTTTCAGCAATATTATTGTAGAGACAGTGTCTCTTGCAGAAGGAGAGCAGACAGCAGGGAGTGGTAACTTTTAAAATTAATAGATAAAGATTAGCTCGAGTGTATGATTTAGCACCCAGAAAGTTCAGGAGAAGGAGAAAAGAAAAAGGTGCTAAAAGCTACAGTCTTCTCATTACTTTTGATATTGAGCTCTATATTAATTGGGCAAGGCTATATATGAATTGGTGAAGGTATGTGAATTACTAATATATAATGATTTTAAAAGACAGTCTTTTCTTAAAAAAAAAATCATTAGAGAAAATAAATGCCTTTTGAAGCATGTGGGTTATTTTTAACAATTTGCATTGTCAATATGAGATAAAAACCTCCCTGTTTTACAGGTTCGACAAAACCAATCCTAATTGCATGTGTTCAGCAAGCAGATATAGTTTCTACTAAAATAACAATAATGGACATGAATATGGTATCTCAAACTGAAAGAGAAATGAGCAGAAACCTGCACAGAGCATTCAGGAAAAAAAAGCAGAAAAAGCTTTATAAGCAGTCTGGTAATCTACTTGCCAGATTACCTACTTTTACATGAATAAAAAGTAAACTGGACGTGAAATGTAAAGACAGGACTTTGGAGACACAGTTCATGTCTTTAAATAATGGTGCAGTGAACTGCCAGCGGTTGTTCAGGACTGGCTCAAGTACAATTCTCAAGTATGAATATATTAAGTAATCAGTTGCAAGGACCTGTGTGACTAATATTGTCTCCTATAAATTTTAGGAACACAAACCTGACCTGTAATGAAATGTGATAAAGTGGGGAATTCTTGGAACTTCATTTTGCCCCTGGATAGATCTATAGAAGACAGGAAATTAGATGTCTCTGAAATAAGTAAAAAAACAACTTGATGATCATAACTACAAAGATCCCTCTCAGGTCTATTCTGTGCATATTAAAGGGAATTCTGACCAAAAAAAAGAAAAAAAAAAAAGAAAAAAAAAGAAAAAAAAGAAAGTATTTTTTAATAGGTTTTCTAAATAATAACCTTCAGAACAGAGTTAGAGGGACACACTGACTAGGAATAGCCAAAGATCAACTAATTACCAGAAGGATCCTGGGGCCTTTGCCCATGACTACGACAGATCACCTCAGATTTCTATTGTTAAACCTAACTGGTACCTAACAGACCTCTTTTCTTTATTTTAATAAATTAACCTCTGGAGCTGACAAGTGTGTTTTGATTATGTCCTTAATTTTAGTTTCTGCTAGATATGCAAATATACCCACATTTTCAAAGGTGTTGAAACATGTCTCAACATGGTGATTCTGATCTTTGATTTGTTACTGAAAGAAATATTTATACCTTATTAAATAAGCCTATTGAAATTGAGGAATCTGGTAGATATTTAAGGTACTACTTCTTGCCTTACAAAAGCAGGCAGTACAGTGTTTGTTTTGTACTTCTAGAAACTGAGTCTAAGGATACCTACATGTAACTACACCTCTTCTCTTATAATTTTTTTATCTAATATTTAAAAGTCAAACCAAACCAAATCTGAAGTGGTAGGGAAGAGCTTCCATAGGAATAGGCTGGAAAAACTGGCTCATGATAGTGGGAGCTTCTGGAATACAGCAGTGACCTCTTTCCACCAGAAGGGTTGCTGCACTTCATCACTCCTAAGTTTAAGCAAACAGCACTTCTATAGTGTTTTAGGACCCAAAAAGTAACAGCACTATACTTTTCATTCAGTTCTATTTACAGAAAAATAATGACATGGGTAAATATCAGATAAGAATCTTCCCACATTCTCCCCCACCTCCAATTGTTCTGGCTTTTATTAAAATAAACATCAGTTTAATGAATTTATTTTGAGCATTGCTCACTTTTACAGAAAGGCAATGGTTCCAGGTCTTTTCAGTAGGTGTCCAGTCTGACATTTCTGTATAGTGCCTCCCAGGAATAACAAAATCTCTTCCATGTCTGCAGGCTCCATTATCTACCTTACTTTCTCCCCCTATTTGGAATCATTACCTCGAGTCACTCACAAGGTCTTAATAACACTGAAAGTTAAAAGAACCTGTGTTAAAATGTAGTGCCCCTCAACTTCTCTGCTTGGCTAAGTGACAGGAATAGTAGTTGGTTACATGGAAAGTATTATTACCAATTTCATCTCCTGCTAGCTCAGAATTGATTTCGGAAAGCTTGAAATGCTTAGGGCCAGACCCTTCCTTGGCTCACATCCTCTTCTGACATAGTGCTGCGCTTGAAGATGAAGAATAGTTCAAATCAGAGCCAAGTTCAGTGGGACTTGACAGAAAATACTGAGCAGCTTCTTCAGTATTTGGAAGAGAAAGACACCTGATCAATGGAGGATTGCACCAGAACAGGTGCTGGGATCACATTTCCCAGGGAGAAGATATCACATTGGCGTGATAGGTGCCTCCTGCAGACAGCAGCAGTGAGGCATAGACACAGCTTGCCAATATGCAGTGGGCTGGCATGGATGCACTTTGTTGGGCAACACTAACATGGTTCCCTTCATCCCCAAGTTTGGGAATCTATTTATGCCATATCTCCTTGAAACAGAAATCAATTTCCTGTCTCCTTAACACATCTTGCGTTAAGAGAGAAGTGCTAGCTTCAGGTGGATGGAGATGCACTGAAGTTATATCTAATAACAGATTAATGATTTTCCTGATGACGTGAAGAAGGATTAATGCAATATACATATATTGCACTGCTTTAAAATTCTAATAAATGCAATATTAATGTTATTTTGATTGCCAGTTTTCTATAAGTATTTTATTCAAATTCATTGCGGGTTTAACCCTTCTTTAAATTAGAAACATTTGCTTTGCTTATAGTGAAAATTAACTACATTCCAAAACACCTTGATATTGTGGAAATTAGATTCCGAGACCAGAAAAAAGGGGTACACACAAAGGAGATTTTTCTGAGGTAGATCATTAGTATAGAGTTGTTCTGGAAGGTACAGTGCATAGTAATAACCAGTCTCCAGAGCTTTACCTTATTTAAATTGGTCACCTACTAAAGGGCCTGGGCTGGATTTGTGGAGAATATCAAGTGAATAACACAGTATTGTTTTATGGCAAATGCATTTTTTTAGCTGCTATGGGGTATATTGCATATAACTCTTTGGTGCTGACTTATAGGCTTTGACAACACACATCAGGCTGTTTAAATCATTAGAGTGTTATTTTTCTTCCCCTGAGGAATCATAAAGGGAAGCCCTGCTAACCTGTCGGCTCCCCTCAGCCCTCCTTTTCCCCTTTGTTGTATGAAACTTTAAATATGTAGATGGGATTCCTGGAGCTTGGCTGATTTTAGAGCCAAGACTCAGATTTGGTTGAGCTACCCAAAGACCATAAATTCAGGACAATTGGATGGAAACAGGAGGCCAAGTTCAAGGGTAGAAAGTTGGGTGAAAAAAAACTGGTGATTTGAATATCCAAGGCTTCCAGGAGGAACATTTTCCCCCTTGGTCATAAAAAGTAAGGGGAGACATGACGCCTCAATGTTATGGCTGCTAAAACAAAAAGAGAAAAGGGTAACTGAAGTTTGGGAATATAGCGTGGATTGAATTATGTATTGTTGCAGTGGAGGCTGAGTTTTGGGATCCTGTCAAGGGATAGGGCAATGTTTTTTGCATCACTGTGGTGTTATTTGTAACTGTAGGGGTAAGCCCTATGCTTACATCATGACTAGGGAGACTGAAGAAAACTGTGGATAATAGCGACTTCAGAACACAGTGAGACAAAAAAGGAAAATCCAGAGTCACATAAAATGAAGTAAGAATTAGGGTTTTCCTGGAAAATAGTAGAAACACCAGTAAATATACAGATTCAAAAGCATTGGAGAAGAAAATCCTTGAGACAATAAAAATGTCCCCAAATCCCCAAACCTATTACTTGTACTCTAAAAACAGCACAAAAATATTGGAGATTGCTGCTTTTGTAAATTGTGAGTTTGAGTTTATGGGCAAATTTTATCTGAGAAGATGACATCAGATGCTTTAATTTTCTCTGCATTTTCAGTCTATTATCGCTATTGAAGCATATAAGAACTTCAATCAAAGGCTCATTGTACTGGCCATACAACGAACACAAGACAGAAAAGACAAATGATCTCGAGAGACGTTTCTTTAATCTGATTCACTTCAGATTAATTTTCACTCTGGCTGGAGTAAGATAAAACAGAAAAAGACCTAAAGCCCTTCAACAATTTTGTAATTTTTAAAGTTGCGTCTTGTTCCTCACGGTTTGAATTGGAGAATTATGAATTTTTCTTGACATCATTTAAAAAATAATATGGAAGATGGATATTTTGTGCTTGCTTCTTTGATTTTCCTTTAGGTTACTGAGAGTGGTATTCTAAATACTTTCTAAATTGTTTTTCTCTTTTGTGTTCTTTTGTTTGTTTGTTTGTTTGTTTTTTTCCCCTTCCTTTTTTACACGTGTTTCTCTGTTACTTTAGCTAAATATTGTCAGCTTCTGAAAGATGCCTGAGAGACATTTAAATATAATTTTTGCCAAATTTTCCTAAGGAGGGGCAAGATAATAAAATTCAGTGACTCCAGATGTCTGGAGTTGTACATCTGGTGGGTAGCCTAACTATCCTTGCATGCTGAAGGTAAGAGTCATGGTAAACTTTCCTCCGCACAGTGAGAAGTGTCAAGTTTGAGGTTCACAGACAGTATTCATAACTTCAGCAGCTTAGGTTGTTGAAGTGATGTCATTTTGTGACTTTACATGGATGATTTTAAAGTACCTTGTCAAGTGAATGTTTATTAAATAAATTTAAAAGGAGCTTAGATGTAAGGGAAAGATCAATCAATTTTTTGCAATACTTCTTTCAAATGCAATTCTGATTTCAAAGAAGTTTTTAAAATTTCCTGTCTTTACTCAGCATGGAAGATTTTGGGACATTTAGGGAGAAATAAAATTCTCAAAACACTTGAAATTAGCAGGATAACTGCTGTTGAAGACAATTTAATTATATAATTTTATTTTTCCTTATTTATTTAGCAATGTATACACGACTGAGATTACCTCTCTTGTGTTTTCCCTCAGTTTTTGTATTCACACACTGAATCTTACTTTCTTGATTCATACACGTAAATCCGTACTCAAACACACCATGTCTGATGAAACTGTTTTAAACAAAATCACTCCCTTACATAAATATTTATATCAGTAAGAATGCTAGATGTTTTCAGGTTCTGAAATATAGAATTTCCCTTTCTTACCCAGCATGTCCAATTTATCATTTTTTGCATATTTCTGCAATTTTGGGAATCAGCCAGAATTTGAACTGTACTGTGTATTTTTCTGTCAAATTTTGCTGACTCTGGAGCTTTGTATGAGCTTGGAATAATCATTCGTATTTTAAGGGTTTAATCAAGCTAAGCCTGACCTTCCAGTCTTTTGGTGAATACCTCATAGCTATTAGTTATTCTGCTGTATAGTAAGAAACATTACATCTTAGAATAAGATACCAAAAGGTTGTTACTGTTGAAGTTTCTGTGACAATAGCTGCAGGTCGATATACTGATAGTAACACCAAAGTTTCCAGGGTGTTTTACTTGGCTATCAATACTTAGATATCCATTCATACAGGCAGGTGAGTTGTGCTAATTAATGACACATTTTCAATTATTTTTTTAAAAAACTTCATAGATAGAGAGTGTCAGGAATGAAAGAAGTGAGAAATTCTTGGGAAAATAAAGTAAGTCCTGTTTGCTATCATGTTCCTGGAAGAATGATTTTTGTGGATTTTCTCACTGAGGAAAAAAACAGAGTGCCTTATAGTGTCTAAAATATATCCCTCTCTAAGGATTTGGCTGCCAATGTTTGGCAAGCAAACTAATACCAGATTTGCTATGGTGCAGCCATGTAACCTTGGATCTGACTGCTGGGAAAACACAGAGGTAGTGAGAAGAGCTGAAAGGAGCCTCCACTTGCTTGGATGATAATTTACGTCTTTGGTCCCTGCTTGAAGCTATGCCTGTGCCTGTGCTTTTCTTCTCCCCGGCCTGACCCATGCTTCTTGAACTGGCTCCCTGGCTTGATCTGGTCATCATCACCAGATCTACTCTGCTCTGCTTGTTTCGATAGGGTGGGAATGACAGAGAGGGCAGTTGTTCAGGCTCCCAGTTTGCCTTTCCTTACAGACTAGCCCAACCTGCTGCTGAGAGGACATGTCTTGAAAGTTGCCAGGCTTTCCTACAGAAACTTTATAGTTAGTAGGTTTGTTTGTTTGTTTGTTTGTGGTTTTGTTTTTTGATTTTTTTTACATTTTGAGGGTATTTAGAGACTCTGTTTTAGGTCTGGATTTATTTGACTACTGTAGTAGACAGATCATATTTCAGATTTTTTTTTTGCCTACATTCTCCACTAATTTGTTACATTAAATTTTAACAGCCTAGGTTGCTCAGAAGTAAGGTATATTAAGTGAGATTCTTGATAGTGCTTGTTCTTCTAGAGAACAAGACACATGAGGACGGGCTGAGGGAACTGGGCATGTTCAGTTTGGAGAAGAGGAGGCTGAGGGGAGACCTCATTGCCCTCTACAATTACCTGAAAGGAGGTTGTAGAGAGGTGGGTGTTGGCCTCTTCTCCCAAGTGAATAATGACAGGACCAGAGGAAATGGTATGAAGTTGCGGCAGAGGAGGTTCAGATTAGCTATTAGGAAGAATTACTTTACTGAGAGTGGTCAGGCACTGGAATGGCCTGCCCAGGGAGGTGGTGGACTCACCAACCCTGGAGGTATTTAAGAAACATGTAGACATGGCATTTCAGGGCATGCTCTAGTGCATGAGATAGTTGGGTTGGGTGTTTTGTTTTGTGTTTGGTGTTGTGTTGGTTTTGGGTTTGTTTGTTTTGTTTTATTTTGGTTTTTGTGTGTGTATGGTTGGCCTTGATGACCTCAAAGGTCCCTTCCAACCCTGAAGATTCTGTGATTCTGTGCAGTAAGAACATGTTCTGGCCTTCTGAGATGGCCGTAGGTTGGTATCCACAAAAAGCATTTCCAGAAGGGTTCCCCACACAATTTCCATGCAGGTTGACTGCAATCTCCACTAATTTGTTGCATTTAAATGACAAAGCTAAAACAAGCCCTATCCCTGAAGCCTTGCACAGCTAATAGAAAGCCTGTGGCCTGTTGCTAGCAATGACAGTAATGTATTTTCTAGGTTACAGGATTGTATAGTCTTAAATCTAAGCAAACAGTTTGCATTAATATCCAAATATCTAAGGAAAGCAACCATATCTACAGAGAAACCTCCTTCATTCGGATTTACTATTATCTCCTGCCTAAACTTCTCAAGAGAAAATCTACTGTTGGTGCCACACAGCTAGATAATTTATTTCTGAACATTTACATATTTCTAGAAGGTTGTGGAGATCTAGCCATCTGTGAAAAGCTCAGGTAAAACGCAAAAATTTGCTAGCCATCTGTGAAAAGCTCAGGTAAAACGCAAAAATTATTGATGTGCTGATTTCAGACCAGCCGATTCCAGACCAGCTGATTCCTCTGTCATCCAGCATGAATGATGGCGATCACCTCCATAAGAAGGTAGTGCCTGAGAAGGAGTCATGCCATGTCAGCTTGACTGCTTCTTGCTGGAGAAAGCAAAGAGTTCTTAATTCCTTTTTCTGCAGAAGAGGACATGGTGCTAGGGTCTGATAAATTTTTATGCTATATCAGAGGAAGAAAAGAAATCCTTTTTTGAAGCCACTGCTGACTGCCACTTTCGTATTCTTCTTGGTTTCTCACTTCAGAGCACAACCAGGCTAGGGCTAAAAAGGGGGAGTAATGAAAGGAAAAACCCTGCAAAAGAAATACTTACAAGATGTCTCTTTTCACTTTTGCACTTAATTTATGCAAAATTTGATTTTGTTTTGAAAAATGAATGTCAAAGGTCAGAAGCTCAATTCATAAATCTCATAAACATTTCAGCAAATACATCCAAGTTGGCAATAATGGAAGTTTTCTGAGACTATTTTATAAGTCAAAAGATAAAAAAAAAAAAAACAAACCCAACAAACTGTCCCTAACCTCTGATATTTTTACTGATGACACTTGCCAATAACCTTTGTATACTTTTCTCCTTTTCCATTTCAGTCCAAATTCACAAGAAAAAAACCTGTGGTCATTGGCTTAATGATGGGGCTGTGGAGATGGAAGCATTCCAGTAAGTCAACAGACTATCATTTAGGCAGCTGTGAAGCTGTCACTGCAGCATTAGAGCTCCCCACGTGTTGATATGTCAGGAATTTGGCCCACTAATCACTGGAGTTGCTGGTAACACTCCACTTTGGAACTATTCTAACTCATGTGCCTTCTGTGATAAAATAATTCTTTGTATTAGATTCTTGAATCTTATTACCGCCTTTCCAGACTAAGCACATCAATTTTTCTAGCTATTGTACCTACAGGGTCATAAAACCAGAGAAGAAGAGGTGCAGTCATTTCAGCTAACACATAATAACACACAACTGCAATAACTTAGTTTCCCATCTGATTATGCCACTGGTGACCGGTTGTGGTGGAAGAACCCATTTGCAGCACCAGAACCCTCACAAATGGTAATCAGATGTTTGAAGTTACTCTGCAGAAATATATCATGGAAGAGAGAAGAACGGGAAAGTGAAGAAGCCTAGTAGTTGTGATTAAAGTACAATCTTAACTTCTGGCAGGCAAGGTATGTGCTACATTCAGAATTTCAAGCCTGTCTGGCAGATTTGATGATGAAACTGTCTCAGGAACTGCAGAACGGTGAGGTGCTATATGGAAATCCTGGCATCAGTGGGAAAACCTTCACACTCTTGCTCTTTCAGGGACCTCACAGACTGAGGGCTAAGAGTAGATTAAGCCCAAGATGTGAAAACCTAATTCTTTAGGTTCATAGCTTTATGCACATGATTTACCCTTTAATAGTTCTTTTGAATGTGGTATGGTTGTTTGGTTTTGCACATCATTGTTTTAGTAAGGCTAATGTGCAAAAGAGGGGATGGGTCTGATCTTGCTTGTTAGCCAAAGATCAGTCAGCAAAGGGTAAATAAACAAAAGAAGAATTAAAAAAAAAAAAGGAACGGTAAACAAGAGTGAGAAAAGTATATTTCTCTTTTCAGTGGTTGCTGTCTTGGATCATTCCTGTTCATAATTTTCTGTTTTTTCTTAGGTCTTCTCTCTCTATTTCCTTGACTTTCTATTTTGTCATTATATGTACACAGATTGGATGTTTTGTTGAATAATTGAAGCAAAATACATGAAACCCAATTATCACCTATCCTGGGGCTATTAAGGACTTCCCTTTAACTCAATGGTAGTTCCTCCCTTGTTTTTTTTCACTAAATAATACACAATAAATACCACAAGAGCCATAGAAGCCCTCCAAATATACACCGCTTAACTTGCAGTGTGCAATGCTAAACCATGGTTCTTCAAATTTTAATCCTTCATAGAAAAGTACAGTCTGAGTCTAGTGACATCTAACAAATTGTCCACAACCCTGTTTTGTCAGGAATAATTTCTGGAGATATCGAGCTGGGAAACACAACAAAAAGAAGTAGAAGGAAGGATTGCACTGTAATAATTTCCCACTGAATGTCATCTCCCTCTATTCCTTTTTCACTTTTGTCTTTCATCCTTCATTCCTTCTCAGTGAAACAGCTGTGGATGTTTCCCATATCAGAAATTATTAACAACCTTTTCTTTATTTACACCATGGTTCCAGTTTGCAACAGAATTTCAGCTGTTAGGTTACCAGTTTAGGTGCAATTAAAACAACATTTGCTCTCTCATTGCAACTGGATGCAAAGTCTTCTTTTGGCAACCTGTGGTTTCTCTTCCAAAACTGCTTAGATCTAAAATAGGTTGGGCCAAATTCAATAGGCATTAGATTTAATACAGATTGTCTGGCATTCCAAAATGAAACAGAGGAGAAGCTATTCAGGGCTGCAATGTACTGAAAACTCTGTTATTAGGGGTAAATATTTCAACTGCTAAGCCCCAAACAGTCACACATCTCTAAAAAGCCTATGGTGATCAGGGCATCCGGGGATTTGTTACTTTGGGTGGGATGTTTCAAGATCCACTCCTTTAAGAACATTCCCTGCTCCATCTCCAGGCACTATTTCTCTGGCACAGAACAGATTCTTATCCTTTAGCATCAGTCCGTCTTACAACCATTTATACATAGCTTAACCTCATAAACCACTGGGACCTGATTTGTTTTTGAGACCTTGCCCTAAATGCTGTTGACAGTGCTGTGGGTTGGAGATGAAATTGCTAATGCATCAGGATTCCTGTTCACCCCGTCCTCCTATAGGGGCTTGGCGACATATGTGGGGTTTTAACTGTGCCCTCTCAGCAAATGATGAGATACTCTTTGTGCAGACTACCCACATTGTTCAGGTGGTCATTTCTCTTCTGTGGGAAAAGTAATAGAGTCAGTGGAAGCTTTCTGACTGACCACCTTGTCTTATGCACAGATTTCAAAATACGTCATAACATTTTAAAAATCACATCTGACTATTCCAAGAAATGGTATGCAAGATGTACAGAAATATATAAAGATACTGAACTTGGCATGAGATTTTGCTGAAAATAGACTTTGCAATATACAGACGTGATATATATGTTTTTTCAGCTAAAGAGAAAAGATGCTGGCTATGCGAGTGGCTTTGCTTTGTGGGATGTGTAAGGAAATCCATGATTTCAATCTCCCAGTTGCACAGATAAGTGGAAAGTTTTAAGTAAGACAAATAAAATGAAACCATTTCATTCCATTCTGGATACCACATTAAAGTACAGTAGCTTCAAATAATGGGCTCATAAAAAAACATTGGCTGTCTCTCATGCAGTTCAAACATCACATTACTGTGTGGTTATAAATCTGCAGACAGTGGATGTTCCTTTTCTGGAGCGGTCTTTCAGCTAAAATGGTTATGAACAAATCAATATATTTGTTATGAATAATCTCTTTTAGAAATTGGGCAAATGTGACTTAGCAGTTCTAACAGAAATGGAGCCAAGTGGTGCTTTATAGATTTCAACAATCTTTCAGCTGGTTCAATGAGGTGAAATCTGTAACTGACCTGTTGAGTAGTGAGAGTAATAGCAGAAAGAAATAAAGAAAACAAATGGTGCAGGGCAGCTTGGATTTTTAGCTGATTTTTGTATTCAATGTATTTCTACTATAAGAAAGATGTGGTGGAAACAGCTACAAAAAAATGTATTATAATCCATCATCGTGCAGAGCTACTGTGTATTAGTGGTTAGATTTGTTCCATCTTTTACCTTTAAAATGCAGTTGCCTCCCAAATGCCTTAAAGGTGGCTGAAGAAATCCAGTACAGTTTCTGAAGAAATAAGAATTCAGTACCCCATATGGCACATGGCTGAGTTCCTGTACCCCTCACTTAAGTCAGAAGGAGCCAAGGATACAAACATCTTACAGCAATTAATGGCTTATGCACAGTTGTCAGAGAGATGCTTAACTGTGGAGAACTTGAATGTTCTGCTATTACTATTTCAAGTTTCTTTGTTGTCTAGTAGTCTAGTGTCTGAGAGCCCCTGTCTCAAATTAGGTGCTCCCTATCATTGCACAGTGCACAGGAGGTATTAGGTATGCAAGACAGAAATTCAAAAGAACAGGGTGTTTAAGGAAGAAAATTAACTAGATAGAATTAGAATAAAGGAGAAAAAGCATGAAATTTGAGTGTTGTGACAAACACCAGAGAGTCAAACAGTATGCAAAAAAATAAGCCAAATTAGAATAGTCAACAAAACAGATCTCTTGTTTTGCCTGTAGGTAATTCTGGTTCAAAACAACATTATTCCCTATTTACACCTATCTCCTAGCGTCCTACATTGATAGATCACCAAAGTCTCAGATATTTTTGTGAACATCTCTCAACTTTTTCTGTTGGCACTGTGTTTAGAGCTCCTCAAGAAATTAGATAGTCTTTAGGCCAAAGGGAATGAATCTGTAGCTTAGAGCTCTGAACACAGGATGCTGGAATCTGAGACCCAAATCCTTTTTGCAGTATTGCTGAAATTATTTCTGCAAACTGGGACAGTTCCAATAGAAAAATCCACCTCGGAACAGCCAACAAGATGAGCTGAAGAAGATCTGCATTCAAGTATCACCTTCAAGTCATGGACATTTGCAGACATCAGTCTGCAGTCAGCAGCCAGCAGTCAGGAGATGTTTCCTTCTAAGTCTCCCGCATTTGTCTTGGAAGGTTAACTGGAGTATTCTTGGAGGCATATACTCATCTTTGCTGATTTGGAAAAGAATTCACCATTTTTTCAATAGCAGGTGCCTGTTTCATTTGGCTGTGTTTTTCCACAAGTCTGGCCTGTTGATGCCTTGAATCTCCATACAAACAGCCACTGTGCATGTCAGGAACAATCCTATGTTACATCACATGAGTGACACGTCTCTTGGGCCCGTTGTAGTTAGCAGACATCTGTTCTGGTTCTGGCAGCAGACCTATAGGATCAAGTCCTGTGATATAAGCAGTGGGAAGTGCTGAGATTGATCCTCCAGCTTCACAGAATTGAGGCTATAGTGGAGTTGAAGGTGACTTATGCAACTTCACTGTTTTCAGTATAAATGAAAGGGGACCATGCATTTTTTAAAAATGCGATAGCTTTCAGACTAATATGTGTAATATTTTTGAGAAAGTGTAGCATTTTTTAGTATGGAAAACTGAAAAAAAAAACCAACGCAGGGTGTGTAAGCATGCAAGTCCTACCAACCATTTTCCAATGTGAGGAAGAAAGCAATGCAAGTCTAACTGTCCTGCAGATACTGGAGACTAAGCCACACAGAAAGTTGTAGGTAATAATTCATGTCTGAATTCCACTGTCTTCAGGAGAAGCCTGCCTAAAAGAAGGCTGAGAGAAAACTGAGGAAGAAGGTCAGAGCGTGGCTTCTGGTGATGTCTCACTCTCATTTATTCCAGCGTTCTTTATTCTCTGATTTCCAATGATTGATGAATGTTTGTAGACCATAATGTACTAAACCTGTCTCATCCAGGCTGAACTCTTTATCATCAAGCAGCAGTAAAGACATAGTAACAGTATAGAAATTTATTTATATAAAACCAATGTAAGAATCAGTGGTTCACTGTGTTTATAATGAGTTATCAATATAGCTTGTGTTCTGCTGTGCTGTGAGAAAAAAATTAATTCTGACCAAATGTTATAAAATAAAGAAAGGTATGATTATTTAGGCTTGAGTTCTATTGATTTTGGGTGGACATTTTGGGTAGTATACAAATTTCTTTTAGGGTTGTACTAACGAAGGCTGGGATATGATCCCTTATGATCCACATGGAACAAAATATTCTCTGAGCTCTCACCTCATGATGTATTCATATACAGAGTTTCATGTTGAAAATTTTGTTCTAGAATTAGTAAAAAATATTTTCCATGAAGAATTTGTAAACGATACCCTTTAGTTAATGCAGGTTTAGGGACTTGTGCTATTGCATTTACAGACTTTTGTGAATTATATGAATACGGTACTGTTATATAAAGAAAAAAACCATTGCCAAAATTACTAAGCACCTAAATTTTCAGTGTAAAGAAATACGCTACCTCCTTCCTGCACAGTAATAATCTCTTATTTTGTCACTGATGGATATTTTGATTGTCAATGAAATACAATACAACTGCTATTTGCTACACACTAGGAAAAACCTTTTATCAGAAAGTCAGCCCTGATACTGCAAGCTAATTTACAAAAGGACAACCTTAAAGATGGACCTTTAAACCTAACTGTCCTCCTTAAAAAAGCATATGAAAAGGAGAAATTATGCAAGGACAAAGCTAATGGGGTTATTTTGTAGATTTGGACTGAAACTTGGATTTAAATTTCCATGGCGTTTTCCATTGTATGAACATATATAATGCACATGCCAAAACCTCTGAAGTAGCTGTTCATTTTCTTCTCACGATTTTCAACTAAGCTGATATTTTTAATTTTTATTTTAGGCACAACTCCAAATGATCTCAGATGGAATTTTGCTTGAGAAATAACTTCAACATTCCCATTGCAGACAGCCCATTTTCATTCTTTTATGGTATCTTTCAGAGGAAAAGTGGGAGGAAGTGGTAGTTATGAATTTACCAATGATAAAATTATTAGCTTTATAATAAAATCACCTTAAATCATTGAAATACAAGAAAACATTATATTTTGTTACATACTTTATAGGTGTGTGAGAGCATGTTTCTGGAACATGGTGTTTTTTACGACAAATATTTTGTCTTCTCTGTGTAATTGCTTAATGTTTCCTTAAAGCACTAAACAGACTTCCAAAATCCAAGTCTAGGGAGTTTAAGCATTTTAAGCATTTTCCTATATATGTTTAAATATATAGATAGATTTTAAATAAGGTAGCATTTATACTCTGTTCGAAATGTTTCTGTACAGCCAATTCAGCGTCCACTTGAACTGAGCTAAAACATCAACAAAAGTAATTTACTTAAGGTAAGTATTACTACTGTGTATCATATGTATTGTTAGAAACTAGTGTACATGGCAAGGGGCTAACTTTCATACAATGAAAGTGGTTGATTCTCTTTTTTGATTTCTTAGGTTCCTCTGAGGAAAAGAACTGTTTGCATTAATGGCCATTTGTTTTCTGAGGCTGCTTTATAAGGTTGATAGCTTAAGCTAGAAGACTGTGAAAGAATTTTTCTTATTAAAGGGAACCCAGATTAAAAAAAAAAAAAAAAAAAAAAGAAGAAGTATGTTTAAAATCAATTGACACAATTATAAACCAGTACAGAAAATACTTTAGTTTTAAGGTTCATAGGGCAGGAGACCTCTTTTAAGATAAAAATTATTGATATCAAATGATTATGTGTTATTGTCCTGCAAAGGCATGTGATCTATAGTTTAAATGTTTGTGTCTCACACCCATAAACTAGCAGTTCACAAAGATTATCCGGTATGTCCAATAAAATATTGACCTGTGTTGTCTCTTTCTCTCAATTCAGTTTTCTGTTTCCTAACCCAAAAAGTATAATCTTCACCAGATAATCCTCTGGATGTGGGGAAACAAAATAAGTATCATTTGCCCCCTTCCCTGTGGCCTTGACGAACCAAAACTGGGAAATGTAAGTGAAACACATGATTCAGAACTTTTGAACATACTGAAATTGCACCTACTCCCAGGAAATAAAATTTATTTCTTGAAATATGCCACATTACAACATCAAATGTGAGGACAAAATGTGATTGTCTTTAATAAACAAGTGATTGCCTTATTAACCCTGAATCTAAAAGTGCATATGCGCAGGGCAACTCATTACTATCAAGAGATGTGTGGAGCAAGCAAAGGAAGCGTTATTATCTCAGGGGTCACTAAGAATAGCAGCAAATGGGATTATTGCTCAGAGCAGGATGAACAGAAGGCTAGATGAATGTAATTTCAATGCGAATTGATTTGTGGAGAATTGATTTAATGACATCTAAAAGGGCGCCGACTGTATTAAAGTTTGTGGCTATCCTGTGTTCTTACTGTAACATAAGTAGGCTAAGCCTTTGTCTTTTGTTTTCTTCCCTGAGTGCTACGTGTCAAGGCATCCAGGTATATCAGGACACTGAGAGAACCACAGCCAAGTCCTCCCTGACTGGACACTTTTGAGGCTGCTGTTATTGCTCTTAAACCAAGTTCACCTGAATCTACAGCCCTTCATCAGGGACAGAAAGCATATCCTTGGGAGGCAACTTGCCTGTGAGCTGACAGGCCATGACCCAGCTACTGGCACCTGGAACTGTCTATACCCCCTGGAGTTTATGAACCACTTGACTAAATTTTGGTTTGTATGGGTTAACTTTTCAGAAGCAAATATTAAATACTAAACACAACGCATGTGCTGGTGATTCTAGTTACTTTTTATTAGTCTTATACATAAACAGATCCAGAGACAAACCAGTGTAGGCAAAATACACTTTTATACTTTTCACAACATTGCAGTTCGATCTATGCCATTTGAATCTCCTGAGTCTTTCAGTTCATGTCTTCTTTCTGCATAATCTGCATAATCTGATGCCCTCTTTCTTTGTTCTCTGTCAACGTTTACCCTTATACAGTGGCTTCTCTTGACTGCCCCTGTTGTCTCTGGGAGCAAGCTGTCTGTGGTCTGCCTCTATAGTTTTAGGACTCTTTTACTGACTAATTTATTTGTCAAAGTTACAAATCTTTTGCTCTCTGTCTTCTGTATTTTCCACCACCTGTTCCCTATTCTTTAAAGGAATCATTGTCCAAGGTATTTTCATCAAATAAGTTGCTATTGACATACCTTTTTATTAGCCTGGGAAGAATGTGACATATTTTATTTCAGCATCTGCTGTAAATGAAGCCTCCAGCTTGGCTAAAAATCTGACTTGTAGTGTATGTTTGACCAAGAAAGGATGATTGGCAGCCTGGGAAATGTAAATGTTACCCTACTTGGTAGGTAAGTAAATTTCCTCAAAGCTCATTTTTCACATGTTTTCTGGTAGACTATGTTATACATGCTACTGAAATATCCGATCACGCTCAGAATGTGGACACGGTCTGAAAACCTGCAGATGAAAGAAGAGATGTTCTGTCTTCTTTCTTTCTGTGGACAGGGCCCACAAGATGAGCAAACCTGGAAGTGATCCATAATTAACTATGCTATGTACTAAAGTTAAAGTATTTTATGAACATGACAACTTCATATTTATTTGAGCACATTCAAAGAACAAGTTAATTCTTGACTCATTTGTTGGCTCTCTAATTTCCGCAATCTCCTAAGCAAGCTACTTTAGTGGAATTAATACATTTGTAAAATGAATCAATCATAGGTTGGGCATAGAAATTTGAATACATTTATAATGACATGTGGCCATTAAAGACAGCCTATGCACTGATTCTTTGGTAATGCCTGCTAAATTTGTAGAGCTTGTTAATGTTTCACAAGTTACTTTATGTTCTTATGGTTTAGTGTTTAATGACGATTAATCCCATAGCAAAGAGTAGTCTCAGCTTTTGATGGCTATTGCAGAACATGTGGAAAATAAAATGCGTGAATTAAGTAAAATGCTCACATCCTAAAACACACTTTATTTTACCCATAAGCAAAGGCATTAAAATTATGCTATAGCCAGAGGAAGAGGATATGCAGTATTTGCAATCAGTTAGCACCTTTATTTTTATTTTGGACTAGTACTAGTCTAGAAAAATTTGAGGCAATCTAAAAATTGAAAGGCAGTTCCTTTAAGAAGGGGATTTTCATGATAGCTTATAGAGTGTTTAGTTTGGGTAGTAATGTTAGATAAGGCAAGGCAGCTTCTACTTTCTAATATTGGGCTCACGTCAGCTAGATACCAAGAGACCACCCTTGAGTTATGTTAAAGGCAGGTGACTACTGAGCCTGGGTTTGTTTCCTGAGGAACAAGCATGAAGTAGAATTTACAGGGCTATAACAGTAGAAAAGGCAGGGGATTACACTCTGCACTTGATCTAACATCCACCTACAGATTTTGTGGCACTCAGGCAGAAAGAAAAATGAAGAGTTCATGTTCTTTTCTTTATGTGTGTGGCAAAAAAACATTCTCTATTCTTTGAAAAAGACAGTAGGACTCCTCTCTGTGCAAAGAGAAATCTCTTTTCAGCTAAAGTAGCCTGTGATTATTTGTTTATGTCTGAGATTTGATTGCAATTGTGGATTCTGAAAATAGAAAGAAACAAATGATGCGAACAAATGTAGCTTGGAGCAGAATCTAATCAAGGGACAATCAGTCACTGACTACAGCGCATTTCCACATGATTCTAACTGCCGTGCCTTATTGTAAATGCTACCTCTGTTGAGTAAAAAAAAAAAAATAGAAAGAAAGGATTATAAATTTCAAACTGGACTGCACCGTGTTTAGACAGTGTGGCACAAATTCTCTACTCTCTTTTACCAATTTAAATGAATTGTGATTTACAACTGTAAAAACAGAAGAGGAATCAAACACTTTCAGTGTGCATTTTGAAGAATCTCCTTTAACCATAAGGTTTATTTTTGAAGCTTAAGAAATTTTCTGAGTCAAACATTTGTCCTTAATAGGAGTTTCTCACAGGGTGAACTAAAATGTTCTATTTATTTTAATGAGTCTGCTCTTGTGATTGAGTAAATCCTTCAGAATATGAAAGTTTTAACTATTCAATACGGTAAGTATTAAAGACACATTGTTTTCCATTGTTTTGTTTTTATGCAAGAAAATTGAGCCAGTACATGGATTTGTTAATTCCTTACCTCTTTGGGTAGTAACTAAATGTCCTGTTGTATTTATATGGAAGGTCTCTTTCAATTTAATTTATTTTATCTGGATTGATTATATTTTAGTTTTTTCACTTTTGGCTGGACATCACCTTATGACTAAGGACCAGCTCCTAACCTTGTTCATTGCCCTTTTGCACTGCAAGAGTTGTATGAAGAGGCTGCAAAGAAACAAATAAAACAGCAAGTGGTGATCCTTTTGGCACAAGGAAATCTTGGGTTGCTCTAAGTCCACGCGGATGAATCAGTGCCAACTTGTCCAGTTAACTTCATTATCTATGTGGGCTAGAGATGGAGGGCTTGTGAACAGAACATTTTGCAATTAGATGCTGCCTTGCCCTTATATAATCCATTAATAATATTTTTTTTTTCCATTTTAATATATTCAGAGTGAAATTTACATCCAGAAAAAGAAATGGCACGATACCATTAGAATTTTTTTTCTGCTGTATATTCCTCAGTTTAGAATTAGAAAATGACTTGTAATTTTGCAAACAAATCAGTTCTCCTGAGATGAAAACTGGCAGGGATATACCAATTAAGATTACAAGTTTGAAAGTATTTCAGATCATTAACAATACACCAAACCCATTGTAAATTGTCCTGACATTTGTAATTGCTGAAATAGTACGTAGGTGGTTCTTACATCAATGATAATGATTTAGGTTGGCAAAACACTGTCAGCTACCATCTTCATGTCATGGGATAGCCTGACCTTATATGTTTTCAGCTGAAGCAATGACTTAGTGTTCTCTGAAGAGTCAGATAAATCAGTCCCTGGGTTGTTTAAGCATCTGCACAATACTCTAAAAACAAATAGCAGCTGTTTCACTGAGATTATAGGGAAGAGAAATCTTTGTGTGCCTTATGGCTGATGTCTTCATTTCTGCTTCCAGTGGCTGTATAAGTAAAGCATCTTATCTGACATATATTCAATTATGGGTAGGTCTGCCCCAGAAGAATAACTCCTGAGTGTATACTAATTGACTGAATAGGAACCGGACCATATAACAAGGTTTTTCCACTCCCCAACCTGAGGTACACTAAAGGAATGCCACATAGGAGAAAGGGGACTTTTAGAATTAAAGAGGTCAAATACTCATGAATAAGTCGTAAAATATTAGATGGCTTTAATTTTTTTGTTATAGAATCTACAAGGATTATATACATGCAAGGAAAAAGTGATACTGACAGGACTACTAAAACCAAGTATATATTTACGTGGAGAGTAGACTTTTCACATCGACATGATCAATTCAGTGAAGGAGATTGAATTTTTCATCATCTTTATTGCAAAATTCTAGATCTGCTGTATATACAATATGTCAGTTCTCATTAGTCTGGTGTTGCTTCCAGATCAGTACTTTGTGTGTCTCTACTCTCAGACAGGAGACTAGGAATTATGAAAGGTAGTAAATAGTGTAGCCTTTTATTAAAGAAGCACAACATGAAGTAATTGGACAACACCTTTTCCCTTCTTAGAAACAATAAAAAACAATTACTTCTATATACCAGTTTTCTATAATCTAGATAAAAATGAAGCTTCAGTAAACTACTCTTAACATTGATACTTGCACTGAAGTTGAATAGAATGCAAATATTTGTCCTTTTAATATTCAATCCAAGTTTAAAATGTGAAAAAATAATGTTTTCTAATAGAAACTGCCTGCTAAATTCATATATCAGCAGCAATAATTCCAAGATAGGCAGTATCTGCAGGATGCTTGCACAAGGCAAATATTTCAGGGTCTCTCTGTATCATGGACATGGCTTTGGACACTGCTAGAGTGAAAACTGACTAGCACAGAAGCTGAAGATAAATTTAGACATGAAGTAATATCTTCGTATTCAAGACAAACAGCAAGGCATTGCTGTTATTAATTTATATGACTGCATATAGTACGAAGTTCTCAGATGTACAGAATTTGTGTGGGATTGAGTGCCATTTTCTTTGATATGCATTCTTTAATAATATGGTTATATCAGCAACATTAACATTTTTATTGTTAAATATTTCACAACAGTGTTAGAATTTATAAAGGTATGATTTGTATTCTTCTTGTGACAAAGAGGATTGAGTCAAAAGGATCTACTGCAAAC
This sequence comes from Tringa tobata, assembly GCA_033628505.1. NCBI lineage: Eukaryota > Metazoa > Chordata > Aves > Charadriiformes > Scolopacidae > Tringa > Tringa tobata. The sequence goes on along the minus strand of JAHREE010000395.1, from coordinate 7,001,675 downwards.
ACATCTACCTTCAGTGAAAAATGAATATGGAAAGTCTACTAATGTAGATGACAGTTCCCATGCAGTGCAAAGTGGGTTGTCAGACTGAAGCATTGTGAAAAGCAATGAATATCTCAGGGAAATGGGCAGACAGGACTGAGCCACTAGAGCAGTGAGAGCTTGCAAAAACTTACCCTTGCAGACCTGTCCTTTTTTTTAAAACAAATTAGATTTGTTTTTCTTGCCACTCCCTCCAACAACTTTTAAAGCAGAAGGTACCTAGCAGGTTTCTCTGGGCCTTAAGTTTTTTTTCTCAGCAGAGGCAATAACAACATATTTTAGACAAACTACCTGCCTCGTTTTTTTCTTCAGCCTGCATGCTCACAATCTGTTTCCACTGTCCTTCCTTGATATATTTACTTTTATTTAGTTCTGCATTTTAACCAGAGCTTTGTGATACCCTGACTCATGTTTTGTTCTCTCTCTCTCTGTCACCAGCTGCTGTGTACCAGAGTCCTTTCTATGTCCTGAGAAGTTGGACTGGTTCACTTAAACCACTGCAGAAAGTAAACCCCTCTTTCTCTTCCAGAAAAAAAAAAATATTTTCTAATCAAAATTAGCAGATAAAAGGAGGATACTTCATTTTACCTAATAGGTAAGACTGCCATCAAAATGCTTTTGTTTCTGAATCATGTACTTTGTTCAACTGAAGGAATAGAGCTGGATTCAGAACTAATACACAAGGTAAAAATGAAGAGTAATGCAAACAGCATGTTTTATAGTCAACCCCGTTATCTTTACTCAGAAGATGAGATACTGAAATATTGGAAACAATCCAGACAGTTCAATAGTTTTTCAACATAATCTCTCTTCTTTGAGTCAGCATGAGGCAGTGTGGTGTCTCATTTGTGTTTTCCACAAAAAAATGGTTCTTAGATGGCTTGATTCTGCTGACTTAGGAGCATAACGTCTTCATAAATACATGGAGCCAGGCAGATCTGTAATTAACATAGCTAAACTGCCTTTGAGCTGAACTAGTCCACACAGAGCCTATACTTTTGCATCTATGAACTTGTCAGTGCACCCACAACTAACAGAGAATTACCTTAGACTTATGTCTACTAGCTTACTCTCTCCCTCAGACCCCCTGTACTTAAATCAAAGTTAACTCACATAATAAACAGCTGGAAGAAAGCATAATTTATGGAAGGAGGTGCTTTAGCTTACCCAACTCCTTTCAACTACTTTGTATAAGAGTTATATTGTGTTACATTGCCTTTCACTTTATGAAGAGCAGAGTACGAAATGCTGAGGGAATTCAAGTGAATATTATGTGATCTATCTAATAGCACCTTACATATCACTTCTGAATTTGGCTCACAAGACCACTGACTGAGAAGAGAGAACAAGACATCCACAACAGCCAGCAAATGAAACAATAGTTTAACATCAGGAGAAAATATTAAGGCAGACAGTGTTGTAATGTGAATAAGTATAGAACAGTAACTTGATAGGAAGCAGAAAAGTAGCCTCAGACTTAAGTGAGATAGCAGATATGTAAATATGACATGCAGCTAAGGCTGATCTTTAGTCCCAAACTTTAAGGTAAGGGCATATTAAATTATTGCTGCTAGAAATTACTTGTTTGTGGAAATTATATTTATAGCACACAGTTCTCTTTTTCCAAACCTGGAGTGCATGGAGGTGTTGCTGGCAAAGCTCCCTCAAAAATGGCTGATGCTCTGAGACAGGCTGCACTTGGCCAGCCTGGAGAGCAACAAACGTGACACTGGTCTACTTGTACCAGGACTTGCTTTAGAGGTGTTCACACAATTCAGGTGATTGTCAAGCTGATTGTCTTGCATGACTATTTTGAATACTCAAAAATAACCTGACATGAATACCTACATTTATCACTTCCACTCATCATTACAGCTTGAAGAACTAGGCGTATATGAACAGGAATATGTATGCTATTAAAGTATGCCACCATGTCAATAACATTCACAGGATCACAGAATCACAGAATCGCCTAGGTTGGGAGGGACCTTTAAGATCATCTAGTCCAACCATAAAAAGAAAACCATAAACCACCAAGCGAAACACACACACCAACACTAAACCATATTACCGAGCACCATGTCAATTCATCTTTTGAATATCTCCAGGGATGGTGCCTCAACCACTTCCCTGGGCAGCCCATTCCAATGCCTGATAACCCCTTCAGTGAAGAAATTTTTCCTAATATCCAACCTGAACCTCCCCTGGCGCAATTTGAGACCATTTCCTCTTGTGCTATAGCCTGTAACTTGGGAGAAGAGACCTACCCCCACCTCTCTACAACCTTCTTTCAGGTAGTTGTAGAGAGTGATAAGGTCTCCCCTCAGCCTCCTCTTCTCTAGACTGAACAACCCCAGCTCCCTCAGCCTCTCCTCATAAGATTTATTCTCCAGACCCCTCACCAGCTTCATTGCCCTAAATTCGACGATCTTCAGAGAGTCATGTGGATCTAATGTAATAGACAACACTAAACAGTTCAGCTGCATACACCAGTAAACAGAAATGGAATTGATTATGGTAAAACAGTTTAATTAATAAAATATTTTTGTTACTGAAATAATCTTATTCTATAGAAATTCACATACAGTGTTCTGCCTAAAGTGCTTTTTAAGAAATTACAATAGATTAAATAGATAATCTACCTATGTTGATGATTGAAAGTCTCCTTCTGAAAATCTAATTTGCCATTCGACTCAAAAGAGATTTTTTTACATAAAGAGTGCAAAAAATTAGTTAGAAAACATGCTTCCTACATAATAATCCATATATCAAGGATTCCATACCTATCTCGAGTGCTCAAATCTAAAGATTAAGGAAAAACATGGATTACGAGGAAATTTAATGTGTACATCAAATATTATATTATAATATTACAACAAATATAGGCTAAAGGTACTAGACTTGACTTTTAGCAAAGACAGAGAAACAGACTGTCAGGAAACATGTCATTTGACACCTTTTGCTAAATTTATCAAACTAAATGAATGCAGGTTACTAAGAAATGTATACCAGTGTAATAAAATAATGCAGCTCACTGCCAAATGTTTCTTACAAGTTCCTGCTATATTGTTCCTACTGTTATGCTGTACATAGCTGTAAGAAACTGTTGTAGCTCTCACATACTAATCCTTTTAAAAATCTGACAACTATACTGCAGCACTTGCCAGTCCATACGGTCATTGCAAATTAGAGATGGAATATAAGTAGCAGCTGGATAGCAGCTAACTAAGAGGGCTCACACCTACTGAATTTGCTTTGTGTTATTTTATTATTATTGTTTTTTCATAAAACAAATCAATCAGTGGCCTTGATTTATCTAAAAATATAAGTAACAGGGGTTTTTTCTATTTTTCCTATCCTTCGGCTGCTAAAACTCTTTAGTGTTTCTGGTAGTCTATTTTTTTCCTGCTCAAACTCCCCAAAACTCTGCTTACGCCTGAGATATCAACTTTGGAATTAGGACATCTAAAAAAGAAGGTTCACAAGTACTTCTAATGAATGGACAACGTACTGAGTCATAAACGTCATTTAACTCTTGGGGAATTCATTGAGTATGGTCAGTTGAGGGCTATTGAGGGAGACTATTTTAGGTTGATTTTATTATTTTATCTTTTTTCCTTTAAAGAATTCAAAATTAACTTTTTCACCTATTTCCACTTATGCTTTTTTGTTCTTTAAAGCTTTCATTTTTTGGTAATTGTTCACAAGCCCAACGCTCACCCTCCAAACCCATAATATACATGGAAATTACTAGAAGTGAGAAGATACGTTTTAGAAAAAGTAATGTGAAGTAATCAAAGCATTGAGCAGAGAAATTTGAATGACTAATGAAGCAAATTAAGATAAATATTTTGACATTCTGAATACCTTTTTCTATCTATAGGTAAGTTATAAAGAAGGTGAACCAGAAAACTCATGGGAGGAAGAGACATAAAAGAGAGACAGAAGTTTTGAGGACTCTATTCCCAAAGTCTGTGATATTTTATGATTGTATCTATGTATATAGGTATACCATTAGAACTAATTTGGAGTGGGAGGATCATCTGATGCAAGCATACAGAACTTAAACCAAGATAACCAGTGTAGGTTGAGATGAGGTTTGATCTTGAATAGAATATCTCCACCCATTGAATGTCTCTATTTATGCTGATTGAAGTTGTTCAAAGAATCAGTTTTTGGCTTGGACCCTTATGTAGCCACCAGAGGTTTGAAAACAATTGGTGTACATCTTGGAGCTTGTGGTTGGTTTTTCCATGGTAGGAATCCAGTTCATGAGTACCAAGACTACTCTGTAAACTTGAGCAACCTATAAATAATAGTGGATTATTTGCCTCAAACCCACATTACTTCATGGAGTCAAAATGCTCAAGTAGATGCAGTTGGTATGGAGTATGTTTGTCACAGGATTGCACCTTGGTACCTTGTCCATGTTACAGTGGATTGATTATCAAGTGAATGGCAAAGGAATATCTCTTGACTAGTTTTGATACCCTTGCTGAAATCTGAATCCATGCTTTTGCAATATTTAAGAAACTTTGTGCAACAGAAAGCAGTTCAGCCTGAATGATTTATATCTGGAGTAGTTTTGAATGTGTAAACAGGCAAAAGCTCTATTAAAAAGAGGTGTCAACAGTGGTCAGGGAAACATCCATAAACATAGTTTTTACATACATATCTGTAGACATACTCAATATGTATGTCTATAATACCGTCTTGGTAAGAAATGTAAGCATATTACAAATATTAGCTGACTAACTTCACAGAAAAATTCTAAATAACTGCTACTGACAAGATACCATTTTGATAATTAACCATACCAGGGCCTGCTTATCTCAGTCTAGCATCCAGGCCTAGGCTAGATATTACCAGTAACATCAGCTCTATGTAGAAACAGTGCTGACAATCTGACCAGAGCTTCTGGAGATGAAAAGACAGGGAAATTGAACTAGCCACTCATTTTCAGATGCATTTATTCAGTTTGTAAGGCAATATAAGATTTTTTCACACTGCTGCCACAGCCTTCATGTTACTTATTCTGAGTAAAATATCTTTTGCCTGTTCCTGCTTCTGGGTCTGTGGTCATCACAAGCAGCAAGACTTGCACCTCTGCAGCTAGACATGAAAGAAGACAAAAGATTTCTGATCATTGTTTTGGTGAACAGTAGCAGGTGAGCTGGAAGACACAACACAGCTATGGTGCTCCTGAGAAAAGTGACAAAAAAAAAAAGACTGCAGTATGTGAGCATGCTGGTTTGAACATGTTGAATTCTCTTGCAAATGCAACATAGAGAAAAAGTCAGAACATTTATTCTGAAATGCTTTAATGATCATTAATGAAGGCAATAATTTCTTCATAATGTAAAAGTGATAATAACATTTAATATTAATACAAAGAATTAACCCACAAATTAAATGCTTTTATTTACTGCATGTGTCCCATGGTAGAGAACCTGGTGTCAGTGTTCATCTGTGTCTTGCAGTGCCATTGGACAATTATACTCTTTGGATTTTAATAATGCTCAGTCTGCTTTCAAGTGGTCAATGTTGAAACCCTCATCGATATCAAAGGAGGAGATCAGGACTGACTAAACATTTCTGAGTATTCAATCAGCCTTCCTTCGAATTCAATTCTCAGATTCAAGAACTGTAGGTATATTGTCTTAATATTTCATATATAAATCACTTTGCCATGATATATAAAGTAATGAAAAATAGAGAAATGTCAGTCAATTGCATCTATTTACTTCCATCCATGATAAAAAAATAAGAGGGCTTTCAATGTTAAAACAGTTAATTTTAAAATGTAGGAGAATATCTACACAGGAAATTACTGTGTGGAGCTCATTAATGTAAGATAGGAATTAGGTATACAGCCTAGTAAATTTCAAAAGCATATTCCAATGTCACATAAATGAGAAAAGAATTCTCCTAGTACTTCTAGGATAAAATTTTAAGGGCTATCAAGAAAATTTCAGAACATAACATTAAATAATTAGGTTCAGGAAGAAATATTTCCTTTGGTTTCCTCTGGAAGTGTAACATTTCTAATGGGGACCATACTTAATGATTCAAAAGCAATTTTAAAGCTTTACAGTGAGTCCACTTATTACAACATCTAGGAAGAGGAGGGCTGAAAAACATAAATTAGTAGCTTCCAGTGGTTCCTGGTGGTTGGTTTTATTTTGTTAGAAGCATGGAGAGGATGATAGACAGCAGGGCAGAATATTTAATGAATGGATAAAACAACATCAATCATGCAAGGAAGATGGAATATGCAAGTGTAAATAGACTTTCATTCTTCTGTTAACAGCTTGCAGAAACTTAGTTTTCTCCATTGATTACTGGCTATTTATTCACTGTATATCATGCCCAAACATGTGAGAGAACGCTTAAGTATTGAGTTTGTTTGAATTTGAAATATATGGTCATGATATATGAGCATGAATTTGCTTTTGAACACCTCTTTGCAGCTGTACAGGTATCCTAGTGACTGCACCACATTTGTTAGTATTCCAGAAATCCATGAATAAAATTCCAAGACTCTGTCTCATGTTTCCCAGGGGTTAAGATGGTTTCCGTATTTCATTTGTTGTCTTCTGTTGTGTGTATGGGACTTCTACAGCTTTTTTCAAAGTTATCTCTTCTGACTTTTCATATAAAAATCTCTATGTTTTTCTTTTTTTGGAGCACTTATTTCACCTCATAACTTCCTGCTGCTATCTTGTTTGTATAATGTTGAGAATCACTGATTTATTCTGAGTTTCAAGTACTGCAGCAAGCTAATTGAGTTTCCTTTTCTGCTCAGAAGCTGCAGATGGTTTTGTGAACAAGTTTTTTTCCAAGCCATATAACATTTTAACACCTTGTAATTCTTGCTGAGGACAGGCGGGAGGAGGAGAGAGAGAGAAAGAATTTCCTCATGTATCTACAAATAACATTTCTGTTTCTTGCGATCAGCTCATATTTTGGGACACTTTATTTTAATAAATGTTAAGTAAAATCTTCTAAAGTACATGAGTTAAGTTTTTTTCTTAATAATTCATTCTGGATAAGATCACCTGAATAATTTTCTTTCGGAGACTGAGCTAGGAAATTTTTAGGATGTAGTACTTAATTTGTTTACTGACAAAAAGGTTTAATAGCAGCAAGAGAAAGACCATTTAATAGAGTTAAGAGATGGAAAGTTTATGATGGTATCTGATTCACCCTTCTATATGAATTTGAAATGTTGGTTATTTTAATCAAATTCAATGAGTATTCTACATATCAAGTTACTTTCATTTACAGTTAGTGCACAGCAACAAAACTATGACAGTTGTTTCTCTATAATGGTAATATAGGTCAACAAGACAAACAGCCATTTTAAGCTGGCAAACGGTAATATCAGCCAAGAGTAGATATAATAGTTTAAATATAGAAAGATAACATATATACAAGTTAAAACTTTGGCAAATGTCTCATTAACATAAACTTGTCCGATTTTTATTTTCAGCATTTTGTGTGGAATAGGCTATTTGAAAGGAATTATTTACTGGATGCTCAGACCAAAGCCAGTTCCAATACAGCTGAAGTTGTATGAATGTAATAATTCATCTGGTAGAGGGGTAAAATACCTGTGTGTGAATCTCCTTCTCATTTATATTTGTTTTACTTGTGTAAATCAAGTTTAATAAAGTGGTTTTCTAAATTAAGTTTCTTCATTCTGATTATACTGCATTACATTTATAGATTCCCTCAGCTAGACTTCGGCTTCATTATATGGGATATCTATGATTTTATGGCATAAGGCAAAACAAATTCATGGATAGAAAATTAGACTTCCAGAGGACTTTAGAGCTGATAGGATATTTACAGTGATGAGTTCAAGACCTACTGAAGCAGAAACCTAGCAGTTTTGTTGGAGTAGCTGGCAGATGGAATAACACATGATGATAATGAAGTAATGAAGGTATTCAAAGGAAATCTGAAGAACAGATTTGATTGCTTAAGACTGTTAACTTCAACTTAATATTATAGGTATTATTATTGAAGGATTTTTGGGCAACCTCCATACTAGTGATTTTGAAGCTTAATTTATTTTCCACAAGCCTTGTAGTATCACTGATATATATGAAACCATTTAGACTCCATTTTGAAACTATTAGCCTTAAATCTATACAGACACATACATGCTTTTTCTGTACTAATAGAAACCCATATTTGTAGTAAAGTTTTTCTTGCATTAATGTGGTTTTCAGGTTATAACTTTCCATAGCTCTTCAGGATAGCTACCGGTATTGTTTAATTAATTAATAAACCTGGTCTTTCTTCTCCTGAGTAGCAGCACATCAGATGTATTACCATTGCAGAAATATTTGGTGATCTACATTCTGAGTGTATTTGGAGTTTATCTTATTCTAGTTCCACAAATTCACCAGTACTGGAACAGAAACCACCACCAACAGTATAAAAACAAATAAAAATTTCTTGTCTGTTAAAAATAAGAATGATTCCAACTTTCTTGTTTCAGAAGAAGAAAAAAACTATAAACGTAAAAAATGCCATCCCCCAAACTTTTTTCCACTGTTTTGTTTAAAAATAAAAAAAATAATGAGAAATTTTGATTAGCAACAGTAAACAACATATGGTATTTGAAGCAGTGGATTCAAAATAAATGTTGTTTATCCTCAATATTTATTGCATTTTATGCAGCGACTCTTCTTAAAAAACAACCATATTTATTCCTCATTTCATTCATACTGATAGGACTATAATTATAGAAATTATAGATTACTGATCTGAAAGACACAGGATTTTTCTGCAGGAAAGTGTTTGAGTAAGATAATAGACATTATTGCCTATGTCCTGGTTTGAGCTAAAACAGAACCAATTTTCTGTTTTGTAATTTTACTTTTTAGCTGACTGTTTTAGTTTTTCTAACTGACTAAACTCTGAAATTAACAGCATATTGTTCAGAAAATGTTCACTCTCACAGTGATAAGACCTGATTATACCAAGGAATGGTATGCAAAGAGGCCCTTGCTTATACTTATTGCTATAACAACTGAGGTAAGGTAACTTCGTTATTTGCCCCATTGGAGGGTTAGAGGTGGAAAAGCATAGAGGAGTCACACCTGTAGGGAGGAGACAACAGGACAGGTGACCCAAAACTGACCAACAGGGATTTCCATCCCACCTGCATCATGCTCAGTATGAAAGCTGAGGGAGCGATGGGTTAGCTCTCTTTCTTCAATTTCTGATGTCTGAGGAGGACTCTGTCTGTTCATCTGCCTTTGATCCTGATCTGTGCATTCCTGACTCCAGATCCAGAAGCCAGCTCCTGTCGCTGAGTCCAGTCTGGGACTTTTCTCTGGGCCTGCTGGTGATGTGATCATCATCCTGGGATCTAGATATGGTATAGTATATACTGTATACCATTTTTTTTCCTTTTTAAAAATTTTATTGCTATTATTTATTATTTGAATATTTATTAATATTTTCACTAAACTATTTAATTTTTTTTTTCTAAACTCATAAATCTCTTTATCTCTTCCTCTCTTCTGTTTTTTAAAGGGGGGAGAGAGGGGCCATCTGTCATTCTGATTGGTCAATCCAGCCAAAACCACAACAACCTCCTATACTAAATCTATGTCCTCTTGCAGTCCCATTATTATTTTGTTACTTTTGGAGTATTCAAAATTACATTACAAATCTAGCTGATATGAAATTATCTAAAAGTTATTGCATTTAGTTTTTGGATTTAACAGAAACATACATACAGCAGCTACATCACATATGAGCAAAACTTATGAAGATATTGCTACCCTAATCTAGCTAAACTAATTTAGCCAACTAAATGCAAAATTGCAGTTATGTTGAAAAGTTTACGTGCACAACTACCTCCCTTAAGACTGTTGTCTAAACTATTCTGGGAAAGGTGTTTTCATCACTATGGCATTTAAAAGTTCTAATTATGGACTCCAAAGGTGCTTCATCTTCCAAGGAGTTTAAAAACAACCCTTCCCTCAGGCTTGATTGACTTCTGCATAGATTATTTTATTAAAATTAGATTATGAGTAAAATCTTATTCAAGAATGAATGAGGTATGTACACTGCTGGTCAAAAGTGATCAAAGACAAATTTAGAACAAATGTCGAACAAATGTCTTCTAAAAATATTTAAGGGTTTAACCTTAGTAATTGATTATAATGAAACTTAGGAACAAAACCACTAACCAAAATCTTATTGGATGCCTGTCTTCATCTTTATGTGCCAAAATATCTTTTAAAATCCATCGTTTAGCTCATGGCTTTCTAATGGCTTCCTCTTTAGAACAGAAGTGGCACAAATATGCAAGCATGGTCATAGGCTAAAAATCCTTGCTGAAGGACGGTTTCCTAGCTTATGTATCATACTTCAACTATATCACTAAAATGTAGAGATAGTCAAGTTTTTTCTTGTGCATGAAGCTGCTTCTACTTCGTGTGAATATAACTTATTGTCCAAGTTCTATTTTGAAGATCTGCAGTAGCTTTTTTTGAGTAATGTAGACATAAGGCCACTGACTTTCTGGATATACTGCATTAAGTATCAGGCTTCTACCATTCTTCTGATCAAATAGAAGTATACTTCTTAAGAGGATATTGTTTAGTAGGTATAGTCACAAAAAAGAGGTTTCTAAAATTATTTTCCTCTACATTAACTTTTGGGAAATATTAAAGAAGAGGAACATAATGCAATCTCTTTTAGAACATCAGCTAGGGCAAGATAAAGCAGATTTCAGTTAGTTACCTAGGATTACACATGCATAAAAACATTAATGACAACAGGGTGCCACAGGTGTCATTGAAAACATAATCAGTAAACAATGAAGCTACGCATTTGTAATTGAGGTATAATTTGGTCTGCAGAATCATTATTACTCTATTAAGAGAAAGAGGCAGGTTGGCTTTCAGGTTGAATATGTGTGGCTCACAGTTAATGTCTTTTTCATATTCATTGCTAACAGTTTGAGATTGGAATCACTGAGGCATAATGAACAGAGAATTAAATCCTCACTTTCAAGGTAGAATTATATTTTAAAGAAACCTGCCCTGTGGCTGAGGGAAGTTAGAGTAAATTTTGTCCCACAAAAACACAGTTTGGGTAAAAGAGCTGCAAGTTTAGAAAAGGAAAGGAAATCTTGAGTACTATAGGAAAGAACTGCTTTCTTATAAATTAGTCATTTATGCGGGAAATAATATCCCTACCATGGTTTTGAATTAGGTTTACAGATATCTCTGCCTTATTGTGCAACTTTCATTGTAATGCTAAGTGTGTTGCCCAGCCCTTCTAGTCTCCTGCTGCAAGTGAGCTTTCAAATGTCTGGGATGGGACAGGAGAAAATAGTAGGCTTTCTTACGGATACTTTATTTACATCTGTTTAAGGAAACACACCTGTGACTTAAATATTTATGAAGTGCTATGCTGAATTAGTTTTTGGCCTCATCTCATCCAGTATCTGTTTTCTGACTACACAGATCTCCGGCACTGGAGACAGTGACAAAATAGCTGAAACGCAGCGATGGTATAATCTGGTTTGTGAAAGATTCAGAAAGATTCAGATTTCTATTTTTCTATTATTTTTCTATTATTTTTCTATTTTTCTATTTTTCTTTCATTTTTACCTTCTCCTTTTTTTCCTTTCCATGTCCTGTTCCCTTTCCTTATCCTTCTTCCTCTTCCTTTTTCCTTTCTAATTTTTATTTTTGATTTTATTTCCCCTTTTTCTTTTCCCTTTTGCTTTTCACCTTTTCTCCACAGAATAAGACTACAATTTCCTGCGTGGTAGAGTTCTAGATGATGACTGGGAAGCTCTTAGGTATTAACATATTACTAATAAGAATATCAATATTCCTGAAACCATGAGCAGATTATTTCTGATTAATGTTCACTCTTGGAAGGTTTGTACACTTTCACGAGAAAATTCATTTAGACAAAGTCTGCAACAGCATTGGGAAAGAAGCACAGAGAGCTGTGTGCCAGAACTGGGTGCCAGTGGGAGTCAGGGGCAGGGAGTGTGCCTGGCCATGGGCCCCAGCAGGTTACACAGTCTGCAGCTGTACTGCCATATTGTAGCTTCTGGCTCCACTCTATGACCCCACATGCCAGATGCATTTGATCAGTAGATCAAATATCATCTGATTCAGTGGTGTCAGTGACACAGTGTGGTAGCTGTAGGCCAGCCAAAGATCAGCCAATATTGTAAAGTATGTGAAGCCACAAGGAATGGAAACAAGACCATAGAGCTCGGTTGCAAAAACACGAGATGTATCTTATAGTGGCTAAGATCTTTACATGAATCTTGGATGTGGTTGCCATTTCTCCACTAAATTTAGTACAGATTATTCTCATCGTGCATAGATCTAAAACTGGATATGTAGGAAGGAATGACTGCATTTGGGAGGTTTTAGAAGATGAGGAGTATACCTAGTCCACAAAGAGTGGTTATAACTTCGGGAGTTTCCTCTACTCAGCAGAACAGCAAACTACACCCAACGCAAACTACAGTGTAAGTAGTAACAAATGACTGGCCTAGTAGATGAAGGTAAAACAGTGGATATTGTCTACCTGGACCTTGGTAAGGCCTTTAACACTGTCTCCCATAAATCCCTCATAGATAAGCTGTTCATGTATTCCCTCATGATAAGATGTACAAACAGAGAGGTGGATTAAAAACTTTCTGAATGTCTGGGTCCAGAGGGTGGTGATCAGTAGCATAAGGTCTAGCTGGAGGCTAGTAGCTAGCCACATAACCCAGGGATCAGTACTGGGTCCAGTCTTGTTCAATGTCTTCATTAATAATCTGGATGATGGGGTAGAGCATACCCTCAGCAAGTTTGCTGATGACACAAAACTGGGAGGAGTGGCTGATACATCAGTCAGTCATGCTGCCATCCAGAGGGACCTTGACAGGCTCATGAAGTTCAATAAGGGAAAATGTAAAGTCCTGCAGCTGGGAAGGAACAACCCCGTGCACCAATATATGCTGGGAAGCCACCTGTCTAGAAAGGAGCTTTGCAGAAAAGAACCTGGGGGTTTTGGTGGATGCCAGGTTGAACACGAGACAATAGTGTGCCCTTGTGTCAAAGAAAGCTAGTGGTATCCTGGGCTGCATTAAGCAAAGTATGGCCAGTAGGTCTCAACCTGCTAGTGAGGCCACACCCCTGTATCCAGTTCTGAGCTTATTAGTAGAAGAAGAATAGACATACTGAAAAGTCCAGTGAAGGGGCAAAAAGATAGTTGAGGCACTGGAGCTTCTCTCCTATGAGGAAAGACTGAGAGAGCTGGCACTCTTTAGTCCATTTTAAGGGGGGATTTTATCAGTGTATACAAATATCCGAAGGGAGGGTGCAATGAAGACGGAGCCACATTCTTTTCAGCTGTGCCCAGTGACAGGAACAAGAGGCATTTGAGTTCACAAGAAACTCAGTATCTAAGAGCAACGTAACATGGCAAGGGACAGTCTTCTCACGCTCATTGTGCTTACCTTTGTTCACCTTAGCAATGGTTCCTCCGAGAATTATTTGTGTGGCTTCTTCTGATATATGGATTATTTATGGTTTGCCCTTCCTATGCATTTCTCCTTTATAGTTTACAAAGGCCAGAGCACATGAGAACTTGTCTCAAAATTTGCTGGATGTGCTTATGTCGGTATGAATTGGGAAAAAAAACCCCACCTTTCAGTTCAAGCAATGAAACTTGCTTTTTAGAATAAATGGCTAAATAAGCACAGTAATAGTAGAAAGATGGAAAAATCTTAGAAGGATCACTGCAAGGTCATCTCGCCCACTCTTTTGATACAATACAGGATTCTGTATGTTTATATAGTTTCTAGTGCATGTTTACCTAATCCCTTTTTAAAACTGTCAGTGACAGATAGAGTCACTCAGCCAAGTATTCTCATACTTTTAGAAATTTTTTTAATGTTCAATCTTTTTTTGATACAATTAAACCCATTTTTTCTTTTCTTACATGATAAACACAGAAAGTATTACTCCTATGGTCCTTGAAGCCATATTTGTTTAACTGTAAAACTCCCTTCTTTAGGATAAATATTTAATTCCAATTATTTTGTGGGGGCAGTATTTGTTCTTTTTTATTGTGGTGTTTGTGGTTTTTTGTTTGGTTTTTTTTTTTGTGAGTTTGTGTTTGTTTTTTTTTTCCCTCGACTGCATTTTAATATCTTTAATCTCACTGTCCAAGACTGGATGAAATACATTGGGGAATGGGGGAAAACTTCATGACATTTCCAGGAAAAGTTCCTCTTTCTGTCTACTACAGACAGGTATAGCTGTATTGAAGTCATTACGTTATTTTGATTTACCCCACACAAGGTCTGGCGAATTAATCAATGCAAATGATTTAAAATGTTTTCAAAGGTAGCTTAATGATTTAGCCACACGTCTTGACCACATGTTTATTTCAGTTGTGTCATTTGTGCATCTTAATATATGCACTAACTTTTCAAATTGTAATGACAGGACAATGTCCCAATTGCCATTGCATGCAACAAGCAGACACATTATTCATGAACAATCTGTAATCTTTAACTATTCTATTAACACTTCTATTCATTAACTAAAAGTAGATTGGAAACCTTTGGGACTATTCTGATTATGCCACAATGTGATGTTCCTTAATCAAATGGAGAGGGGGAAAGTTTAATTTGTGTAAATAAATAATTAAAATACTCTATTAAAAGATCATGTCAGCATTCTGATGGGGTTACATGCCACTCTGCTGCCATCTTTAGCTGAAAAAAAAGAACCTTTTAAAATACTGTATCTATTGGTTTCTTTAAAGAAAAGCTGACCAAATGTCATAAAGAACAGCCTGTTCTCAGCTGGACTGTGGAGTAGCTGGTCTAATCAGTTTCTTCTGTGCCCCATTTTTAATGAAACTTTTCTCACATTCAATCTTTCCAATTATTATCAATGTTCCATATAACACATTCTAATCACGAGAAAGACCCATAGATATTTCCAGTCAATTATCTAATAGCTAGAGAAATAAGGGTATATCCTGAAAAGTGCCATATTCTCCCAAGTTCGAATAATATCACTGATGATATAGTTTTTTGGTGTTTGTTAATTTTTTAGAAATCTAAGTATGCATTTCATGACAAAAACATGTTGATTTCTGACAGCTAAACTTATAGGCTAGAGTTAGAAGGACCTGATGGACAAAAAGAATCCGAACCCTTGACAGTTATCTTGGCAATCAGCTGGCTGCTAACCATCTATTAGATTGCTAACATTTTGAAAGAAAGTACAAAGCTTTTGTTCTTATATTACTTTCTGTTTAGATGTTGTTTTCAAGGAGAATGTAAAATTATTGTCGTTGCTCCAATTCAGAATGAAAACAAATTTTGATATTTTGAAATTCTGCATGAAGCAGAATTACCAGTTTCACTTGATCCTTATAATTGCACATTTTTCAAAAAGCTTGTTTCAGCTTTCAGGGTCATAGCCTGTTGTCGATAAAGTTACTTTCAATATTCTATATGGTTAATTTTCATAATATGTAAATTAAATTCCTCTCAAGTAAGAGTTTTGCCTTTGATAAAAACGCAGATAGTCTGTGACTTTAAAAAATAGCCTAATGAAATTTGGCTCATGACTTCTAATAACTTTTTTTTTTGGTTGGTAAAATTTCAGATTTTACAAGTTTTACAAGTATTAGCACATATTCCATGCTGTCTTACATTCTTCAAAATCCTACTGAAGGAGAAATTTTTACAGAGTGGAGATTACTAGGGATGAAACTGGAACAAAAGTCAGTTTCTAATATGCTCCTATTTTTTCCTCTGTAAAGAAAACCTCTTATTTAAAAGATTAAATCATAATATTTGTATGTCCTAAGAATTCAATCTAGATAATAGTTGCTGAAATTATAGTGTCTTTTCTCCAGTTGACCAGAAATCTGCCCTCTCCTTCTCCTCCCCTTACTTGTGCAGACTTACTGAGGTCATTTCCTTTGGAGAGTGATGGCAATCAATCAGCATTTTCATTTGTTTAGGCAGCTTTGGTGATATGGATTCACATGTAGCTCCCTACTTAAATCAACAATCTTACCTCCATCTATTTCAGAGACATGAGTCCTCTATTGTAGTGGAAGCCTTGATAACAAGCAATAAATGCTGAGGGTCTGCTGAAAGGCTGAGCATAGAGTCAACTCCACAGTCTTCATTAGATGAAGGATGTATGTAAGAGCACATGTGTTGTTAGCCTTGTTTTGTATCTGACAGTCTTATGCTCAATCTTTTCATCACAGCCTAACTCAATGGCCATCCATTAAAGTTTTTAAATTCAAAACTTTAATCTGTTCTAATGACTGGGACAAGAAGTCTTAACATCACCAGTGAAGGATTTCAGTAAAATTAGTGCATTGTGGATGTCTGCAGTGTAACTGATCTCTTATTGTATTCCTTCTATCTTCTACAAAAGATGAGATGTTCAAATTGTATTTTCAGTTACAAAACCAGAATTGGGGTTAACACATATGAAAGGTACATATGGTTTGACTGCTCTACATATATGGGATAAAAGGTTAATTTCTTTTTTTTAAGAAACTCCTATTTCACTTGATATCTATTTCTATGTGGGGATATGCAACATTCTGAGTTAGGAATCCATATCAGCAAAAGCATGTGAGGTATAAAAAAGGAGTAGATGCTTCATAAAATCATTTGGAAAGCTCAGTTCCAACTTTCTTACGGTGTATATCTTGCCAGACTGTTGTGGACCAGAAATTGCTTGTGCTTCCAAAATCAATACTTCATTGAGATCAGTACACACTGAACCATGATTGTGAGTTGATTTGCTGGTTGTTTTGGTCTCCAATTATCGGGACAGCAGACCCTACTTATTACAGTAGCTAGGCGAATGAAGTAACGTGTAAGTTTGAGATAGGATTGCAGATAATCAGAGGTTTATTGAAAACAAAGGAGATAATTTTGGTCAGAGTACTGAATGGATTTAGACATTGAGGGAAACATCATTGACCTTGTTGTGACATTCATTACTATTTGTGCCGTCTCTTTTGTGGTGACTGTTAAATTACCTTTAGTTCTTGGGCTGTACTTACACTGTGTCTGAAACACAGGTCTCAGTCATTGACTTTTATATTTTAAGGCTACAACTTCAGTTCTACTTCCATACCAAGTGCCAGGTTGCAGTCAAGCTAACATGTCTAATGGTGTCTTTGCTGTGCTGATCCTAATAAAAACAGAGGAAAAGAAGAGAACCTGAGAGCTCAGTGGAGTTCTCTCCCTTTCATTTCTGCTGCTGATAACATCATTATTGCGTGACTGACATCACTCCATTATCTCATAAGCCTTAAGAGTTATACTCCTCCCTTCCATTCCTAGAAAGGGAATAATTATTTATCTGGTTATTTCCTGCCAAAAATTTATTCTTCTGAATGCTGTCTATTTGCATAATTCATATACCCTAATTCCTAGTCGTGATCTTTTTGACATCTTCTGGCTCATTGATTGTGGAATTACCATTTTTCCCCAGTCCTCATTACCATTTTCTTCATCTCACACAGTTCATCTCTGTAACACACTCTTAAAAAAACTACAATATCACTTTCCTTAATGGTCACAATATTTTTCTGGGGTCTTTAACCTGCATAGAATCTCAGTCACAGGAAACATATGGTATTAAATCAAAGCATTCCTAATGTTTTTGGAGAAATTATGCTGAATTCATATATTGAATTATCGCCTTATCTCCTCCATAATGTAGCTATTTCTTTGTTGTATCTTGGAAGATCTATGTTTGTGCATATAGCAACCTCCTTATTTTGTGGATGAAATTTTCAACCACTGACCCTACTCTAGAACCAGGAAAGCTCTAACATAATTTTTTGACACAAGTAAGATTTGTTCCACAAACTTGCAACGGATTTTCTCTCTCCCATGAAGTGATTACAGGTGATTGTGATTTAAAAGAGAAGACAGAGAATATGGCTGATTTGAGGAGAGCAGAGGATTGATTTTTTTAAAATTTCTATGAGTAACCATTTTTACTTTCCTTCACAGGAATACATAACTATATAATATTTTTTGGATGGAATTTGTATTTTGACTGGTCCATTTCAGGAAGTTGTACTAGCTTAGTAGGAGAGTTAAGCAGTGAAACTTTGCATATAGACGTGTTTTCATAAAGAAGTATTCCTTTAAATAGCTCTAAGGCAGACAGCGTCTGAAGAGGATGCGTTTCTTCAAGTTAGTTGACCGGTACTATTTATCTTAATATCAGCAAATAAAATATTTATTGCTATTTATGTTAATATCAGCAATATAATAATTGATCTGACCAATAGATTCAAACATTCTCATTTTTGATATTGTCAGTACATGTATCTGTATAAACACGTGTATGTAGAGAGGTATAGATATGCAAATGTATATATAAAATTTATTTATAATCTGCATTGCTTTTGCAAAATGTTTTCAACACAGAGATTTTCTACACTTTTCCTGTGGTTTTTATGTTCCCTTGAATTATTTTTGCGTTCATACAAAAATTACATTTTCTGGAATCTGTAGAACTGCATGCATCAGAGGCAAATTTTCAATTTTCCATTACCTATGAAGGAAAGATATATTAAACTTATCAACTGTATTCAAAATATTAAATTATCAGAAAATTTCATCTCTGACTGACTAGACAGTGAAATTAATTATTTCTTTTGTGGTTGTTTTTGGGTGGTCATGGAATTCAGGAACATGTTCTTTGAGTAGTGGCTGCTGCACAATGCTTAAAACAATCTTTTTTCATTTGAAATAGTAAAATATGTGTTGAGAATTTTACCATATGGTGTCCCTGAACAGCATTGTTTAAGTATTAACATTATTATATGTGTTAAAATCAATGTATCTCTATGAAAATATTCATATTTCAAGAAATACATTAGTATAGTTATTTGTATCTGTAACTGTGGTGGGTTGACCTTGGCTGGCTGTCAGGTGGCCACCGAACCACCTTATCACACCCCTTTCTCAACAAGACAGGGTGAGAAAATATGACAAAAAGCCCATGGCTTGAGATAAGGCCAGAGAGATCACTTACAGATTACCATCACGGGCAAAACAAACTCCACTTCAGGAAATCAATTTAATTTATTGTCAATTACTCGCAGTAGGTTAATGGGAAATAGAAACAAATCTGAAACCACCTTTCCCTCACCCTTCCCTTCTTCTCAAGCTCAACATCACTTCCAACTCTTCTACCTCCTCCCCTAGAGTGCACAGGGGAATGGAGAACAGGGGTTGTGGTGTGTTCATAATGCTTTGTCTCTGCCACTCCTTCCTCCTCACATTCTCCTCCTGCTCCAGTGTGGGGTCCTTCCTATGGGTTAGAATCCTTCATTAACATCTCCAACATGGGTCCTTCCCATGAAGTTCAGTTTTTCATAAACTGCTCCAGCATGGATCCTTTCCATAGGGTGTGCTCCTTCAGGAACAGACTACTCCAGCATGAGTCCCTGAAGGGGTTAAAGGTCCTGCCAGAAGAGCTGTTTCAACGTGGGCTCCTCTCCACATGCCACAGTTCCTGACAGAAGTCTACTTCTGTGTGGGCCCTCCATGGGGTACAGCTTCCTTCAGGGCATATCCACCAGCTCTGCAGTGGGGTCCTCCACAGGCTGCAGTGTGGCTATCTGCTTCAGTATGGACCTCTATGGGCTGCAAGGGCAATCAGTGTCACTGTCATCTCCACCATAAGCTGCAAGTGAATCTTTGCTCTGGCACCTGGACATCTTCTCCCCATCATTCTCCACTGACTTTCAGGGTTGTTTCTCTCACATTTTCCCACTCTCTCCCAGCTGCTGTTGTGCAGTGTTTTTTACCCTTTTTATATATGGCAACACAGAGGCACTATCAACCTCATTGTTTGGCTCAGGTTTGGCCAGTAGTGAGACCATCTTGGAGCTGGTTGGAATTGGCTCTGTCCGACATGGGGGCAGCTCCTAGTGTTTCCTCCCAGAAGCACCACCCCCACCTTGCTACCACTACCTTGCCATGTAAATCCAATACTGCAACCACTGAAAGAAAATATTCTTGGTTGACTTTCTTCAAGATGGTGCATAGCAGAAATCTAATATACTAGTATATTGGTAGCGTATAATCTGTGATGTAGCTTCTATTTTGATTTCTCTGGTATGTCTCAGAATTAGGCTTGACACTGTCCAAAAAAATTGCAATCTTTCTGTAATTTCTAGTTGCTAACATCGATTTTCACTTTTTAATAAATTTTGCCATGTGCCCCAGTCGTCCTGGAGATGGATCCAGGGATCTAGTAAAGCTGAAGTGCAAAGCCTTCAGATGTGAAGAATACTGTGAAAAAGGTTTCACAGTGCTCTTTGTCCTTTAGTTTGCACTACATGACTTGCAAATACTGCGGCTGCAAGGTCCTGGGGATAACAAAAATACTCATGCAGAAAACTTACAAAATAATAATTGTTAGGACTATTTTCATTAAATAAAAAATAAAAGGTACCATAAACCAAAATTTCTGTTGTGAACAGTGAAGGTCATATAGGTGGGTTTTTTAGAACACAGCTGTACTGATACATAGAAGGCTGCCTTAATTATAAAGAAGCAGACTCTTCACATTAAATGGTGTATGACCAAACAAGCTGCATTCATTTGACTTCCCAGACAGCTGGAGTTGAATTCAGAGGCAGCTAATTGCCTCAGGGACCTTTGTCTGGCAAGTAGCCCATTGGTACCCTTGAGGGGTGGAGAGGCTTCACACAGAAAGCTTAAAAGCATCTGGGCTGCTGTTGTGCAGAATGCTACTGCTGACAGATTTACCATCTGTCTTTGAGAAAGACAACAGTTTTGGGAGTATAGATACCACCATTCTTCAGTAGAAAGCATTTTGTCAATCAAAAGCTGCTCATTAGAGTAGAGAGCAGAACCTGTATTATTGCTAAGTGCACTAACTAAAAAAGAAGTATCAAGACATTAGTTTACTTTCATTTGTGTATGGCTAGACGAAAGATCCTGTAACATTAGGAATCAGCAAACTGTAAACACATTTGTATTATCCATCAGCTAAGCTTTCTCTGTGCAAATAGTTTTACAGATGTACCAACAGTAATCATATCCATATTGCCACAAGAAAGTGTTGTTGTAATAGTACAGAATAATGAATTCCTAATATACACTATGCTGTATCAGATAATTCAGATATGCATTTTTGTAAATTGCCTTTGACTTTAAAATGTAATTGCTTTCATTCTTATGTTTGTAGCCAATAGAATGGATTGTATTGATTTTACAAGGTAACTTCAAAGCTCTAAACATAGGAAAAAGAAAAGGATGTGCAGTCACCCCTGTACACTTTCATGTGTACTTGTCTATACGTAAAATTA
Organism: Tringa tobata; assembly: GCA_033628505.1. NCBI lineage: Eukaryota > Metazoa > Chordata > Aves > Charadriiformes > Scolopacidae > Tringa > Tringa tobata. The sequence continues at coordinate 6,980,228 of JAHREE010000395.1, read as the reverse complement.
TGACTATGTCTTTTGCCTAGTCCAATTTTAAAGAATCAATTGAAGTTAGGAAGAAAATATAGATTTTTTTCTAAAAAGCTGCAGCACACAAATACACACTTATAAACATATGTAAATTCAGATCTAATTTAATACCTACAGGTTTGAATGACATGCATTCATCTCAACAGGTCATAAAACTGTTAGGAATTATGAAGAATGGTATTATGTATTCTATAAATAGTACTCTTTCTTAAGTCTGCAAGTGAGTCTATAAGTTTCCATAAGACCTCAGTGCCTTCCTGAAAGATGTAAAAAAAGAGTTATGCCCAGTTGCTCTCACTGTATTGCTGTGGTTGATCAGTAAGTGTGTACTGGGTGCTTAAAGGGAGTAAATATTTACTTTGTGACCCATGTTCTTGAACCCAAGTTTCAGTTTAATGTCAATACAGAAGAATGCTAAATATATTATGTAGTTATCATACACATGTATGTAAACACACGTATTTTTATACATATACCTGTGTATACATGCGTATATATATTATTTATCACAAATATAGGATGCTGGATAAAGGCAGCTGTTATAAAACATATTTTTTTTTTTTTGGTGAGAAATTCTCATGTTTTCTTATCCCAAGTACTCTACCACAAATCTAGAGGGAGAGATGAGGAACATATGCTAGGATTTTCCTCCAAACTAGTGTGTCTGCAAAACACTAAAACCCAGCTTCTCCCTCTATGTACATGCAGTATAGAAAAAACACATTGCCAGATGTAGGAAAGGAGGCAGTTTAGTAATGAGGCCTTGAAACTCTATCCAGCATGTTGACATGTTGCTACTATGAAGCAAAAATTACAGATATGCAAGGAGCTAAAGGGAGGAGAGAGAATATTGCTCTCTAGTCTAGTGATTACTGCTTTCCCATGGAAATAGGAGTCCTGGTTTCCAGTCACAGTTTTTCTAGGGCTGTTTCCATATTTTAATAGAATGCTTACCCTCTAATCTTATGGTTAGAGTATCCATCTAGGACACAGAAAAAAATCAGATTGAATGTTCCAGTGCTGAGGAAGTCCCTCAGTTTAAGTACTCTAATGAAATACAACTTTACCACTGTCTGTTTTTTTTTTTTTTTAAAGAAAAGGGAAATTAGCTTCTCTTCTCCTGGGGAAGCAGCTTAGTCTTTTACTTCAAGGGCAAGGTTCAGGACTTCAAATTCCTGCCTAAAATATACACTGTAATGTAAAGTTTAGAAAGATGTAAACTATTGAGATTTAGCACTGTATTGTCATTACAGGGGGCTAAATGTTGTCTTATTTTTCGTGCTGAGATACTTTCAGTACAGAGCTAGATCATGTACTTCCATAATCTGTTGCAGGCTACAGAGCTGATATTCAATGTCAAAGAGAGGTGTGAAAGTCAAATGATATGCTCCCTCCATCATTTCCTGTTCTTCAGTTTAAGCATATCCCTGGTTCAGCATGCGGACTGCCATGAATCCTGTTCTTGAATGGATAATTTCCTCCAGGCACGGCATAGGAAGTTTAGTCTGAGCTTTGAGTTCCACTCTGGTGGCCACATGCCAAAATCCCTTTATGGGGCTAGCTCTTAATCTATCTCTCTCTTAGCTTTCCATTGCTGAAATGGCAATCACGGTATTTCCCCACTTCAGAGAGGGTAAATGTGTTATTGGTAATCTCCTAGTTTCCACAGCAATGGAGATAAATAAGTAGATTTATAAAAGTTCTATTGCATAACAAATTAAAACAGAAATGTATTCCTATTTTAGAAGGGATCTTAGTCACAGAATTTTAGTCATGTAGAGGTTAGATGTCATATTTTAACTCAAGTGTGTTGGTCTAGTTAAACCACTTTAAATCTCTGTGAACATATGGAAATTAGTTGCCTACTGACTTATCACAAGTGTGTTCACGAAAATGCTTTCTTTAGCTTTCCTTATTCAGTTAAATAACAAAATAAAAAGCAATTCAATCAATGCCGTATTTGTGTACAGCTGAGGTATAATTTGGGTCTACGTAGACAGAGCTGCTTGTAAAATGGAAATGCTGACATTTATACCTGGGTATTGGAGTCCACCTCTCACCATTTACAGAAGATTTGCCTGTGTATAACTGAAGCCACAAAATGAAGAAAAAGAGTCTAAACAGGTAAAATTGAAAGCATAATTTCACTTCCAAGTGGTAATAAAGATATTTTCAGGTATCTGCAGGCTAATGAGTAGGACTGACAATTAGAAAAAAATGTCTCTTTTAAACCGAACTCATTAAAAGACTTGGTGTAAGCTAATAAAGGTAGAGAGCCCTTCACTGCTATTTTGGTCTGTAAAGTAGAATCATACTTAAAATATTCTAGAAACTCATTGTGATATGAGCTGTGGTTATATCACAGCTGTTAAATATTTCTGTTGGGAATATCTTCTGCTTCTCAAGTACATCTTACAGAAAACCATGGGAATCATAGCAACATCACGTTTTCTGCATATTTTACAGGCTGTAAGACTTCTATGCAGATTTTGTAGAAAGGTTGTCAATATATTAGTTGAAAAGAGTATTTCCAAAGATCACTAAGTTACTAAATGGACACCTGTGATTCAGTGCACATCTGGCTTTCCTTCTGCAAACCTTAAGAAGTATATTAAATATTTTCTTCTTTTGTTTTTCTATAATACAGATATATTTTTTCTCTGAAGATAATAGTCCAAATCCTGAAGGTACAAGGTACAGATAAAGTGTGTTTCAGGGGATAAGAGAGACATGAGGATTTGCAAAGAAACATTTATAGCCTTTGATATGTTGTTAATGTTAGCTGCCAATGGCACAAAAGCATGATTCCAGAATTCAAATATCATGTAACATAACCAGGCCATAAATCTGATTGCCTAAGTCCAGCTCTAACGTTGGATCCAAGAAAAGAGGGTAAAACAGCTATTAAATCAGCTATCTTCTAAAGTTTCCTCAAAGTAGGCAAAATGATCTCAGTTGCTTCTTCGTGATTCTGTTAGTTTGTCTAGAGTAATCATGGGCAAACCATGATTTTTCTCCTGTTTCTTCCTTTTAAGAAGATAGTGTCTCCTTCACAGTTCTTCAGTATACAATGGAGTGACAAGGCAGGAACTGCTTTTCTCTGTGTTTTTTCTTCTAGCAAGTTCTTTTCTGCCAGAGACATTCTTTCATATCTAAGGGAAGGATATTGTCACAATACTTGCTCCCATCTACCTTAAGTATCTGTATGACCTTTATTCTACTCCCCCACTGACACATTGCTGTATTGTCTTGACATTATTTAACTTATTATCCTTTAAGGGTAGTCAAAGCAAACACAGGAACAATGGCTACTCTGTGATGTTACCTTAGAGCTCCAGCTCATACTCAACTAAAAATTTCCTGATTGTCACATTACTTCATGGTGCCTTGCACAGAAGTAAAAGCTTATGGTCAAAGTTCAGATTAAGCCAAAATTGAAGGAAACTTCTTGAGAGGGTGAGTACTGAATCAGCTTCAGAACCCTCCTACACTCAGTATGAACACCACTGACTGGACCTCCATTATGTGATATGTAAATACAAGTTTGCACTCGGCCACTAAAAGTTGTGTAGATGTGGACAGATACACTGCTGCAATCCATCATCTGCAATGAGACATATGTAGGAATTTGAAGACAATTTAGTCTCCAATGTACCCATTAGTTACTGTTTAATCTCAAAGGGAGTCTAAGGTGAGTAGACATACAGCCTTCTGGTTTTGGGACATGCTCAGTAGTTTCAGCCTTAACAGCTCTGAGTGGATTGATACATACTTAATTTAAGTCTCCCAAAAACTCATGGACTAACATTATGCTTTCACACTTGCATACCCAAAGTTTGTCACAAAGCATGATCTTGCTTTATTAAGAATGGTGCAGTGGTTAGACCACAGCCACGATGATATGATAATTGGCATTTTGTGTTCTTCCTTAAATAACAGTACAGTGGAGAAATATGCCTCAATTTTTTATTTTTTTTTATATAATTCTCAGGATATGAATAAGGAAAATGTCTGTGCTTGAATATCTTCTCCAAGGATAAGAAATGTTAAAAGATTCTAGGCATTTGGATATAGGACTTTCTTCCAAGAGAAGAACTTCCTATGTTCAGGCCATGGCTACAGTAATCTCTACTGCATCATACCATAGAATTCCTTGAGGAAGAGAATGAAACTTGAGGTTATATTACTTCAGGCAAAAGGTCTGAAGTTTTTGCTACAAGCTTATTGAAAGGCCAATAGGCTAATTAGCTACCCTAGTTAAAAATAAATATTTGTTAGGAATGATGGAACCCTCTCACAAGACCGTCTAGTAGTAGAAAGAAGGAAAAGGTGGATTTGAATTCCTTCAAATTTGAAACTAACAGTTCTAGGTGCTCTGATTATCCCAATTTTGTACTATTGCATCTGTCCATGTTTTGAAAACAGAAAGGCCTTGGGCTCCAAAATTTATGAGAAGGTTCAGGGTTATGAATCTTTAAGGGAGTCTCCTTCTCAAAGTGGGTTCTGCAAAGGGGCTAGCTGCATGCATTTATGTCCTTAAGTGACTCATTCAAAACCACAGGGAAAATCAGGTGAAACAGGCAACAGCATTCCTCAATCCACTTGAAAATTTTTGGACTGCATATACAAAAGGAATTAACATTTATCAATGTTAGGCAAAATTTTTATCACTGAGACAATGTAGTGTCTGTTTGAATCTGTTAAAATTATTAAGTCTTTAAAGTATGTATGCATAATCTGTGCTCTCAGATAGCACTTAAACTGGGGAATAATTTCTATGGACAGTGAAGATAGGTGAGAAGTAAACAGAGAAGTGGTTATATTTCTCCATTCAGTTTTCTGTTTTTTCAAATGAGAACACTGATATCAACAGTGAAACCTGTTCTACCCAACCATTTCATTCTCTCTTCACGGATTGCTCTCTGAGTGATATGCATGCATTTAACTTCCATTAGTACTAATATGAAATCAGTGAGCACACCAAGAAGGGAGTACATGTCTTTGCAATACAAAATATACCCTTGGATAGTTACTTAGTCCAAAATATAATTGAAAACAACGTGAGACATAAACACGTGGAATAAAGTGGAAAAACTAGAGGTAAATTGTTAATTCTTGCATGACAGCTGCTCATCTGGGGTCATGAAAGAATACTGGAGATGATTATGATGTTTAATTTGGATAACATGAATATTAAACAGTCTCAGCTATGTACTGTAGGATGTTACCAAAGCATGTATTTCAAATTAAATGTTTGATTTTATCTGCAGCTTGCCAATATTCAATCTAAATTTACTGGAAATATAAAAAAAATAAGAACAACTCTTCTTAATATTTAATTCTATTCACAATTAGCATTTAAAAGAGCATTGTGAACACTATCCTCAAAATCTGTGAAGTGTACGGATATAATTTGTGGCAGACACAAAATCCAGAAGCTGAGGATATACTGCATTATAAGCCCATCATAACTTTTAAAGACGTAACAACAAATGTCTGTATTCTCACTGTTTTTAAACAATGCATTGACATCGATTTTCTCATCATGTGAAGTCTTCATGTGACTGTTTAGGGATCAGAACTCTGCTCATTAAATATTTTGTGAACATTTTAGTCTCTCTACTTCTATGACCTGCAATTTAAACGGCAGAAACTACTGGGTTTTGGATACTGAAAAGCAGTATCCAGAATAAGAAATGTAAGAGTCTTCAATCTGTCCGTGTTCCCTCATATAGTCTTCAACCTTCTTATCAGGGTTTGCAAACATCCAGAACTTACTCCTCAAAGCTGTAATATTGCACTGATTGAAACAGGCCATCTCAATGTCATATGCAGACCCATAAATAAAGCAAGTTTCATATACAGACCACAAATAAAACAATAGTACAGTCATAGTAGCAATATCTAATTGGAAAGTGAAAAACAATACTTTCCTGAGATTATTAAAAATGAACACAACTTCAGAGGAAGAAAAGCAATACCATTTTGAAAAATGATAATAAAAAAAAGTGACATTTTGATCCTGCTTTTTCTATTCCATGGAAAGACTTTCATGAGAAATTTCATGTGCCTTGGTCAGTCTTTTTCATTTTTGAGCATTTCTTCAGCTTACTGGAAAGCAAATGAACTGCAGAAGCTCTTGCTAGCAGAAGAAACCTTCAAAGGCCACAGGTGTTTCTTACTTAATTATTGCTATCAATACATTATGGGGCAATTGAAGCAGAAGAAATGTACACAGCTTGTTAGTTGCAAGTTCTTTTTCGATTTTCGAAAACCACACAAAAAGGTGCAGCAGTTGTGTTGCTGCCACCTAAATTGAGAAGGTCAAAATGCCAAAACACAATTTGAAACTATCACATATGGATACACTTGTTATAATCTCCCTTCTTAAAATCGTACCTGAAAGCTCTAGCATAAATGTGACCTCCATTTGAAAGAGACCCCATTCGTATTGCAGCAGTTTTATACATGATCTCTAAAATATGTATATAAACCCAGGCAGTTCTTGATTTTTTATGTTGAATGCTTTCTAATGTGAAGTTATGGGTTTAGTGACTTTCATAAATAATGCTGTGTCATAAAGTATTGGCTGTGCCATTCACACCTCCTTCACAAACCCAGCCCGGATGCAGGCCAACTGTTGGTAATTGGATCTTGCATGTTATTACGCTTGTATCTTTGCTATCACTCAGTCTTCTTTTTGCATTCCATTGTTGAATTCCCTTTGTGCTGTGGCTTTTTCTCTGCATGTTATTTGTGTATTTAAAATGAACCATGGAAAGAAATGTTTCCATAACCATGGTGACAGTGTAATATTATGCACACTTACAAAGTACAAAGGTAACTCTACCAAACTGGCATTTTCTGTGATCAATTGCTGGAAATTTAATATCCCTATTTATTTATTTATTTATTTTTAATAAGTGAGAGAATGGAATTTGCTGAGTATTTCCAGATCTGCTTACGCTAGAGTTACTACTATAAATTACTCCAATACTTCCTCAACAGAAGTGATGAGCTGTGTGTTGCTGTGCCTGTGTTGCATACTACTACTAGTTTTTAATGAATCTTGGGATATGATGTAGATTTTGGGGTTTTCTTAAGGGCACATGCTTCTGAAATCATGTGAATGCATAAGGATTTTAGTCAGTAAATTTTATCACTCACAGTTCTGTTACCTTAGGTATTTATGTAATTTTTTTTCTGATAGTATACAAATGCTAAACATATTTATTATTTTTCTAATGATGTTCGGTAATCTCCATTTCAAGGTGGGAACCTGGGGTACACAGAAGGTAGGGCCCAAATCCAAGAAGACTTTTACATACCCTATGCCCACTGGTATCAACGTCTCTTAATTTTTTGTATTTCTGACCAAATTGAGCCTATACAATCCAAAGTTTAAAAAGAAGCCTTTCGTATAGTAAAGATATTTAGTTTTACCTCCAAGATGCTACACTACTGTCTCTACTGTTTTTGAGGAAAAAAAGCAGTGTCTCTAGAGACTCCCAAAATGGAAACCAAAAAAAATCCAAACCACACAACTTATATGAAAAAAATTCAAGTCGATTCTGTGTTTTAGTGAGTCTGAGTGGGTTTAGATCGTGAAAAGGACACTAGTTGTGACCAAGTATTTGGGCATTGTCTTCTTATGCTAATTGTGGAGCCAGATGTGCAAAGACAGAAAGATCCAGGCTGTAAGCCTAGAGCTGTTAACTGCTGCATTTTTGTTAAAAAGCCTTGTGTGTTCCCTCATCGTGATCTCTTCTGCTTCTCTGCACGGCTTCAGAGAAAATCTGCAAACTGCTAAAGCGTAGTTTTAATATGCCGAATGCTTGCATGTAATAGATGTAGCTTAGTTACCACAGTAAAACAGAAGTGACCAAAAATTCAACTGTTCTGTTGAAACCCCTTTTGAACACCAGTTTCTATGTGCTTGCAAAAAATCTACTGCTAAGAGACTGTACTACATACTTATGTAAATTATCATAGCTTACTTTCCTCTCTACCTTGACTAAACAGATATTTAGAATTGAATCCTTAGAGCACAGGCTTCCTATTCTATCTCTTAAGTTCACCAGAAACTTTAAATGGCCAACAATATTTTAATGTTTCAATATGCTCAATATTTCCATTAAATCTCAAAAATTTCCTGAGGTAGCACACCTTTTTGTTGGTAAACAAAGTATTCTACTGTCCTGTTCTACCCGTAGCTTCAAGGAACACAACACATACATAATTTTTGAAAATCTTTGACTGTACCATTTCATAGTTGACTTGTGATACAGACAGCTTGTACAGCAGAACGGTCTTAGCTGATACATAGTTTTGATAAGAACAACAAAGCTTAATCATCGCATGCAACTTTGCCAGAGTAGAAACCATAGTGTTAATTTCAGCTAATTGGAACTCAGTTGTTTTCAGCACAGAAATATAAAATGTTCTGTATTTTGAAAGGGGTAATGATGATTGGCTGACTACCTTCCATCTCAAAAAGAAGGCTTAACAGCAACACATCTCTGGGAAAGGATTTATGAATCTGAATAAATTGCTAGCCAGTAAACCCACTCTACAATCAAGAGAACAATCTTGTTTTCAGGAAATGGGTAACAATGAGATCAGCAGGAGTAGGGGTTATGTTTCATCCAAATCAAAGTGGACAATAGCTGATTAAATATTGCGTAAAGATACACTCATTCTGTCTCTCAGAGCACTTGAGTATTACCTTAATTGAAAGGTTATTATGTAAATTAAAGGCAAATGGAAGGGAAGGATGACCAAAACCAGCTTTACTAATATGTTGTATTCTGTAATCAATTTGATCAGCATCAGGCTTCTATTTATGTGAAACAAGAGGCAGTGCTGCTAAGACAAGAACAGTGTTATGACTGATATAGAAAATATTCAGTGACTTCCTCATAAAAAAATGTATCTTCAAAATGTTTTCATTTCTCTTAAAACATTCTTGTTACTGTAGGAAACATATTCATAATAATGTTGATGAGAACCGCATCACTAAAATAATGAGGATCTTCAGTCAGAGGTGTCCTTGCTTGGTAAGATCTATTTAATTGCTAAATCTATTTAATTATTTATCTCTGCATACAAATATTTTCTATAAGGTAGGTTTGGAAAACTAGACCTTTTGCCTATTTTCACATTAGTCTTCAAATTCTCTTTTTTAAAAATATTTTATTTTCTCTTACCAACAATATATATAACGTTATTATACTTTGGTGTTCAGTAATGTTAGATATTAAATCAAATTTACACAACCATAAGTGTGGTTTGGGTTGCGTTAGTTATTTCTGAGTAGGTTCAAATAAGGGATTGTTCAGATTTACAGTTTGGGTAGTTCTTTAACTGATGCATTTTCTAGTAAGTGAAACCTTATACATAAAAAAATTCAGTGTTTAATGCTGTTAATAATTTTAAAGACTTCTGAACTAGATCAGCAGCATTAGCCTATTTTATATCTGGGACTGGCCGTAATGGCTGTAGATCTAGACTGCAAGAACAGAATACCTTCAGCCCGTGGTTACCAGAGGTATTATTCGTATTTGAAGCAGAACACGAGGATCCCTGTTCATGGGTGTAGTAGGTTTTTGTCTGCTGCTTAGAGAGACAGACTGACTGACACAGCCCTACACAAAAATACAATTTAATTTTTCTCCATCCTGGCTTTCTGTCTTTGAGGTGTCATCCACTCTATCCATTGCTATAATCTATATTGCTATAATGATTAGCACACTAAAAATCATACTGAATTAAGGAGGTCTTAAAGGTTACTTTTTGATTTTTTGATCCAAACACCTACTGCCCATGAGAGTAATGAACAGATAGGTGTCTCAGATGTCTTGTTACTCCAACTTCCATCTCCCTATTTTTTCATCTCCACTTCACATCTTCTGAGATATTGCTGCCACCTGGTCAGTATCTCTAAAACTTCCACTTCAAAATTTCAAATGTTAGCAAATGCTCAAGGGAAGTGTATAAAATCTATATTAAGGACACACAATAGCTTTCTCACCCACCATAATCACGTCTCCTGCTCATGTGTTGAACATATGTAGTTTGTTGCCTCAAGATTTAAACTTAGGCTTGCCTTGTTTTTTTCTTCTCAGGAACATTGTGAGTCTCTCCTTCATTTTCATCCCACAGTTTTCTTTGCATGTTGTTTATATAAGTAGCATTTGGAAAAGAACCCATATATTAGAGAATTCTTAACTCTGCTAAATATACGGAAAAATGTAACAGTGGAGAGCCACCGTCAGTTTAAACCTCAGTATGCTCACAGATTGGGTGTCTGAAAAACCTTTGAGATTATTTAATAAGTAAGTAGTTCATAGTTTGATATAGTTTCTTTAATGAATGGATATCTCACTATGAAAAGCAACAATAACAACAACAAAGTAAAAAATTTAAGTTCACAAAAATTTTTCTGCACCCTGCATGCTTTTTTGTTGTGGTTTTTTTTTTTTTAATAGCTTTTTTGTTTGGGTTTTGTTTAGGTTTTTTTGTAGTTTTATTTCAGTAGCTCCTCTGACTCTCAGCTTAACAGTGCCATTTAGTTAAAATGGATAGCTTTAGCTGTATATTTAAAGGAGGGTGATCAGCAGTAAAATGGTGAGCAGATTTAGCTAATTAGACAACACATTTAACACTCCATGGAGATGAATAGGACCATTTCACAGTTATCATCAAGCCAGTGTTTGTGTATGTTTGGCATAAAAGTGCATCATCCTACCTTGCCAGGGTTATCTAACTGCACAGAAAAACTTAATTTCAGAATGAGAAAGACCTTCTGGTGGAGTTCTTTTCAGAAACACACAGAGGGAGAAACTAATACCTTGGAATTAACAAATTTTTCACACTAAAAAATTTCTATTGTTCTTCTGCATGGGTATTTCTGGTTTTCCTTGTGTCTAATGAACAGCTGTTGTGAGTTTCTCTTTCTTTCTTTCTTTCTTTCTTTCTTTCTTTCTTTCTTTCTTTCTTTCTTTCTTTCTCTCTTCCTCTCTTCCTCTCTTCCTCTCTTCCTCTCTTCCTCTCTTCCTCTCTTTCTATTGTATATTGTGATGTGCTGGTTTGAGGTAAAACAGAACCAATTTTCTATTCAGTAATTTTACTTTTCAGTTAAGCCTCTTCTAACTCTGAAATTAACCACATATGTTTTAGACAGTGTCCACTTTTAGCAGATAAGGTCTGATGTTTACAGTGAATACTAAAGAATGGTATGCAGGTAGGCTTCTTTTTATACTTACTGCTAAACAATCAAGGTCAGTTAACTTTATTATATGCCCCACTGGAAGTGGAAGAGCATAGTGGCATTGCACCTGTGGGGAGGAGAGAACAGGACAGGTGACCCCAAAACTGACCAACAGGGTATTCCATCCTATCTGCCCCATGCTCAGCATAAGGCTGAGGGATCAAAAGGATCAGCCCTCTCTTCTTTAATGCCTAGTGTCTGAGGAGGACTTTTTCTGATTCTTCTGCCTTTGATCCTGATGTGTACATTCCTGAATCCAGTTCCAGAATGCATTTACTGTCCATCTCTGAGTCCAGTCTGGGACTTTCCCAGTGCCTGCTTGTGATGTGATCTTGGGAGCTCAATATATGTTTTGTATATATTTCATTATTTTTTTTTAATATTGTTATCATTTTATTATTTTATTATTAATATTTCATTAAAGAGTTTAGTTTCAACTCAGAAGTGTCTCTCTCTCTCTCATTTCCTCTCCCCTGAAGGGAGAGGTTGCCCTTCTTTTAAGGGTAGAGAGGTTAAAGAGAGTATCTGTCATTGATTTCAGTGGCCAGCCCAACCCAAACCATGACATTTTCCTGCATATTAACAGTTGTCAAGGTCTTGGCAAACCCCATAGAATTCAAGCAAGACTTAACAATATGGCATTCTTACTACATTAGCATATGTGAATATTTGTGAACGATAAACAACTGTAAACGTTATTACTATTTATAGGAAAATCACAAAAGGAAATACTTCAGTGAGAGAGACAGCCAAACAACTGATTATATAATCATTAAATTATGTGCTATAATAATGAATTCTTATGCAGATAACAGAGAATGGACTGGTTCTTCCAAGACAGTAGAGCTCAGTCTTGCATCTAATTATCTCTTTCCTAGTTTTAAATTTAAGCCAAATACAGTGGGTTTAATGTGTGACTAAGCAGCATGGGAAAACTTTAGTTTGCTTAACTGAACTGTCTGCAGTCTAAGTATCTACGTTTAAGATAGGTTTACGCCTTTAGGGCACGATTCATCTCTGGCCTAAAATAGATCAGATGCATCAAACTATAGAGATTTTTTTTTCTCTTTATTTACTATATTACTAGGCCAGACTCAGACATCTGCATGTCTGAGCTCAGTGAGAATAATTGTATATATGTGACAGTAGTACACTACCAGTATTTTATATAAGAAGGTCCAGGTTAGTTTTGAAGTAAAAGAAAAAGCATCTATACATAATGAGTCATAAATTGGGATGAATGACATGGCACATACGATATGCCATGCCATGAAACTGCAAAAGGATCTAGAGAATAGGAGCCTTAAAAGAGAAATCTCTTTGACAAAATAAATACTTTCTGTGGCAAATAGACGCACATACTTGCTCATAAAACGAACTGGAAATCCATGTATAGGAGGAAATCCTTTTCAATGGGCTGGGTCAGGAGATCAAAGTAGATTCTTTCAGAAGTCTAGAAAACATAAAAGTAAATGAGGCTACTACTGCATACACCTCAGACACACACGGCATGTCAGTGCTTTTCTTAGCTGGGACATTTAAGTCTAAAATTTCACAACGCTAAAATTTATACTACATTCAACTTTTATTTCAAAGCATAAAAGGAAATGATGTGAAGCTATTTGCTCTAATGAGAACGCTATAATAGCAGCTGATTCTGCCTTCATTAGTGAGAACAGACAGTATCATCAGTCCAGTTTTCCAACAGTTTAAGGAAAATCAAGCTTTTATTATGCCCAAAATCAATACAGTCACTTTTCTTTCTCTAGGTGGACTGGATTATTTGGCTAATCCCTGGTATGTGTTTCTGCTCATTCATCTTCTAGGCACTGAACCTGCATTGTACTTACGATGTCTTTTTCTTTCCTTTTTTTTTTTTCTTTAAGTACTTGAATTCTCTCTGCTTACTGTGCAGACAGTCTCTATTTCCAACAAAATGCACTTTTCACTTGTCTGAAATTCCAAAACATTCTTTAGTGGATTTACATTATTGTTATTTGCCATTGGTTCTCATTATCAATGTGTAATGAGACTGTTGAGACCAATGTGATGTTAGTCAGTCTGTTCTTAGAAAACAGTTATATAAGTGTGCCAATGAGACAAATAGTGAGGCAGCCAAGAGAAGAATGCTGAAGCTGCTGTACTTTTCTGAGCAAACGTCCTTTCTGGAGATGTGTGGCCCACCTGTGAAAATCAACAGACTCCATTTGTAACTTAAGTTACTACACAGGAAGATGTTAAGCCATAAATAAGTTCCTGACAAAAAAAAAAACAACAAAACAAAACAAACAAAAAAAAAAAACCAAAAAAAAAACCCTAACAAACCCTCAGTCATACAGGTTAAAATTGATTTGGTAGAAATAAAGTAATAAGTATGATTGACTGAGTTCCATCCTTTGTTACACCTGTGCCAATGCAGGAGAATCTTTTTATTATAAATCCAGTAATCCACTGTACAAATTCTTTCTACTGTTCCTTCTTGTACCATCTTCTAAAAAGCCTAATTATGCTTTTTTTAATACAGCATTACCATGTTGCAGATCACAGAGCTTTGACTGAAATACCAATGAACCTTCTGTACCTGACAACATTGAATCATGGTGCAAAACATAGTGTCACTAACTCTTATTTCTGTAGCTGGGCAGACCAGATAGAAGTTCAGGTTTTTTCGTTCTCACTAAATGGTATGCTCAGTTTGTTGTAAGATTGCTCTTTCTTTTAGAAAGCAGGGAAAGAAGAATGATGACAGCTTACATGTGGTTGTACCTAATCATACTTGGCATATGCACCTCTTCAGTTAGTTAGCGTGATAATAAAATATGAATTTTGATCTGTTCATATGTTAACAAGTAATTTTAAAACATAATTAACTGGACAGCTAAGCCAAACTCTTTTGTGAATGCAAAAATTTTATTAATGTGAACTTGCTTAAAAAGTTATTCTTAACAGTTTAGCTAATTATTTTTCAATACTGCATATATATACATACCGGTAATTAAGAGGCATGTTGCGGCTGGAATACAATGTCCATAACTTGAACAGCAGAACAGTCCTGCTAACTTCAGTGTAATTTCACAGAGAAGAAAACACCCTTATGTTCATGAATTGATGTCTTAGATTTCCCCTTAAAGGCAACATACAGTGAGTATCAAAAAACTATTTCCTTCTAATTTTCAGTTTGAACATGGGAGATGCCAAATGATAAAATACAGAAATCTGCAAAACTAATATATTGGCTTGCATTACAGTGAAGCCATTAAGTCAATGAATGTTGAAGTACATCTTCAAAGGATAATTTTACTACTCTTAAAAATAATTTTTGGAGACAAATAATAAATACCATCTGTAGGCTTTCTAAGAAACTGTAATTTAGTAGTTGAAAAAGATATTACACTAAAAATCCAGTAGATCTGAAATTTTCTGATGATTTGTATATGATTTCCTATGTGGAGATATCACATTTCAAAAAGAAAATTTCATTTCAGTGCTAGGGTACCACCATAATTTTACTGAAATTAATGACATTGTTATTCTAGCCAAACAATTATTCAGTTGATACACTGCTAGACCATAGTCTTTGCAGTGGCTATAGTTAATGACGAAACTGTGACTTTGTACAAATACTGTGCCAATGGCACATAGAAAGAGAAACAGCATATGATTTTTTTTTGCAGTGCCCCAGACGCAGATTGTAACTCAGCCATGATCTACCTTCTGCCATCACCTCTGGGTAGAATAGACTGTAATACAACAGTTCTATACTTCATGCAATTATATGGCCAGGTGCCACTGTGTTAGTGCAGTTACATTCTTGGGTAAAGAAATAATATCAAGGCTCAGCCTACTTTCTTCACACCATTATGGAAAGGGGAAGTAATGGCTCTGCAGAGGTTGCTTTCCCACCTCATAAATGGAGGATGCTTTCCCACTGGCAATGCAGACAAACCTGGGTAACAGGCAAAAACGAAGGTTGCTGAGGTAACATTAAGTAGAGCTGTGCAAAAATTGAAATTACTGTTCCATGGGGAAATTCAGCTATTTCAACACTTGGTTTTTGTACCTAATTGAGTTGAAAAATTGGAACTTGTCAAAGAACCTTATACTGTAAAAGTTGCTTTAGTTGTGAGGTGGTGACATTTCGTTTTGAGTTCATAGAGCATTAAACTGCAGTTCTCTATTGTTCTATATTGCTATATACATCTCTCAGAATATATCTGCAGCTATATGTAGTATAAGATTGCAGTGGATCATAGATTTCAGAGGGTGCTTGACTAGTTGGCACATACTTGAATTTTGATGTCAATACTTGTCTGCCAGTATCAGTAATAGTCATTCTATTCATTAATAAATACAATGCATATAAAAACATTCACAAAAACTTACTATTAGTATGCATTTGAACAAAACTTGATTAAAACTGTAAAGTATTAAATCTTCATACATGAAATCTAAAAAGACTCATACATGATCCAACAAAAATCCTTATTTACATCTACTACTTCCTTGCATTATTTGGACTTAGTAATTATTATTAAATATTATTATACAAATGTCTGGACTGTGCTTTAAGCCCTTGTTTCTTTACAAGGAAATGGAAAGAAACCACAATCTTTTCCTGACAGACAGTGGTACAATGAGTAACTGTACCATCAAAAATTATCATCATGCTTACAATTACTGTAGCTGTTCTGTACAGAACTCTGAAGAGTTGTGTAGTAATAGGATATCTTAGCTGTCTGTGAGTAAATGATATCCAGTCAATTTTTTAGCCTGCTAAATATATTCCTGGAAAAAAATCCATATGGTGCAGCAAAACCACAAGGGAAATTATAGTTTTTTAAAAAAAGTTATCCCTGCTAGAAAAATAGCAAGGCCTTCTGTTTACCATTATATTTATGAGGTAACTTCAATGAAATCATAAAAGTATTATCTTATGAACTGCAGAAGCTTTCATTTATTTTTCTGCCAAATCACTAAATGGCTCACTCTTTCAGGTGTATGGCAAAAATGGAGTCAATTTCCTACACTGAAATTGGGTCAAAAGGAATGAGATGGTCGGGTGACATAGGGCTCCCTTTGTAGTAGGGGAAAAAAAAAAGATTGTTATATAGATAATTGCCAGCATTTTCTTTGAAACTTTTATGTGGGACATATCATACATTTAATGTGCTCAATTCAAATTTCCCTTGTTATATGGTACATAATGATAAAGCATATGGACAGACTTTAGATTTATTTTAAAATCCCTATGTATATGAAAATAACAGTTAGATATTGCAGATGACATAGTTCATACAAATATCAGTAGCAATTTTACTGCCTTCCTTTCCTGCCTCTTTCTCCCGCCAAAACAAGCACCTAATTTCAGAATGCCTTTCTTGGAACAATTTCTTTATTAAAAAAAAAGGAAAAAAAAAAGGTGATATCCACGAAGCAGTATGGAGTTTTGGAAAGTGAAATTAAAACATTAGGGTGTCATTTTAAAATAATTTGAATAATTTATGAATATCAAACACCCTCACATTCTTAGTTTTTATATTTGTGACTTTTATTTAAAATAGTTGATGAGTTATTGCATGTAGATGGCTGTGCTTTTCAGGGAGGCTCCTGGTCTGAAGCTTGTCAATGAGGATTCCAGATGAATTAAGTGTCTGCTGGTAAAGTGTCATTTCCTGCTTAGAATGACTTTCCCTCAGAAAGAGTTCGTCTTCTAAGTACGCTCACTAAGAAGAGCTGAAGACTTACCTGTATACATAGAAAGCTGACTAAGGAAAGTGATTTATTTACTTCCTAAACAAGTGAGCTTTCCCTAAAATATTTTTGCAGAATGTTTTTTGCACTTACCATTGAGCTCAGTTAAAAAAAATGATAAAGTTTCTGTGGGTTAACTGGAGACCACGCTTTGTGGTGTTATGCCACTTTAGGGGATGAAGACTACAAACTGGAGATAAAGATAGAATTAAAATGGGAATAGAATTAGAATAAGTGGGAATAAGTAGAGAATATCTGAATCTGGAAGTTAGACTTTGTGTTGGACAATGAAAAATTTCAACCTCTCTTTTATAGCAATGCCCAATCCTCTTGAGTAGACCTCAGTAAGTGGAAAACAGTAAAGTAGAAACACTGGAAATTGTGAAATATATGATTCCTAAAGAGTGGAACAGATTGGGAAGAGCAGAATTCTAAATGTAAATGTTTAAAGTGGAGCTGGAGTTTATCAGATCAATATTACCTATAAAATGCCTACTGCCTCTCATAAAAGGCTGTGCATTCAAAACACAGTGAGCTACTCTGATACATTTCGATGCATTTACACTTTGGAAGAGACAGCTAAATGATGAACTACACATTAGTGCCTGAAAGAATCTGAAGAAAAACTAAACTGTAGAAAGGAATTCTTTCTTTCATATCACTTTCCTCTATTGCCCTTTATGTAGGAACTTTATGAAGATAATAAGAGAAGAATAATTACTAAACTTTATCTTCGTTTAAGTTTTTCATGGGCAGTAGGGAGTGTCCTGAATGCCTGCCTAAATTTTTCTGAGGATGCCTGCTTACCAAAGAAAAGAGTTTGAGAACTAAAATGTCACTGTGTCTTCAGAAATTTCTCTAGGAAAAACTAATCAACATCTGATAAAAATGAGTTGAGAATATCTTCACATCTCTTCCCTGGGCCTTTGGTTAAAAAAGATGGCAGATTTTATTCAACTGTTAATTTATCAAAATTATATTAGAATTACGAAAATGAGATCTGTCACTCTATTCTTCTACTGTTTCCTTGGAAGTCTGGGTGACTGACTAGATGAAAAACCTTTTGATGACTAAATTTAGGGCATATGAATCTGAAACAAAATTAATTCAGTATTTATTTGCAATATTTATCTATATATATAAGTGTATCAGTAAGGTTAAAAAAACCCTTGGTAATAATCAAATTTATTAAAAAAGGCTACGAAGCCATAAACAGAGAGCATGCAAACTTATCCTGGAAAAACAATGTGCATTAATTACTGCATTCTGTATATAATAGCATTACCTCTTGTTTAATTGCTACTTCAAGGAGAGTTCTATTGGTCTTTCCACGCAGGAACAATTAGAATTTATTAGTATTGACAGTATTTATTTTTTTAGTCCTATCTGGAATGTTTAAATCCTCCCCTGAGATAGAATACTTTATAATAACTCTCATAGAAACTTTAAAGGGATGTCTCCCATATCCAAATCCAAAGCATATAATGTGATATCTTCTTTAAGACTTAAGGGTCTTATGACTTTTCTTTCTGTCTTTTGAGAATCAGAAAAATTCTGATTGTAAATACATGAAATGTTCTACAGTTATGCAGGTGACAGTAGCAAAACCTTAATGAAAATTACAACAGCAGTAATCCTTTATTATTTTCTTGCATTCAGAATCAAATATAACAGTAGTAGATATTTTTCCTGTCATAAATCTGGAAAAAAAATCTATTCAGTGACTCAAAATGACTTCTAAACCAATATAAAATTAAATGAATAATTAATAATGAAAAATTACAACAGCTATTTTTTCCAGTACTGAGAGAATTATAAAACAGGCTTGTGAGGCTTCAAGATTAGGTGTTAAATGAATAGTACCAGATGTAACAAGCAGAGAGCTAGCTAGTCTATAGTTATTCCTACATTTTGTAATACAAACATGGAAATAATCCCCATAGCTACTGAATTTTGGACCAAAGCCAAGAATATTAAAGAAATTTGAAAAGACAAAATAAAAGTAACAGTAGGACAGAGTATATTTGGAATGTTTTCTGTAAATTGCCGTCTCATTTGTCCTGTGATACAACATGTAATAATGAGCAATATTTATGTGGTAAATTGTTTCATTACAAGTAAGAGTGAAATACTGTTGTTTCTGTTAAGCCTACCTGTAAGATTAGGTTAATGTGAGCATAAAAATAAATAACAAGATGATGGTACAGAAAGCCTTGACTAGCATTTTATGCGCCATCCAAAGATGTAAGAGTGTTTGGAATACTTGGAGTTCACATATGCTGTACACTCTCCTTTTAACACCCCCATCTGTTGTCTACAAATGGGTAGTCATTTATTGCTTTATTATATAATGAATAAATGAGCATTACTCCATCTCTTTCCTATTGGCTCTGCAGCTGTGAGTTGAATCCAAGATTCCTATTATCCATTCTTTCATGCCCAATTGCTTTTGAGGGTAAGTGAATGGGTAATTTCTTTCATTCCAATGTGTGTGGATTCAAAGTCTTTGTAGCAGGAACATAAGAAGAAGTTTGTTTTTTTTTTTTCTATCTGGTACATTACTACTACAAAGCAGCACTAATTTATAGTCAGGCAGCTTCCTTTAAAACACCAGTTTGCAGTACTGGTATTGCTCAGACATTCTGGAGCAATGGACTTCAGGGTGGCCCAGACTCTGCAGAAGCACAATATGCTTATAGAAAACGTTTCCACATGTAACACAATTCACAAATCTCTTCTCTGTTGCTTACAGAGGATAGCAAACAGATGGTGCTTCATGTTTTTAATTAGTAATTTGGATGTTCTGTTATCCACCTTTATTTTTAAATGCATATGAAAACTAAATCTCTCAGTGTTGTCTTATTTTATCAGATAAATACTAGTCACCCTTCCACCTTCAACTTTTTGTGGTTTTTTTATTTGTTTTGGTTTTTTTAATTTACGAGACACAAAAAGGCAGCTTTTCCCTATTTTCTGCTTCTGTAGCAAAACTCTAAGTGTCCTGTAGGAGTACTATCTCATAATTTTTGCTAGTTATAGATGTTGACCGATAATGTGTTTATTGTGAAACTTTGAATTCTGTTGCAATTCGTAGATATTTATCAGCCAGTACAGTGAGGCTCTATAAATAAATTTGTATAAATTTCCAACAGAAACTGATACCACCTGATATTAGTGCTGTGTGGAACATCATTTTTGCCTATAAAAACCTTTAAAAAATATGAATGATTTCAGCTATTTTGAGGTGCAAAGGTTGAGTGTTTAAGGAGAATCCCTCTGGAATCACTTGGACTGAGAATTTTAGAGGACAGAAATCATGAAACATAAGTTAAGTTCACTGAGAAGCTGAAGTATGCTAATAATTTTAAAAACAGTTAAAATTAATTTTGTAAATTTTGTCTTGGATCTTCTCTGTGATGTAGAGATAAGAAAAAATTATTTTGGGGATCCACCACTATTGAAAGTACCATGTTGCTAAGCTGAAGTGATAGAAGTCTGAAACTGTACAGTGTATCTACTTCTCTGTCTTTGATACCCACTAAATTTATATACTGTTTATAACAGTATATGGACACAAAACATCAGTTTTCATTAAGTGCAGCTATACTATCCATACTACAGAAAAAGGAGGCCAGTGTACTATAAATGGAAAGAAATGAAGCTTCCATCTGAAAAGACTATGAGAGAAAGCTGATTTCAGCGGGCCTCGAAACATGATTGTTTTTGAATCCATGAGACGACGTTAAGTAAGAAAATAAAAGGGATTTTTTTTAAAGAAAACATTTTTTAGTATGAGACTGCACATTTTGTCTTTGTACACTTTTGTTCTTGTATTTGCAGTAAATAGAGCTAATATATTTGCTTTCATAAAAATATGGTTTTGAATTTGTATTTGTCTTTTTTCTCTCACCTCTTTAAATATTTCTGCTTTTCCCTTCTGAGGAGTCTGAATGCTTCTGTCTTCCTTGCTTGCTCTATTTCAAAACACAGTCTTGTCCACTTCATCATTTTTTCCCCCTCTTGTTCCTCTTTGTTTTGGGATGGTTTGTTTTGTGTTGCTTTTCTTTTTTTTTTTCTTTTCTTTGTTTTGTTTTGTTTAGGTTCAGATTGATGATGGAATGTTCTAGACATTACTCCAGATTCAATTACCAGCCTATAAATAATGCTGTCTATTCAAAGGTGGGTGTCAAATAAGTTTAAAACCTCAGAGGCTTCACATAGCTTTTAGCTATTGCGAGCTGACTTTGACATGTCTACCAGCCACTTTCCTGGACTATCCTGGGAGGGGTCTTCAAATATAGATCTTTCCCTTCCCTTCCCTTCCCTTCCCTTCCCTTCCCTTCCCTTCCCTATCTCTGAAAAAAGGCAACATTTAGACCTGTAGACAGAATAAGTAATTCCACGTCAGTGTCTTTGTAAAGTGATTAGACCTGTATTACTACTCATGACAAGTTCCTTTTTCTTTCTTTCGATTACAATAAATTGAGTTGTAGTTTGGATGTGTATATGTGTGGTGTGGTGTGTGGGTGTGGGAATATGCCAGAATTTGGAAAAGGAGTGGGTTCAGGATGGATTCTGCCTGTGCTTGCCTATGCCTCTATGTGTGGTCTAGAGAAAGTGGGCATGCATGAAGACACGAATAAAGGAAGGGAATGTAAGTAAAGGCTATGTGTGTGCAGGAGGTGAAAAAGGATGGAACATGAAGTTAGTTTTTGTTAGCTTCAGAAATTTATATCTTGCTTGATAAACTATTTGCTAAGTATCAAATAGATTCTAAAAATAAAATGAGATGTTGAAATGCCTGTAAAATGAAATGTTCTGAACAAATTTAATTTATTACTTATCTGAGTAATAATAAACATATATGAGTAATAATAAACATAAAAAGAATAATGACTTTAGGGTTATATCCAAATTTTTAAAAGAAAATTCAGTTACGTTCAACACTGCTTTTCATTTCACCTATATGTTAAAAGTCTTTTTTTTCAGCTGAAATAATTTATATACACAGTTGCTTGTTTCTTTGAAGGGTAGGTGGATTTAAAATTGAATGGCATAATAGGATCTCAAAGCAACAGAGAAGTTTTAAGTTACTTCTAGAATGCAAAGCAACCATATGTAAAGTTCACAAATTTATTTATTCTTATCATTTTACTTATTTATGGGTGTCTCTACAGAGCTTGTTGACATAGTATGAGTAACCAGTGCATTTTGATTACTCATACTATGTCAACAAGCTCTGTAGAGACACCCATAAATAAGTATTTTAACAAATAAAATTTATTCTGATAAATAAGAATTTTCAGACATTCCTGTTGGAAATAATATGAGGATTAATTAAGCAGGTCTAGTAACTCCATGCTATATACTTTTGGAAAATAGGAAACAGATTCATCAATATTACAGGGGAAAGGAAGTTTTGATGTCTGAAGTCAATGAATGCACATGGAAAGGGCATTGCAGAGAATCTTGGACTGCTGCTATCTTTGCTATTTCTATTCTGCATTTACTGAAAATGATCTTTTGAGAAAAAAAAAATCCAACAGACAAAGAGAAAATAGTTGCTACTTAAGATATAAGTCATTGCTTTCTTATAAGCGTATCCTTCCTTTCTTTCCTTTGAACTGTTGTTAATAACAGGCTTTGATTCACTAATGTGTCATCCACTTCTTAGTTACACTGACAACCCAGTTTGCTGAATAGAATACTGAAAAGCATTTCTAGTACCTGTTTGACATTTTCAGTGTGAAACAAACATTGTGTTAAAGGCCATTGTTTTAAAATCACTTCACCTTCAGAATCCATTGAGTCTTAAAGGATTCTCAATCAAAAGCAAAAATTTGCCATCCTTCGGATTTTGAAGATTTTTGGTGGCTTAACTTAAATAAATGTGTTATTCCATTTTGAAATTGTGCAGCGTCAATATTGTCCTGTCAAAAATGTATGCACCTGTGAAATCTGAGAAATGAGTAATATCACAGAATCCCAGACCAGTTGAGGGTAGAAGGAATACCTTGAGATCATCTATTCCAACACCTCTGCATAAAGCAAGTACAACTAGAGTGGGTTGCTCAGAGCTATGTCTAGTTAGGTTTTAAATATCTCCAGTATGGAGTTTTCACAACCTCTCTGGTCAATATACTGCAGTTGCAATTGCTATTCGTATTAGAGGATAGTTTTACCACATGGTAGTAGCTGTTGAAAATGATGAATCTATGAATGTAAGTTTGGTCTTGTGCTTCCACTTATAGGAATTGTGACTAGGTAAAGTTGAAAATAAAGTAAAAATGTTTTTAAAGCTCTTGACAGAGAGATCTGCTTTGTCTTAAAACTGGCAGAATCAGATCTGTCTCCATCTAGGGGTCACTTTGCTCTGTCAAGGGAAGGAAAACTTTTCAGAAGTGGAAGATAAAGCAACATGACTGAAGAGTTTCTTCAAACGTTTACCACACTGGTAATGGTTAGGAGATACTGAATTTATTTAGAATCATGCATGAAGAAGTCAGAGATGTCTGCTGTCTTGCAAAATTAAGAAACAAAAATAAGCTGCAGTATGAGAAGAGAAAAGAAAAATTCTGTTTATCTTTCATATGGCATATTAAATTTTGCCACAAAGCAATGTGGAAAGCCTGGACTGACACAGGATAAAAATTTCATCCTCTTATAAAAAAAAATTAGCAGCTATGGAGGGCTTAAAATTTGTATGTTCGGATAAATTTACAAGTCACTTGGTGTTCCTCTTAGATTCTCTCCTATTATATTATTTTCTTTTCAAAAGACAATACTATACTGAGGTAGTATTAATTAATGATAAAAGCACATGGACTCTTTGTTATTTATCTAATCCTGTATAACTCATGATTCTGCAGAAAATAATATCATATCATATTTCCATTACTTTTTGTTTCTCCTTAGAGCAGAAATGTTCTATTACTGTGCTTTTTTTGAGCAATTGATAGAAATTGTTATTCTTTAATAAATTACAGTAATATGTTTCTGTTTGATCATTAGTTCAAATATGAGATGTAACTATGCATAACTGGTCTTACGGTAGCTCAGATTCAGATGTAAATAGAACCAAGTATATAACTGTTATTTAATAATTGGCTGAAACAAGAAATGTAGAATCATAGAATAGCCTGAGTTGGAAGGGATCCACAAGGATCATTGAGTCCACGCAAGGCAACACAAAAGTTAAACTACATATCTAAGAGCATTGTCCAAACGCTTCTTGAACGCCGTCAGGCTTGGCATCATAGCCACTTCCCTAAGGAAGAATCCAGAATCTGTCCTTCTTAAATTTCATATGATTGGTGATTGCTCAGAACTCTAATCTACCAAGATCTTAATGTAAAGCCTCTCTGCTCTTGAGGAGATCAGCAGCTCCTCCTAATTTATTGCTGTTGGTGAATTTACTAAGTCTGTGCTCAACTCCTGTATCCAAGTCTTTGACAAAAACATTGAAGAGAACAGCACTTAAAATTGAGCCTGGGGAACACCACTAGTGACTGGCCATGAGCCAGATGTTATCCCTATTCATTATTACTCTTTGAACCCAAACATTCAGGCAACTGATCACCCATTGTATTGTGTATATGTCTAGCTGTGTGCTGGCCATTTTGTCCAGAAGGATACTGTGAGAAACAGTATGAAAGCTTTGTCCACTAGGTGGATAACCTTGTCATAAAAGCATATTAATTTAGTAAGGCACAACTTTTCTTTCATGACCAATGACTACATTGTCTTTCAAGTGTTTTTCAATAACACTCAGACTAATCTTCTCCATAATTTTACTAGTCACTGAATTAAGATGGGCAGGCATGTAATTACCATTGGGCCCCATAGACATGTATGCATTCTGTTAAAACATCAAATCCTGTTCGAGTTCAAAGTTGACTGGGAATTGATCACTCTGTCAATTGTAGTCCTTCAACCCAGAGTTCCAGGGGTTCCAGGGCCCATCATTGGTGTTAAAGACAGGTGAAGAAGGCATTAAATGTCTCAGGTTTAACTTCCTCCCTATTTGGTGTGTGGCCAATCTCATCAAGTAATGGACCAATATTTTCTTTAGCCCTCCTTTGCTGTCAACATACTTAAAAAAGCCTTTTTTTTGGTTATCCACCACAATAACGACTAGTTTCAATTCCAACTGAGATTTGACCATATGAATTTTCCCCCTACAGTGGTAAACAGCATCTCTGTAGTTCTCCTGTGTAAACTGATTTTGTTTCTAAAGTCCATACACTTTCTTTTTCTACCTGAGTTCCAGAAGGAGATCCTTGCTCAGGCAATCTGGCCTCTGCCCCTCTTGCTTGACTTAGAATGGACTGGAATAGCCTGCTCCTGCACCATTAAAATATGGCTCTAAAAAAGCGACCAGCACTTGTGGAACCTAATAACCTTAAAGGCAGATTCCCAGGGGACCTTCCTAACTATATCTTTGAGCAGCCTAAAGACTGCTCTCCCAAAGTACAGTGTAGTAGTTCTGCTGACAGTTTTCTCATATCACCAAAGATTTTAAACTCATGATCACTATGGCCAAGACAATCACCAAGCAACACTTCACCCATGAGAACATCTCTATTTACAAACAACAAATCTAGGACTGCACCTTTCCTAGTCACCTCCCTTAGTACCTGTACCAAAAAGCTATCTTCAACATGCTTCAGGAATTTCCTGGACCTGCTGATGTCTGCTGTGTCATAGTTCCATTCAATATCTGGAAGTTGAAGCCACCCATAAGGACAAGGGCAACTATTCTAGATATTTCCCTTAATTCCTTACAGAATAGTACATTGTTGTCATCATCCTGTCTGGTAGTAGACATCCACAAAAACATGTGCTTTATTAGCTTTTCCCCTAATCCTTACCCAGAAGCTCTAAATCAGGTCATCCCCAACTGCAACTGCTGTGCAGTCCAGCACCTCCTTTACATAAAGCACTACCCCTCCATCTTGCCTGCCCTGCTTCTCTCTCCTGAAGAGTCTGTAACATCCCATCACAGCACTCCAGTCACAGGACTCTTCCCACCAAGTCTCACTTATGCCAATGGTGTCATAGCCAAAGTTTCTAGTTCCTTTTGTATGTTCGTCATACTGTGTGCATTAGTGTACAAATATTTCAAATGCACTCAGCACTGTGGGGCAAAGTGAAAGCCCTCAATAACACATAATCCCTCAAACATTATCATGCTGTCCCATAGTTTATCACTCGTATGTCTAATTTTATCCCTTTTCCCCTTTGAACCTAGTTTAAAGCTCTCTAAATGTGTACTTTGACATTATTCTTGAAGTTCTTTGTTGATTGGCACAAAATGCAAAATGTTGATCACTGATGTTTTGATCACAGAATCATGGAATCACAGAATTGTTGGAGTTGGAAGGGACCTTATAGAGATCATATAGTCCAACTGCCCTGCCAAAGCAGGCTTACCTACAGCACATTACTCAGGACTGATTTTTTCTTCTTTTTTATACTTGCTTCTGAGGTCCTGAAAAGATTCAGCAGAATTCTTCCCTTTTAGCAGCATGTATTAAAAACATTTAATAAGATATTCACAAGTATCATGACTATAAATAGAAAACATTAAAAATCATGTAGAATTTCTTTAAACAAAGAAAGAAGCTTATTACAAGCCAGAAATTAAGATAATTATTTTATCACCTGAAAGTTGAACTGTTCTCTTTTCTACCATCAAAAATCTAAGTTCTTTGATATTGACAGGGTTTTATCCACATTGCAAATTTCTCTTTTACTTTCATATGTTAAAATGAAGTCAAGAAACTAATGTGTTTTTGCTGGAAAAAAGCCAATTAAAGTGTTTACAAGGCAAGAAGGTGAAGGGTCTCTGTGTAATGGGAAGGGATGACATTTCTGTCTCATGAATACAATGATTTAATTCTTTGACCTACTGTTGGCAAGAGCTGGTGTATGGTGAACACTTTTGGGTCTGACACATTAATTAAATAAAACAACCCCCAAACCCTTCTCTTGACAAAAGCCAAAGAGAAAGTTGAATGTTTAACTTGCATGAGATTCACCTCCCCTCAGATGATCTATAATGTGACTTTGAAGGTTGACTTAACCAAATAAAAGGTAAGAAAAGGAGAATCTCTTTGCTTACCCTTACTGTCTCACAGAGGCCATGCAAAATAAAAAGATAAGGAAAATATTTTGAAAGGGTTATAATGTAAACATGGGCAGCTGTTTTAGACATTGCCACATGTGCACAGTCAAAGACACATCAGAAAATCCATGCTGAAATTCATTTCTGTGGCCCTGGAAGAAAGGTCAGAAGGTTTAGATGTTAAAAGTAAGTTAACTCTTTGCTTATTTGACCATTAAACTGTCAGCATGAAGCTATGTTTTAAACTTATGATGGTTTGAAATCTTAGTGGTAAATGAAGTCTGAAGACCTATTAACCTGCCCAAGATATGAACTAGGGGCTAGTTCAACTTCATTGCTAACTGCACAAGGGGAAAAGGAATGGATAGTGAGAGTGACAAAAACACCTGAATCTTTGCTTTGCAAAGTTGAGCAGCATAAATAATTGGCAGTGCTAAACTTGAATTAAAAATGCAACTTTACTGACATCGCTATGAGGTTAAGTTGATTTCACATGTTTAACTATCAAATGCTTGCAAGTTTCTCTCTATGGGGTCATACTTAATATAAGTTATGAAAGGGCATTTGAGTAGTTAGCTCAGTTCAACCCATTTGATTTGAAAATAATTTTGAATTTTCACTGTCAGTTTGTATCACCATGATGAAATTACAACTCTATTAATTGAAAATTTTACTGAAGAGTTTGAGGTGTTTTGTTGTTTTTTTTTTTCCCCAGCTTTTCATCTAACATTGAAACAAATTGTTTAGATGTACTGAAGGCCATGAAGAAACACAGCAAACCATACTTGTAATAAAGCTATCTTACATAGTGTTGAATCTGAGTTTCTCAGTGGTATGTCTTAAGTTCTAGAATATCATTCACCTGGTTTGCTACTTAAAAAACCCAGATATAACATAGCTATTAGAAATAAAACACAACTGCAGGTAGCATTTTCTTGCAATTACTTAGGTTATTGATCAGAAAACCACAACAAGATTATAAATACTAAAATACAAAAAAATCAAACCACAGTAAAATAAAAAGCAAGTACAATGGTATATAATTATTCTCAATGTGTAAGCAGATGGAAACATATTGTTTTTTTAATGCACAAGATAAGATATAATTATGATAAATAAACCAAGCTCACACTAAGAAAATCTGCTCTATAAACAGTGTGACTTTTCAGTTAGATATTCATTCTCCTGGCTTGACAAAACCTAGAGGGCTTTGTGGGGCTTGTGGGATGAGTATGAAAAATATCGTTCCTAGCAGTCATGGTGATCAAGGATTCATTTTCATGTGACATACATCACTTCCAAGTACTAAATGAAATTAACTCTGGAACTGAGGAAGCACAAAAACTTCCCTCTGTCTCATAATAACTCAGGTTTTTCTTTTGATATACAGCTGATTTCCTGCTATGACATTCTCTGTTTCAAACTCAAGACTAAAACCTTGCTATAAAGCAACCATACAAAATGCCTTACCCTCATAAGCTTCCTAAGTACAGGAACAAGTTTATCCGTGTTTTAGCTAGTAAATTACATATGTTTGAGACTGTATGGTAGCAGTGATGTCAGTCATCGCATACAGGCAAACATCCATATCATAAAGGTCTCTTCCCTGCAAAACATGAAACTGTGGCCTGGGAATAGTTAGCCCCTGCCTCACAGTCACCCTTGAGCTGTGCCTGGAAACTGCATCAAAGCTTGATATGGGCTAAAACTGGTTTAGGAGCTGTTTTAGCAATTTAATAGTGATAACAATCAAGTTTCAGAGCCTGGAACATTCTCTGACACTGCTCAACTTATTAGTATTGACATTGCCTGCAGCGTTGGTGCTGTAGCACTTTAGTTTGCTGTAGGCGTTGGCTGTATCTATGCTAATTAAAATCATGATGATGATAACAACAACAATAATAATAAATAATGTTGGAGCTCACTCTGGGAGAAGCTAAGTGCAAATACACTCCCTGAGTTCCTAAATCAGAGTGGCTTTAACCAAGATGCCCTTTGGGGATCATCACTGACACAGATTATCATCCCAAAGGCAGAGAAACAAGACATTGATTGGACACCAGTCTACTACTGTTGGAGAAATTACTCAAGTAATTCAATACTATGGATGATTGCTTACCAGTACAGGTAGCTATATTAATAACTAGGGAGGGCCAGGGAATAGTTCTGGACCATTCTGAATTGACTGTTTAGATGTGGTCACTGTCTTTTGGAGGAGACAAGGGCCATAGAGTGGTCCTGGGCTCATTTTATTTGGTAGCATAGCTGCACCAGCAGTGTTTAATGTCTACGTAGTAATGTCTTTAGGTGATTAAAGATCAGATTTTCTTTCAGAATACGGCTCAGGTAAACCCAGCTGTGGCCCAGCTCTGTTATTATCCTGCAGTTAATCTGCCTACTAGCTGCGTACAGGAGCAAGATCTTGCTCACTGGACCTCCAACTGAGTGTCATGTGCTGAAGCAGTTCTTTGTGAGTTGCAAGGTGCCTTCGTATCTAGGCCCTACCAAATTCAGAACTATTCCTGTACCTGCTAGCTTCTTTTTGCAGAAGCTGAAAGTCTGTCTCTCTAATACAAGCATTTCACACTTTTGCGAGAAGGACCTGCCATTGGGATCACTAGCTCATACTCAGAAGCAAAAAAAAAATACTCTTTTCCATATTGAAACAAGGCATGTTACGAGTACTTATGCTGTCTGTGTAGACATACCTCAGACAATCAGTAATTTCTGTAGACAGATTAACCTCTGTGGTTTTGGTGGTTTTGATGGCACCTTCTCTTCTCAATTTTAAAATATGGCTTTCATTGATTTTTTTTAACCACCTGAATTAATGTAACATGAATTAAATCTTAAATAAATTAATTATTTTTTAAGTACAAATTATTTATGTTTTTATTTATCTGCTGTTATTTTTTCTCCCACTTGCCTGGAGTGCTTCGTCACATGAAAAACATAGACCAAAAACTGCTCTTTTCCAGACAGTGTTTGACAGTAAGCGCAGGTGCAGCAGTTGAATGTTGGTGTTCTGGCTTTAAGTATTGCAAATGTAGTCTTGCTTCTTCAGTTGACAATAAAAAGATGGGAAAAGGCTGCAAAATAAATACCTAAAACAACCTAAGTCTATACAAATATTCTTTACCTTTCAACTGTGTTTACTTCGGTTTACATTAATAGAATATTCAATAAACAAATTGAAATTGGCATCAGTAAAAAGCACATAATTTTAGAAAATAACTTAAATAAATAAATAGCACCTCAATTTCCTATCCTGAATATAGAATTTGGCATTTTATTCATTTTAATTCACCAATGTTGATTATTGCCATATGGAATAATGTTGTTACTGTATTAAAAGAACTTAAAGTGTTACCAGATATACTCCATTGACCTCTACTTCACTTGAACCTAAAATTCAGTCATTTGATTTTATTTGAGTTTCTTTTGATACTTGACTATGCTAAAGTAAATTAAACATTTCATTTGAAAAAATAAACTCTTTTGAAACTTTTTACATCTTTAAATAAACATCTCAATGGACTAAAAGCTTTTAGAACATTCAGTCTTTCTGAAAATGTGACCCCAAAACTAACATCATAGGTCTTTAGAAGACTGTTCTGCTTTCTGCACTGTTGATACAATATCTCAAGGCCCTGTTTGCACACTATTCTATATTTTCACTTAATCTGGATCTGTTTTATTTCAGAGTGTAATCCTAGAAAAAGGTAGCTCATAGCAACAAGGCTGTGATTGAGTCCTCAAGTAATTGCTGCACCGGAAAAGGAAATGTTTACACACTACACAGAGAGACTTTGTAGAGGAAGGAGATAAAAATGAAATGTATAATGAAATCTATTTACAAAGGATATAAAAAAATGTATTGCTTTGATGATCAGTTCAGAAAATGAGTGAACTTTTGGTCAGGAAAAAAATGTATTCCTACTAAAACTTAGGATTTCTACCATGAAGCAGGAGAAACATGTATGCAGCATTACTATGGAATTATTTACTTAAATTTATTTGTATTAATTTTTTTCAGGAACTTATGTTTTTCTTCACTGTAAAAACTCAATAACCATTCTAGAAAAAATTACTTTTTTTTTTTTTGTAACGTAAAAATACAGTTGATATCTAGACATAAAGAAATTTTCGCAACATAATTTAACAGAGTTCCTGTAAGGTGTTTAGATAATTGAAATAACCTTCAGTTATATGGAAAAAGTTGAAACATCCTTGAGTTCTAAAGAGAAGGAATTGTTTAATGGACATATATTGACATCATACTTCTGCCTTGTCAAGGTGTAAGTTTCACTTCCTCTCTAACACTTTTAAATGAGTCCTGTCTTGGTTGATTGTGCAAAAGAAATATGGAAGAATTAAAATTGGATTCACAAGTTTTCCATTAACTGGAAGACTTTTAATCTACCCTGTGTGGTATCAGGGCAAACATTTGCAATTAAGAAATATATTCTCTAAATATTCTGGTTTTAGTTGTATGATTTAATGCTAGAACTCTGCAATCTGCTTGTTATCTGTCATTATAAGAACTGTGAAAAATACAGAACATTTTTAAAAATTTATTTGGTGAAATAAAATCTTACTCAAGGTAGGCAAAAGCATTAGAAATAGATTGAAACTTTCAGAATTACTGCAATGATGGAATTTAAGATCCTAATGTCTACTTTCTTTCATGGTGTTTAAATACTTTTAAAATACTATCCAGAAACACTATTGTATCCTTTATAACTGCATTATGCATTTCTTTTTTCTAAGCAGCCTTTTGGTAGTCTTAAAGATTTGGGTTTATAAATCTTGGGTATTGTGTTTATCTTAATCTGCTTATGGTTCTGCATTTTGGAAATTAAATGACTGGGTTTTGGGTTGGTGGTTTTTTTCCTGAAAAGTAAGAAAATACAATCTTTTGTTTATGTTGTACACTTCACAATATTCATGTTCAGCTCAGTTAAGCATTTTTTTTAATCTTTCTTTGAAAGACAATTCTTACTCTTCTAGACAAAATTCTAATTTTTAGCATTATTTTCCTTTGTTACACCTTCCTTTGTTATAACATATATCTCTTACTATCTTATAATTCTTCACTGAATTTTACTTTCTGGTACTGTAGAGAGAGAAGGAAACAGGAGTCAATGAATCCATCAGGTAGGCAGAACAACTGACCAGGACTCCCATAAACACCCTGAATGGCCATTCACTCTCCTGTAGCTGGTACAAAAAAAAATCTTTAAGCCAAAATTCTGTTATCAGATGTTTGCATAAAAATTCTATTGACTTTATGGGAGGTTTGAGCACAAATGAAAGAGTGAATTTGGCTCATTTAACACAATATTTAGAACACTTCTTATGAAAATTAGCTGCTGAATATGCAGCAAACTTTGCAAAGTTTAATATCTCATCCATATTGTGTATTGCTTTACTGCCAAATCTTATTCTTTGACTAGAATGAAACTACCAAAGTACCATCTGTAGATCTAAATATTTGGATACCTCTCAAGCATATTTTGGATTCAGTGTTGCCAATAGCAGTGATCATTTTGACAAAACTGGCACTTAACTAATAAGTGTACTGAAACTGGAGCACAATTCCACAGATGAAGAGCAATACAGTTACAGTCAGATGGTTTTCATAAATTTTCTAAAACTGCATTCCGCCGTAGGTGCCAAAGTTTTAACCATCTTTTAACTATCTTGAAATTTTGGCCAAGGCTATTTATCAAATTCACACAATAGATAGGCTTTACTAGGGAAGAATATAGCAATATCCATCTTTGCTACAAAGCTATTCAAGGGCAAAGTTTGTTGGAAGAGATAAAATCTTTTATTACATAAGATAATATAATGGAAAAAGGTAAGATTTCACTTTCTGAAGATCTTCTTTAGGTGTTCTGACTTCTTGTTTGCTCTTGTCACTTTATGTAATAACATTGACTTATTTTAAAGTGCCTTGTAGTATTTACATAAAGATTTCATTTGGTTTTCTTTTAATCATATTGGTATGTCACTATTTTAAAGAGAGTATATTATAACCAAAGCTCAGAAATAGAAGTGACATATGCTGTAATTTCAAGGTCTTGCTCATTAAATGGTCTCTTTCTTCTACATCATGTCTAACCATCCTGATTGTCTTCTATGGTGAGATGACTGGCTCAGTGGATAGAGGAAGAGCAGTGGATGTTCTTTACCTTGACTTTAGTAAGGCCTTTAACATAGCTCCAATAACTTCCCCATTGACAAATTGATGAAGTATGTACGGGATGTTGAGGTATCGTAGATAGTGAGATGGATGGGAAGCCGCCTGAACTGAACATAAGAAAAGTCTGGTTTAGGTGATCAAACACTGTAATAGGCTTCCCAGAGAGGTTTTGGAGTGTCCATGCTGGAGATATTTAAAATCTGACTGGCCAGATTGCTCCAAGCAACTTATTCTAGTTGCTCCTGCTTTCACAGAGGCATTGGACTAGATGATCATCAAGTATCCCTTCCAATCTCATCTATTCTGTGATCCTGTGGCTATGCAAAGGACTTTTTTCTCCATACATCTTCTACGTATTCTTGAATATTGAAATGGGCATAATCATTTTTATTTATTAAGTCTCACTGAACTTGGTTTTGTTTTTTTTTTTTTTTTTTTTTGGCAGTAGCAATACTTCAAGCATGAACACTTGCTCTGCTGCCTGGCTAAAGTGCTTCCAAAGGTTGTGTATAAGATGGTCAGGAGATGCTGGTGGAGATTTTCATCAAACTATCATGATAGAGAAAGCAGACAGTAAATTAGAGGCAGCAATGTTTTCCATGCTTGTCTATGATCAGAATAAAATCCCTGTTTGTGTGACTTTATACCACTGTCATGTAATTTATGCAATATGATATTGCTTCTGTTTCCTCACTGGTTGAATGCACAAAAGATTCTGGCATGAATACTTTAGATGTACTTTTAAAATTGTATTCCCAACATTCACAGCTCTGGAAATTGTTTTTCTCCCATCGCTGAGGTAGCAAAGTTTGTCGCAAGACTGCTCAAGAAAAGTAAATATAAAAGTTTTTAAGTATATCTGAAATGCATTAACTTTGAGTGAATTTTGGCAGACAGCTCTCCATTCTTCATTCTTCCCTAATACATTTTATAATTATATTAGATAACCAAATTATCTTAGTTATATATTTTCCAAAATTACTTCTTAGCTTCATACCTGGTCCTTGAATATTTTTACTGAATCCTCTTGCAGATAAAACTAACTATGCAGGATATTTACTGACACAGATTCCAGGATACATTGAAGTCTGACTTTTACCATAGGACTTTCCAGAATATTTTTAATAGTGGGTTTGGAGATACATTGATTTGAATTTAAAAACCTCAACCAAATAAATAATTCTGTGTTGTCATAACATAAAATTATTGACACAGAATATTTTGCTAATGGTAGAGGTTATTCTGTTTCACTTAGCCTGAAAAATCTGTATGGCCTGAGTGTACTTCATCACTAGAGCTGTGCTGATCAGCTGAGGTTTGTGCCCTGAATGTTAGCTTCTTTGTGCTCTTTTCAACAAATGCAGTGACAAGTGATTTTAAGCTTTGATCTTTGCAGATGTTCTTCTGCTATAAAAACCAGAGATGTACCTAAGTAACAATTGAAAGACCACTCCCATTTGTAATAGTATTTGTAAATAAAGCCATGAGATTCACTGAGTATCCATTGTCCTGGAATTTGGGTGGACATCTAGTGATTTTGGAACATCTACCCCAATGAAAATAAAGCTTTTCATTTAGATTTTACAAGTATACCAAAAGCTATGACACTTGTAATGGTGTCCCCAAATCAATGTTATTCAGTGTGCAAAACTTCTGTAATTGTGAGAAAAGAAATACAAAGCAGGTTGTGCTTCTCATATGACTTTTGCTTATGAAAGGTGCCTCTTTCTTTCTTTTTTTTTTTATTTTTTTTTAAAAGTATATCTTTTTTCCCAGGTACATATGAATTATCTTGCCACCTCAGTGCTTAGTCAGATTCTAAATGACTGCAGTGAAGATAAACTGTTTAAAGTTGGGACCCCACACATTGTTTAGACTATTAGAATTACATTTACGAGATCTCTCATTTACTTCTGAATATAAACTGCAGTTATCAGTCACTATACCTGCTGAAGGAAACACACTTGACCCATCTCCTATGCAAACTGCTTGTTTTCTGATACTGCCAATACAGAGAAAGAGCTTCATTTTCACAGTGAGTCTTCAGATATACTATATGATTCTCCTGATTATTATAAAAAGGAAAAGGATCAGCTATTTATTCTATAAAAACATGCAAAAATACTGTACATAAAGCATGAGTTCAGTTACAATATTTTTCAAATTAGCTCAATGAAGGAATGATAAATATTCATTTTCTTCTTTCCCACTGGCACCAAAATGTAAATACAGCTAATTATGGCTTTCTAAATACAATTATTAATCAGTTTTGTAGCAACATGTTATTTATAGCCAGATGTATGCAAATGTTCAAGTTTGTTTCCCAGATGAGTTTCATTACTTTACAGCAATCACACAAGTTGAACAAAGCACTGAGCTGTGTTCTGTTATCAGTACACAAATACACAAACTTCCCAAGAAAAAAAGCAACTGAGCTAAGAAAAAAACACATACATGCATGCTTATGAGTGTATAGACACATACGCATATATGAAATACCCAGTCAACTTGTACTAAAATAATATCCAAGAGCTGGTATAGACCAGCCAGACCAATAATGCTCTAGGAGATTTTATTTATGTCTTCTGTGAAAATATTATCTGTGTTATATTCTAAGGAAGAATATTCTTCTAAGGAAGAATATTCTATTCTTGCAAGAGCAAGACCACACGTGTATTGTATGACTTAAGGTCTCCTCGCTACCTGCCATGGGGATCTTGAGGGACTCTGCAACTTTCATGCTAGACCCTGGCTTCTTAGGACATGAAAGAAGCCCCAGCGTTGCCTCAGTAAGAACATCACCGTTCTAATGCAGATCACATGAACACTACCTTTTCTGGTAAGCTTCTATAACAAGCTTTCAATTAATTTCTGCATATAGGTTTCCGATTTCTATAGCATTACAGAACCAACTGTCCATTGTATTAAGCAGTTAGCTTAAGTTAGCAGTATCTTGAAACTACCATAAAGATGGCATCCTGTCAAAAATTTTGCATTATTGTGATGCTTGAAATCTCACTTGGGATGAAATAATGTAAAGTTGTCCAGTGGCAGAAGTCTTAAAGCTGTTACATTATACACCTATTTTAGGCATTCAGCTTTTGTGATCAACAAAGCTGAGATAATTTATCCAAAAAGAAATGAAAAT
Organism: Tringa tobata; assembly: GCA_033628505.1. Lineage (NCBI taxonomy): Eukaryota > Metazoa > Chordata > Aves > Charadriiformes > Scolopacidae > Tringa > Tringa tobata. The sequence continues at coordinate 6,943,702 of JAHREE010000395.1, read as the reverse complement.
GGAGTTTGTATGAATCTTAAGGCTGAAATAATCCATTGTCAGAAAAAAATAACTATATTTTTTGCTCTCTTCTTCAGGCAAGAGACTTTCCGACACGTTCACTCTATCAATAACTATAAATGAATTGATGGATATTTTGACAAATAGTTCTTTAAAACTGCTTAGCTTCAAGGAATTATTTTTTTATTTAAAGTTTGTAGGAAATTAGTCTTTAACTATGTACTTCAAGTACTAAAAAAACATTTAAAATCCAGTTGCCGACAAGGGTTGACTAAGATCTTGTTGCTAGCTCTTAGCACACAAAATGTTTTTGCACAAGAGAAGAAATGAGTCAAAGGTTAGGAAAACTTATTACCCTTCATGGAAACCCAACAGGTTTTTTTACAACTTTTAATCAAAACCAAAATAATGGACCAGATATAAGTACAACAGACGTGGTGTGACTGTACAAAGAGCTGGTGGGTAGTCTCCACTGAGACTTCATTCCCTATGCTGGATCTCAGCTACATAGGAATTCATAGTTCAGTTCTGAAATTAATCATGTACTTTTTTTTTTTTTTAAAGTCATAACAAAGAAAATAAAAGAAACAGTCCCTGAAAGATTTGGAAACTAACACTGAGCTACACAGTGAAAGATTAAATGAACAGAGGTTAGAATTTTGTCCAAACCAAACCTTGTAGTTGGCCACCCCAAACAGAGAATTTAAGACTAATTTCTCAGAGACAGCCCTATAACTGTCTACAGCTTCTTGGTGTGTCCTAACAGCCTGCTGGCACCCATGCATCTATCCCTCACTGGACATTTCTCAATAGACTTGTTTTTACTTCCCAAAAGGTAACTGCTCACATCTATTGTGCATTTGTGTTGTGTCATGGTAGGACGTATCTTAGTCTATGACCTATTGTGACAGCCATTGCTTATCATGGACATCCGACAGAGAAGGTACAACTCTGAGCTATAGGTGAAGGATGTGCTCCCTCATAAATACCTGGCCGCCTGGGCCTGTGTGTGGGACACACTTCCTTTGTTGCCGTATATCACTGTCATTTCTTGCCTTTTATCTGATATGTTGAGCAAAATGAAACTGGAAAGGTCTATGCTTTAATGCATGTTGCCATGTTGACATGTTGGAGTCAGTCAAAGGAATCAAGTATTAAAAGAATCATAGAATCATACAATCATATGGGGTTGGAAGGGACCTCTGGAGATCATCTAGTCCAACTCCACCGCCAAAGCAGGTCCACCTAGAGCAGGTTGCACAGGAACTTGTCCAGGCGGGTTTTGAATGTCTCCAGAGAAGGAGGCTCCACCATTCCCTGGGAAACCTATGCCAGTGCTCTACCACTCTCACAGGAAAGAAGTTGTCCTCACATTTAGGTGGAACTCCTAATACTCAAGTTTGTGCCCATTTCATCTTGTCCTGTCCCTAGACACCACTGAAAAAAGACCAGCCCTGTCCTACTAACTCCCTCCCTTTAATTATTTGTATGCATTGATTACATCCCCCCTCAGCCTTCTCTTCTCAAGACTAAGACGACCCAAGTCCCTCAGCCTTTCCTCATAAGAGAGATGCTCCAGGCCCCTAATCATCTTTGTAGCTCTCTGCTGTACCCTCTCCAGCAGTTGCCTGTCCTTCTTGAACTGGGGATCCCAGAACTGGACACAGTACTCCAGATGGGGCCTCACCAGGGCGGAGCAAAGGGGCAGGATAACCCCTCTCGACCTTCTTGTCACACTCTTCTTGATGCACCCCAGGGTACCATTGGCCTTCTTGGTCACAAGGGCACATTGCTGGCTCATGGTCATCCTATTGTCCACCAGGACTCCTAGGTCTTTTGCCTCAGAGGAGCTCTCCAGCAGGTCAGCCCCCAACCTGTACTAGTGCATGGGGTTATTCCTTCCCAGGTGCAGCACCCTACACTTGCCTTTACTGAAGTTCATCAGGTTCCTCTCTGCCTGGCTCTCCAGCCTGTCCAGGTCTCATTGTATGGCGGCACAGCCTTCTGGAGTGTCAGCCACCCCTCCCAGTTTTGTGTCATCAGCAAACTTGCTGAGGGTACATTCCATCCCTTCATCCAGGTCATTGATGAATATATTGAAGAGGACTGGACCCAGTACTGACCCCTGGGGAACACCACTTGTTAGAGACTTCCAGCTGGATTCTGTGCCCCTAATCATGACCCTCTGAGCTCTGTCTTTCAGCCAGTTTTTAATCCACTTCACTATCCATTCATCTAACCCACACTTCCTAAGCTTAGCTATGAGGATGGTATGGGAGACGGTGTCCAAAGCCTTGCTGAAGTCAAAGTAGACAACATCCACCTCCCTCCTCCCATCTGTCCAACCTGTCATGCCATCATAGAAAGCTAGCAGGTTAGTCAGACATGACAGACATTCCCCCTTGGTGAATCCATGTTGACTACTTCTCATAGCTTTCTTTTCCTCCATATGCTTTGAGATGACACCCAGGATCACCTTTCCAGGGATGGAGGATGAAGAATGATGAAATCAGTAAGAAACACCCTCAAGAGACAGTTCCATTTTTCCTCTTTTCTAATTTTTTCTTTTGGTAAAAACAGTAAATGGGGCTAGGACTGTATTAGTTACAAACAGAACAAAATATACTGATTTACATTTGCTTTGGGCTTGCTCCAACTCTTGGGGAACTCATCAAAATTTTAGTTCTGTAAGAATACACCAATTCCTAAAAACTTTCACATGAGCAGTCTACTGAAGTTTGTTTTGGGATGCTTTTGCCTGGATAGAATGACTATATAATATTCTCCCTTGTAAAAGTTACATCTTCCTGGGAAAAAAATTGAATATTGGCCAATTATCTTCCAATTCTGAGTTTTGGAGCTTGAGGTGCAACTCTTGTTTTTAATTTCCTAACCTTAGCTTTCAAGTATCTTTTGCTCCAGTGCAATCTATTTTACCTCACATGCCACTTTTTGTTACTGCAACAGAGCTATTTTTAAACTCTTAAATCATCACCAGTTCCATTTCCTAAGAAATTGATGACATCTGTTTAAACACTGATATTTCTCCATCTACATCGTTATTTAACTCAAACTTGTTATTGTGTCAAAGATACTAAGTCTTGAAAAGATAACAGCTTTAAGGATTAATTATAACTTTTTAAACACTGATGCATTAGCATGAGAAGGAAGTATTTGCCCCATAACATTTCCACACAGGAAGTAGGGCTGAAGTTCAGTGAGACTGTTAGAAAAACAGATGAGGCTGGCAAAGGTTCACAATGTGTCTGCCACCTTGAAGAAGGAATTTGTGGACTGAATAGACACAAAGCTGTATTTTATTTGTAAATCAGATAATTTTTGTGAGGCACTGCTGGGGATCTGTTTCAGAGCTCACCAGAGTTAATGAGAATTAATCTATTTATTTTAATGGATTTTTGATTAGGTTTTTGGAAGGTGAAATATTAAAATTTCCAGCAGTACCCTTTGACAAAGGAAAATGTCTTTTGCCCCTCATGACTTAGGCATTACCTTCAAGCAATAAGAGATATCTGAAACTATTTCAGAAGTTCCAAAGATAAGGTATTTGAATGTGTTAGGCTTTTTGTTTCTAATTTTTTTATCTCTTTTTTAAAAGACCAAATAAAGACAATTATTGTTGTCAAACAAATCCTCTTTTGGATAACTGACAGTAAGAGTGTGGGAATTCTATATGTTTAATTTATTTTTTCTGACCCAATTTGAATGATCCTCTTTTCACATCTTTGATTATTTGCAGTAGCTTTGTCTTATGTTAGCATGATGATGTACTTCTAAGTTTAAAAAGAAAATATTTCTGTTCATTGTTTCTGTGAAGTAGTTATCGTTGACAATACACTCAGTGCAGATCTGTGTCAGTTTATGATCTGACAAAAACAGACAAAAGCAAGACACAGACATGTTAAGTTCCTCCTTTGAATTTCATTACATCTTACTCTGAGAATTTCAGAATGTACTTTCTTTGTAAGGGAAATGAAGTTGAAAATGTAGAAAAAGAATTTAACTTGGAGAAAGAAGCTGAACTGAAATGAAACAAAAAACATGATACACTTGTGAAATTCTTAACGAAATAAGATCAATCTCTTTTGCTCTTATTCAAAGAGTACTCCTGAACTACTACTGTTCAACTCCAGAGTCCTTTTCAGTGTCTACTTTTTTAACGGAAAACTTAATTTTAAACTTGAACCTACTTGACAGCAGCTCTTAATCAAGTAGGCAATTAGAGTTTTTCTCTGCAGACTATAACTGTTAATCAGACTTAAGACTCATTTGACGGATCACTTCACCCTAATATCATCCAGTCTTCAGTCTTCAGCATCATTACTTCTGTTTTAGTGCTACATTTAGAAACAAGGCATGCTAAAGTGAAAGTTGGGAGAAGATTTTTAAGTGTCTTAGCATTATAGTAGACATACATTTGTTCCCTCTTGTTTCCACATTTTTACTTGTTCTTTCTGCAAATTATTTATGCTTTTTGTGTTCATAATGGTTTTCATCCCTTACAGTGACTCTAGAGCCTGATTTCTCAACTTCACAGGAGAGGTATTCTATCCCTCTGATCATTTTTGTAGCCTTCCTCTGGACCCAGTCCAACAGATCTATATCTTTCCTGTGCTGAGAACTCCAGAGCTGGACAGAGTACTCCAGGCAGTACCAGAGCAGCGTAGAGGGGGCAGAATCCCTTCCCTCAACCTGCTGGCCGTGTTTCTTTTGATAGAGCCCAGCTGAGGGTGCACTCAATCCCAATGGCTATGTCATTGATGAAGATATCTGCCTGGACTTGTGCAAAGCATTTATCTTAAACTAACTACTTTTGTTTACTACTTTATTAATGTAACGTATTACTTAATTTATTACTTATTAAATTTTTACTTGAAGTAAAGAAGTACAGCAATATGCTAGTGCAGCTGTATGGGAAGAGATTAGTTTTATCTATATACGTATGGGTAGTCATGTAATCAATGGTAAAGAATATGTTCACGACACTAGTTTTTAGGCTCTCAACTAATATACATTACAACTTTCACCTACAGATGGGTTTATATTGCTAACCCAGTTGCTGAGCAGTGCTAGGTTTTGGCTCTGGGAACTGGAAATTCACCCTAGAAACTAGGTTACATAGCTGGTTTTTTTATGTAAAATACCGAAGGCATTTCATTGCAGAACACAGAGAGCTCTGAATTTTGAAAATCAGATGTATTTCTATTCTTTCCTTATCTCAATTATAATAGTATTGCTTATAAAGGTTTTGTTTCTTTGATTATCTCCATAATTCAATTAATGCATCTATAAAAAGCACAGTGTATTTTTACTTTTTACTATAGTACTCAAAGACAGCATTTTCTTGTGGTAAAATTTACTTCAGAACCTTCAAAAACCATTTTCCCAGTTGCATCCTGCTTTAAATCACAGAAAATTGCCCATAGTACTTGGGAGCACAGGTGACTGGTAAACTATCAGTCTCTGGACATAATAGCAAACTATGAGGGAAAAATCTATTTCCCTTTGATTACTGTAATTCACTTATCTTTACTGTGTGGGCAAGAATTGAGAATTCATACCACACAGACAGTTTACTTAGCAACAATCATCCTTTCTAGTAAATTTGCTATAGAAGAAGACAGCAGGTTCAAAGAATTTCTGCGATTAGGCCCACACATCTTTGGACTAGGCTCTAATTGAGTTTCTTGGAAAGGGAAAATAACTTTCAAGTAACTGTAAGTTCAACTTATGAGATATCAAGAAACACAACTATGCTCGAATAACCCCAGTTCATTAAACTAATCTTATAGTGTATAGTTTCTACCAAGAATTCCTGGTGGCCTGTGGGAGATGGTATGTGTGATAGCAAAATTATTTCTATCATAAATTCACCTTTCCAGCTTCACATGATCAAATTTTAATAATTACAAGGCTATAAAATAGCTATTTCAATCTTTTCTAAGAGTTCCTAGGCTACATAATTACCCCAAATATATTGTTTTTTCAAACCCTTTCTTTGTATCTCTACATCATATTTCATGATATCATATAATTTGAAATTTAAGTTGGTTTTTTTTTTTTTAAGGCAGGCAGATTTGACATCTTTGTTAAATGCATTTTGAGAAGATCACAACACCTTTGTTCACACACATGGAAAGCAAAGACAGACTAGCTTTTAAATGAAACTGCTTTCTTGGTGAAATTTAAGAGATCACATCAGGTGTTAATTGCAGGCCATTCTTGGATGTTTACCTTGTATTACTATATGGAATAAATGGAAGAAACATAACCATGCTAGGAATTTCCAGTCCAGCAAGCCAAAATTTCAGACCATTTACCTGAAATTCTGTGGCTTTACAGCATGTTAAGAACTCTCACTGAGGTTAGATTTACATGTAAAAGTTCTCATCTTTTATACAGCCATTGTAGCTAATTTAAGAGAATTCAATGCTGTGAGTTCTTTTGAAGCAATATCATTTATATTCCTGAAATTATACCCCATGAAATTACTCTTTTTCTTTGTCCTGTGCTTGTAGTGTTTTGAAGGCAAGTTAAAGGCATTACATGTTAAATCATTTGTTATTGATGTCATGTCAAACCACTGGAAAAATAAACATAAATTATGTTTTTATAGGAGATTTATTATCTACCTCCTTTAACTAGAAGCTCTTTGTTTTCGTTTTCATTTAATTTATCTGATTTCCTACATTTTAGCAAAATCTCATATTATCCTTCCCTTAAAAATAATAAACCAGCCCTTAGATGTTCTGACATGTACTCAATAGTACTCAAGGTTATCCTGTCTGCCCAGAAAACTTAAGTTTAACATGGAAATCAGGAAGAACATAGAAATTTAAGCTTTGTGCCTTTAAAGAGAGGATATACAGACCCTAAATAATTTCAGAAGTATTTTAATATTTCCACAGTCTCTTTTCCTCTCTTGGGAACATGTGCTGCGAAGACTTTCCCTTAAGGAATTTCATATGGAGCAGCTCTGTTAAACACACTGCAGAGGAGACACCAAAAGACAGGATGACTGTTTTCTATATTTTTGAATATAGTGTTCTATTTAATTAAAAATTTATTCCTCTTCCCTTGCAGTACTTTTAAGTATGTCTTTAGTAGCCCAGAAAACCGGAATATGGGAGGCTCCACTTCTGAAGTGATGTAGTTTTGCCCTGTGACCTTCCCCGCTGCACCAGACCATTATTACTGATAAAGTGCTCCACAGTAGAGGCTTACATGCTGTTTGGCTTAAAATCATTCCTTTCTTCTGCTGTCAGCAAACTTAAGGACTTGGCATCTGAAAGACGTTGAGCAGATGCAGCTCCTGTGCAGTCAGTGCTCTACGTTTCACAGGTGTACTAGAGGACAGCAGATTTCTTTTCCTGAATCTAACCTCAGTAACCGCAGAAAGCCTCATGTTATGCTTAAATGCAGGATGGGTTACTTTTCCATTATTTTTCTTTGAGCTTTCAGTGTTATGCTCTCCATTTCTCCACATACCACTGAAGTCACTTCACTTGGAAGCTGAGAAGAGAAGGGGTAAAAATACTTCTGAAAAAAATCTTATTGTTGTATCCTTATGTTAGTAGTGATATCCTTGTTATCTCTATATCGCTTGCATAAAATGTGAAACTTTCAATTGCCAGTATCTTATTCAGGACTTCCAAAAGTGCTGAAAAGGTTTCTGGAGACATAGAAAGAATGAGAAACTAAAGGTTTCAAGAAGACTAGAGCTGTGATTGTCCACGCACTGGTGAAGTCTATCCTAGATGCCTGAGTTGGCACTTCGGAAATCTGCTGTCCTGAATAAGGAGAACTTCTAAAAACTTTGAGTCTATCCTGACAGGAAGTGTGGATTTCCTGTATTTCTTAACATATGGTTATTCTTAGGATATCTACTTGATGAAATGTGCTCCTAAAAAAGATAAAGGCATGTGTCTTGATTTGATCCTGAAGCCAGCAGGCTTTAGCAGGCAAGGCAGAACAGCAGGAAGCTTCTCTACCCAGCACTGAAAGCTAATGGATTCAGCTGCTTAACAGATCATCTGGGGTCGATTTGGGATGCCCTTGGAACTATGCTCTTTTGCCTCCTCCAGGAGACCGGTGATGCTGAAAAAGTTGTGTTAAGCCAATGCAAAACACATCTTCCACTGAAAAAGTTTTACATTTGTTCCATTTTGCCTTTTTTGACAATCTAGAGTTTCATCTATATTTCAGATACCCAAGAGTTATGTCATACTTGAGTCCCAACAGGATTTTAGAATTTCAATGATCTCTTTTCAGACAGAAATTTAGCTGAATAGTATTTAAAGGCAAAGGTAATCTTAGCCTATCTGAAAAATGGTGCATTTGACAGCCTTTCAAATAAACAGAATGACTTTTTCCTAAGCAATATACTTTATATATATTTGAAAGACTATTTACTAAACACCAGAAGCTAATTTACTCTTAAAAGTAATTATAAAGTTTACACAAAGAGAACCAAGAAAAACTTTAAGTGATCTTTATAAAAATGTTTCATGAGTTTTAAAGAAATCATACCTCCTTCCCACTCTCACAAATTGTCCAAAAGCATTCTAGTAATGCTATCCCTACCCTGATTCCACTTGTATTATCTTTGGAGAGACAGTAAAATAACTAAAGGTTCAGTAACCTATGGATTTTTTAAACATTATATTACTTTCCTAATATATAAGATCTTAGGAAATGATAGTCAGTTTGTCAGGAAAGTGGTTAAAAAAACTTTGACAGTCTGTCCTGGACTTGATTTTGGCCTTCATTTTTCTCTTTTGATGCAAATCATTCAGGTATAGGCTACTGAAAGAATATAAGTTTTACTAGGCTTCTAGAATAAAACCAAAGTAATAATGTATTCTTTTTATCTTAATAGCTATTGGATAAACACTAATGAGATTTTTGTGTGGAGATAGTTATGCTGTAGCAACTACAGTGTTTGCTGCTGTGAAGAGGTCCTGACTGGAGGTGTCTCCATTGTGAGAGACTCTTGTGCAGATTTCTCAGATGGCATTCATAGCTTTGTTCTGGGGATCAGGAATTCACTGCAGACAGGGTTTACTAGTTCTAGCTCGTCTCTGTCCAGTAGGTGTTGCATTGCACTGCTGGAAGAATAATATTCATTTGTGAAATGTAAAACAGTAGGATAAGTTATAAAAAAGCTCAATAAATAATAGAAATTAAAAGAGGGAGGAAAAAAACCAGTACGATATACTTGAGAATGTTTGTGTGGCTCCAATTAACATTCCTGAACATAAAATCAAATTTAAATCATTAGGCAACATTAATACCTCCAATACCTCTTCCATATGCTGTTTCAGCTTTCAAACATTGGATGTGACAATCTGTTCAGATGTAGCATAGGGTTCAATATAAATACAGTGCTTGAAGCAAAGCTTTCAACTTACAATTTCTCTTTGAAGTGAACAATATGTTCATAAGTGAATCAGATACTTACATATTCTGTGAGAGTTTCTGAGCAGTCCTCCATGTTTAGATCCTAAGTCAACATACCCACAAATCTTCATCATAATATCAGAGAGGGAAACTACGTGAACTTCAGTCATCTAGATTGTGTTATCATGTTCTGGGATCAAATCACTAAATAAACCCACCTGTATGACGCTTCAGGAGCACCTTGGAATTTCTAAAAGCAACGGCAAACTCCAAATAATGTCAAAGTAATAACAGGTTTAACCTTCAATTTTATAAAGCCTTGTTTACTGAATTTAAAATTCTAGGGCTGTATTTACTGCTCCCCCAATACACACCCCTCAGGATCCTCCTGATGGTGCACTCTAGATAAACAAACAAACACATTGCAACATCAACAATATAATCATGCTTAAAGAGAAATAAAACAAAATAGGAGCAAATCAGAAAAAAAAAAAGACATGTGCCTCTGTATTTTAACAATCTTCCTAGCCTTTTCTTTGTTATGCATTTTAAGGAATAAGGCCTCTGGGAAGGAGCTTTTTTTCTCATTTTATGTACTACATCTAGTATTATATGTCCCAGGAATGTTCCCCATCAGGTACTCCTGAAATAAAACTAATAATGAATGATGAGTTAAATTTTCTATATATTTACAAAAATATGTCATGCATTTTTCAGGCCCCAATAAAACTGTGAATTGTTCAGGATTCTATATTTTGCTTTAGTTTTCCCTCCACAGTAAGATAAAAGTTCCAGAGATACAGATTAATATGCATGTGGAAGCACTGAAATATAATTTATTTTTAAGGCAACTACCTTAGTTTTTGTAATTCACTTAGGAATCTGTGTAAAGGTTTTGCATGCATTAAATTATTTTTTCACATTTCATTCAACCCACAGTGGGACAATCAGCTTCGGGTTTCAGCTATGATTCAGCCTTGATCACAGCACATTATTATACCCAACCATCATTTGCTTTTCTTTCTCCAGCTAGAGATGATTGGGTTGCTTGCAGCTTTCTTAATTAAAAATCTGCTTATTTTGACTGGACTTAGGTTAAGAAGATTAAAGGATATGGTGAATACACAATTTATGACTGAAATGGAAAGTTATCTGGGAAGTAAAACAGAAGTGAAGCATAAGATTAGAGTTTAGTTGTCCCCTTCTGCAAATGTAGCCTGGTACAGCACAGGCCACGTTTTCAGTGGAGACTTTATTATTAGCTGTAGCCACCCACCTTTCTATTTGCACAGCATGATGACCATTTTCAAGGAAATAATGTGTTCATCTAGGCAGGCTAGAAAGTAGCATGGATACTGAGAGACCGATTATACACTCCAGCAGCAGATTTTGTAAAGCAGCTTCTGCATGCAAATTAGTTGCAGAGTCAGTCCTACTTGATTTTACCAACAACCAACATTTTACAGTCTGATCCTCTTAATTTTATCAGTAGTTAGTTTAGATACTAGTGGATTAACATTAAAATATCTGTTCCATTCTGCAAAGTGTCTAGACAGCATGCCTTCTATGCATGTAGAAGGAGTACACAGTTTATAATTCACTTCAAAAAAAGGGAAGTCGTGTATGGGTATGTATTTTATTGGGCACAGCTTGTATAGCCACAGGAGCAGAGGACAAAACATAACAAATCACTAAGACCCTGAACATGCAAATGTATGGGATAGCAAGTATTGGTCCTCTCTGAAACTGCCTGGAAAGATAGCATGAAGACAATGAAGAGACTGTGTCTTGCCTCCCTTTGTTAAGTACTTGCGAAGTTAGAGAACTTTATGTACGGGACTGCTTTTCTGCTACGAAATGCTGAATCTGATGAAAGCACTCAAGAGAACTTGTCCTATGTCCTAGAATAACTCAAAGATGGATTGTCTTTACCTGTTCTCTTTCTTGTTGGCACTGCTCAAGTGTATATGAACTCTTAAATATTTCTTACAGAGAATAACACTTGTGTGTGTTGGTCAGTTTATCCCTTTAGAGTCTATTCTCAACTACAGCTAGGAAAATGCACAGTTTGACTTGGAATCTAAACATATTAGATTGTCAAGGTACCTGAAATGGGGTTGGAACTGCCTCAACTTTTCTGTCTCATGCTTATGCCAAAATTTAAGAAAGTTGCCTTTGGCACTTGCTTTCCATTCTTTTTTTTTTTTTTTTTTTTTCCATTAAAGATGAGGGAATTAAACTGAAATTTTTTGGTGCTGAAGGAAAAAAATGCCTCTACTGGATATGGAATGTTGCTTGTTGGATTTTTTTTTTTTCCTAGGAATAAAAGATATTTTGTTTGGATCATATAAAAATATGTTACTTCACATTTTTAGTTCAGTTATAAAATTTTTAAAGGTAAAGATTTGTATAACTTCATGTCAAGTTCAGATTCCACCTTGATTAAAATGGGAAGACAGGCTGAATAATGAGCTGGGCATTTCCAGTTTTTGCACAATTTACCTAAAAGAAGTGGTGACCTAGAGAATAAGAAGGAATGGATATTTAAGAAAGGTACTACTTTGATCAGAGATCTCGGATAATCAACAGCTGTGAATCAGTTGTTCAAGTGGGTAAAAAGCTGATGATCTTGACTGGCAAGAACAGGATGGTCTTTTCAGCAACAAGCACCAGTCACCAGTTTTTGGATTTCCATCATTGACTGTGCTGTTATGACAACTGTTGCTACACTATGAGATAACTGGAAGAACTACAGACAACTGGACTGGAGAGAACTGGGGCTATTCTCTTTTTAATTTTTTTTTGGTGTGTGTACTGCTAGCTGCTAGCTTCTCTCTGTGGAAAGGAACACGGGATTTCTGGATTTTATGTGCCCTCTTTTTTTTTTTTTAATCTCGCTTTGAATCTGAGTAGTGAGACGGATGGAATTGTGTCATGAATCATTGGTGGGATTGCATCGACCTACATCTAAAACGCTAAACAGAAAGTGCTAGAAATTTTTGAAGACTTAACCATACTTGACGTGCTATAAAACTGGTGACACTATTTAAGAAAGAAAACTGGTAGGACTAAAAAGAAAACTGTATTTTTAACTAAAGTGATACAAATCTAATATTTCAACCTCTAAGCTAAATTTACATAGCAAACAGAAATAGTTTAGAAAGAGTTTATTTGGAGAAAATTGATCAATGGAGGTGGTTTCTTTATCCTTCAAATTGTTCATAACACATTTTTAAAATTTCTTTTTATGTTTTAGTATGTTTTTTTGGGTACAGCAAATATTTAATGTGCTGTGAAGACCCAGGGTATTCTCCTTCTGAGAATTCTGCTGAAAACAACTAAAACATGCTTCAAGGCAGTTTAGATTTATACAATTTAGACCTTTAAGCTTTCCTCTGAAAGATTAAGTCCCGTGTTTACTGCTGCTTCTTCACAGCTTCCTTGCTTATGTTAGAAAAAGCTTTCACCATCTGCGGCCGGTGAATTGGTTTGTCACACTGCCTTGTGTTTCAAATGGCCCTGCAGCACCAGCAGTTCTTAGAAGCAGCACTGCAGACAATGCTGTAGGTGCTGTGGTTAAATTGCTGTGGCATGACTGATGAGACAACATCAGAGTCCACAGGTGATATAAGACATGTAGGTATTCAGTGAATGTTTCCAAAAGTCAAAAGAGCATTTGTGGAGACCCACAGGCTACAACTCTCCTTAATCATGAGGTGCAAGAAAAAATGAAAAGTCAAAGACTGACACAACTGATTTTCAGTTGCTTTCTGTTGGCAGATTATTTTGAGCTTTGGGGCTTCATAGCTGCTAAGTGCAGCAGATCATTACATCAGTCAGAAACATCCTTTTCATCATATGGAAGTTCTACATATTTAGGAATCTCCACAGAAAAAGACGCTATGATCCAAGTGAGTGGAAGGGCCTCCAGGACAATGAATTGCCAAATATCTCCTGATCTTTGCTATTTTTAGGCAGCAGATAGTTTATGCTTAGTTTTACCCTGGCTGAAATATGTTAAGATAATGATGAATCTAAGTGTAGTTCAGAACCATGCTTCATTTTTTTTTTAAAAAGTCAGTATAAAGACATATCATGAGTTTGCTACTCTCAGGCTGGTGACAAACAAACTCATGTTACACTATTGAAGGGGGCTCATCTCAGCTATGAGTATATATATACAATAACATTTGGGTAACCCGTTATCACGCTACTTGCAGAATATTGAACTAGATGGAAGTTGTTGAAAATTTTAAAAGCCAAGGAATGGATTTATTTACTTCATGAAAGACTAAATATGTCAAAGCTAACTCTTTTAAAAATACATTAAATATTCTTTAATTCCTAACATAGGAAAAAAGCAACATTTTAATTCTAATCTTTTTGTTTCTTTCTCATCTGTTTTCCCAAAGGTTAACAATGAGAGACAAATCTTTGTCAAAAATTTCAGCCTCTCCCATGAAAATTTCAAATCTACATGAAAACCTGTTTTCTCTAAAAAACCTCAAAAACCACTCAGATAAGACCAGATGATGATCTGTATATTCAGTTATTGAAAATCTGCCATGTACCATAACTGTGTTAAAAAAACACTTTTAAAACTATTTCAAATTGAAGACGATTTACTTTAAATTATTTGCATTGAGCCATCCTAATGATACCCTCCTATACAGTTCAAAGCTCTGATTTTCACAACATTTAAGGGGCGTCCACATGCAGTTCCAATAGTTTTTAAATTCTTCCTGTGGATTTCACAATTTCACAGAATTATAGTAAGAAATTTGACAATATATGGGGATTGCAAAGCAATAATGTTTTATGAGATTTTTTTTTTTTTTAAATAAATACATAAACTGCTGAAACATTTCTTGTTGTCTTTATCCCTGGCTACCTAAGTGCCTTTAAAAATGTGTCTCTAAATCCCCTAGGCAGTTTTTAACATCAACATTTAATTCTCCATTTTTCCATTTCACATCACAATTCAATCTTTTAAGATGTAACAAGCATAAAATATAAATATATATGAATACATATCAAACAATCCCAACCTTAAAAGAAAAATAAAAAAAATCCTTCTAAACACTTTCAAAAAACACTTTCTCCATACTTAAGAGCAATCACAGCAGTTTATAACATTTCTGAATCACTACCACAAATTTGCATGTTAATAAAGTGGAGTTGTACCACAGATTTGAACTTTATTATGAAAATCTTTTCAATATCCTGAGATCTTATGTCGGTTAATATAATTGGCATAATAGCTAATATTCCCAATGTAATAGTAGAAAAAATTTCTTCTTTACGAATCTATACCATATTTCAAATTAGTTTTCCTCGACAGCTTTGAATGTGGCTTTTAGAAATTCCTGCATCTAACAGCAAAAAAAGTTGAATATATAACAGAAATTAAATTATAGGCTATATATAAAAAATCCTCCATGGATAACTATGTTTTGAAAGAACTGTTCTACAAAGTTAAGACACAGTATGTTATGTTTACTGGAAGCATATGTTTATGTTTTCTTCCAGCACTGGAAGAAAAGTTTGAGAGATTCAGATAACATCTCTTTCTTCTCTTGTAATGCATGGTTGCGCCATTTTTTGATGTCATGTTTTTTCCACACCAGAAAATCTTGTTGCTTGCAACAATATATGAGAGGCTTTGTGGCTGACTGCCATAAATTCTTTTACGTTATCATAATATTAGCATGGTCAAAATTAATGGTTCTTTATTTCAAGTTCCAAGACAAACAGCCTTGTAATGGCAAGTATTAAAATAAAAAAAATTAAAAAAATAAAAATGATAGATTACACTTCTGTTGTAATTCTTTGAAGAGAATTAGAACATTATTTAGAAAAAGACCACAGATTTTAACAACTGCCCGTAACCAATTACTCCTACAGTGTCACAAACTTTCATTTCATAGAAAAGTGTTCTCTAAAAGATGCTTCACTGTTAAATTTTTAACTGCTCTGGATGTTTTCGTCTACTTAATATAAACTCGATTGTATCTTAAAATGTAAAATATTCCATATATATCTAGTAAACAAAAATAAATAAATTAATAGTCATATAGTGAAACATTTCACCAACTTCTCTTCTCTACTTGGTTGTTTCAGGAGGGTGAGGAGGAAATGTTTTCAGTCCTCAATAGGGACCTCAACAGGGAATGTTACAGGAAGCATTGAAAACACCGGAAATGTTTTACCAAAATCAGACTGTCCTTTGAGGTGAACCAATATACCAAATAAATTCCGTCAAATATATTTCAGTTCTAAAAAGGAAAATACTCAGGGAAGCCTAAGATTGTCTTAAGGTGGGGGCTGCCAAGATCTGCTGACTGAAGAGGTTATTTCCTTGTGCAGGCCTCTGTGTTTTATTCAGAGGTTATCTTCCTGTAACAAGGATAAGAGAGGAATACGTGTGACTTATCTCCGGTTCTAATCGCTTACACTTTGATGTATTATTTTAAAACAAAATGGATGGCAGTTTGCTTTAGTATGCTGGGCTATGAGTTAAGGAAGTCAGAAAGATACTGTATACTTGATTTATATGCTTATTTTATGAGCATTACATCTAGCATCAGGATAAAGGTTAGTTGATGGTAGTAACACCTTAAACCACTATAATTAACACAGCTTGATAAGATGCTTATAAGAAATACAAAGCTAATCAGGCTTATAAGGTATGTCTACTTATTCTTTTCTTCTTGTATATCATTCATATCAATGATAAATTGATATTTTTTTTTAGAATCTTAAATACTTTTGATTTCTGTGGAACCTGATTGCTCCTTTTTTCCAAACTCACCTCTGGGTTAATTTTTTTTAATCTATCTCTTCTATTTATTATTCTTGATATTTGTCTTATCTAGTGTTAAATGTCTCAAAGATGTAGGCAGAACTTTGAGCCAGTAACTAGGTTCCCATTTTAGGCCAGAGGGAGATAATAGGCATTCTGAAAGTGATGTATCTGAGTCATAGAAAACTATCTAGATAGTTATGACTGTGGATATATGGGTGACAAATGCCTTTGCGAGAGGCAATTGAAAACCATGTCAGATATCCAAGGTTATCTCAAATAGCATTAGAAAAATATGTGGGGCAAAATATTTGAGTCCAGACTCTCTAGCTTAATACTTAAGGAACATCAAGAAAATTCTGAAGTTTTCTCATGGGTCTGTCCCAGTATTTTACATTAAATATTTTTTAGAAAAAGCATACAAAGAAAAACAACTCAAACTTGCTTTATTTTTCCTAGTGGAGTTCAGAGAAAATGAAAAGTAAGTTCTGAATTTTCTCAGAGAAGGGAGAGAACAGAAATTAGGAACGCCCTTTTTTGATCATGTGTTCTAAACTGTAGGAATGGGTAACACTGAAGTTAAAAGAGAGGAGGAAGGGAGGAAAGGAGATAGATAGATAGACAGACAGACAGACAGATAGATTCCTGCTTGTGTTTCTAGCTGTTTTTTACAGGAAAATACCATTTGCTTTGCCTGTCTCTGAGCACAACAGTTGCTGACCAGCTCCAAAAGTATTATATTGAGGAGAATTCTGAGCCTGTATGAAAAATCCTTCCTCTTCATTTTTAAAAATAATACATATTTTCCAGTCCCTTATAGAATATATTTGGTTTAATTGTTGTTAGAAGCAAAGAATGAATTAAATCTCAAGTGAAGAGGGAGAACATGTTCTGTCTCGGTTGACCTTATACAGTCACCACAACTACACAGCAAACTAGAAATAGATTTTAAGAATTCATGTATTCAGATATTTTCTCAGGATATTTTCATATATTATGCCATTACACATAAATTATTGCATCAAAATGAATAGAAATTAGAAAATGAATAGATTTCTAAAATATTCTAGCAACCCATGCCAACCCTATTACTTGATTTTCTTGGACTTGTTTTCTTTTCTGCTTGGACACATTGCCTGACAACTCTCATTTTCCTTCCTCACTATGAATTCAGCCATTTGTTTAGGTTTTTTGAATGCCAGGGCATGGCATCAGAAGCCGAAGAAGTAGCTTTGATTGTGCTTGTTGACCTGTAGCCATGTCATGATCCCCGATCATCTGCACAGCTCGTACTGTATCTGTCACTTCAGGAATATTTGTTCATCTGCTTATCTGCTGTAAGATAAATACCTGTACTGCACAGGTGGCCTGTCAATAAAATTAAATGCCTTCTCTATTATCATGAGATAGCAGTATTTTGTAGCGTTCTGTATGTGTTGGCTCATTACAAATGTACTACCCAATGAATTAATTCTTATATTGGCGTCTTAAAAATATTGACTGCTCAGTTTAAATTAATAACGTGTATACCTGTAGCTGTACATTTGTATGCATGAGGACCACATGTAAAGTATATGACCCAGAGTATTCCTAATTTGATGAACTTCAGTACACATTGAAGAGGTAGTGTGTTAGACAGAAGTTTATGACAGAGGTGGCTTGTGGCAGACGGATGGTTTTTCAGAAAGTGAAGGAGTGATGAGGATTCTTTAGATATTTGTCTGTCTGTTTTTCTGCTTGAATGGTAATTTGAATGCTGCTGGGTTTTCATTATACTCGGTTTTGGGATTGTTTTGTTGTTTTTTTTTTTAATTTTTAGAAAATGAAGTTTCAAATCTGTAAATTGTGATATGGAAAGTGCTTCCTTTTAGCATGAATTTGGATGCCCAGTTCTGTTAATGGAGCAGGAAACAGGTTTAACATTCTTGTGAGATTTATCCTCTTTACTATCCTTCTATGTGATTTTTATTGACTGTTCAGTTGCCACTGTTTGTAAAGGTATTCTCAGGCTACTAAGTCTTAGGTTTAAAACCTAAAATCTTCATTCAGAACTATGTATTTTAACAGGAAGCAGGGAGGGGAAAAACCAAAAATAACCTAATTTATTTGTAAAAAAAGAAAACCTTTAGTTGCTTGAATTTTTGAGTCTTGCATGAAAGGCAGCTTCTTCAATACGTAAAGATCAACATTAAATGCTCTATATACAAAGGTGTTAATAATGATGCCCGATTTCTGGTGTGATAGCTTGTCACTGCTAAAACCAGTGGATGTTTTGTTATGGATCAGTGAAGTCAGAACTTCAAAACTCATATCTCATTCCTTAGACTAGCTTTCAGGGACTCACACAGGTATGCAATTAGCTTCAGTACAGCAGGACAATTTCTTTGTCAAAAGCATCTGAAACTCAAGATGACAGTCTTTGATTTTGTTCAAACGACATAGATCATGCTAAAGTAAGCTGGTAAAACTGGCGTGTGTCCAAACACCTTCTCACTGACAATCGAACATGGTATGTAGAACAGTGAGGTCCTGTTTTGCTCATCCTTCTATGGGTTATCTAGCCGAATTAGACAGTACAGCCACTTTCCAAGACCAGAACAGCAGGATGAGGCCATGGTGTCTGGAAATGAGATTGCTGCTCCATCTTTCCTTGAAAACATGAGTGCAGAAAAAGAAGAAATGACAAAGATTTCTTTTAAAATATTTTGCATATATGTTGACCTCTCAACAGTCTGAGATCCTATTTAGTTTCTGATATTTTCTTCTCTCCTCTTCTGCTTAAATTATGGCTGAAGGCTTTAGACTTTGTTCAGTTCAAATGTTGTCTTCAATTTGTAGACTTCTGCAGGGTACCTTCTTTGACATAATTATATTTTTATATGGAAATATTTTCGACAGAAAACCTACTTCTCAAGGATTTATTTAGCCAGCTGCAATTTAATTTGCATTAAATTTTATCCTGGTATAAATGCTTGTTTTTCTACTATTATTCGTCTACATGCCTATATCTACATATCCAGAACACATGCTTGTATAGTATTGAAAAGGACTATACATTTATGAAATAAGCATACAAAAAGATATTTGAAGTATCATATTTTTGTAGGTATTTTATAGGAGATTTCTTCTCAAACCTAAACATATTACTCTGTAGGTGATTTTTTTAACTGAATAAATGGGAATTATAAGGTTAAAAGACATGAATCTTTTAGGAAAAGTGGCTTAACCCTTTTCTGGAAAATGTGTTTTATTAGCACAGGAGATGTTATAAACACATGAAAGGAAATTAGAATACATTCCATTTGATTTATATTTAGGTAACTACTACAGACATAATGAACCCTTCTTTTCTGCTTCCTTTTTTTGTTCTTCATTTGAGAATAAGATATTTGAATCAAATAATTTATTAAGCCTTCATGAGAAAATGTGAAAGACTGTAAGCTGAATCTCATCTTGATGAATTTTTCAGTTAATTTCCAGAAGATTTCTAATTATGTCCAGCAGCATTACTCCAGTCATATATTTTGTTGGCTCTTCCCCTTTAATTAGAGAAAAGTGAGAAATGTGAATTTATAAATAAAGATCTGTATTAGAGTTTATGCTGAAAGGTAAGGAGCCTAAAAATTTGTCTTTAAGCACATACACAATAACCTCCAGGAACTGAAATTAATATTAACTGAAGCATAGATCTATGGATTCAGCAGGCCTCCTCACAATATGTTTACTTATATGGGTGCAGGCATCCAGTTCCTGTGTGTGCTTTCTGAGCTGGCTGGATTTACATCTAGGAGCCCCTTAGGCATGACTTTCAAAAAGACATAGTAGCTTGGTTAAACTAGCAATATGGCATCCAGAAATATCTGGGGGCTTCTCCAGGCTGCTTGGAGGCAGCAAGAGCAGCCTGAGTCTTCCTGCAAAAACATGGACGTGACGGAGCAAACTTGTACTTTCATCTGCTCTGTAGAGATGCCAACTTCTTTCAGTATCTCGTAATTGTGATACTAGGATCGTGGTCTAGTTTTTGCCTTCTATTTATCTATTACTATTCCTTGACAAAAAGAGCACAGGCTATACCAACAATGCAAATGCAGTTAGTTTAACTTTAATTAGAGATGCAAATTTTAGAAGCTATCTCCACTGGACTTTTTACAAACTTGACGGTGTTACTCTGATTGTTTCTCTCTCTTCCACTCCCTCCTCCCCCATCCAAAACCAAAAGACAAGTTTTAATTATAATTAAAATCCATCTGGTATATGTATGATGTTTTATGTGAAAGTCTTGAGAGACAATATAAAACAAGAAGAGGTTCTTCAAGTACATCAGCAGCAAAAGGAAAACTAGGGAAATTGTGGGCCTGTTGCTGAATGTGGTGAGTGCCCTGGTGATGGAGGATGCAGAGAAGGCAGCATTACTAGATGCCTTCATTGCTTCAGATTTTATTGCTAAGTCTGGCCCTCAGGAACCCCAGATCCTGGAGGTAAGAGGGAGATCCTGGAGTAAGGAAGACTCTTATTCAAGGAGGATTGGGTTAAAAATCATTTAGGTAAACTCAATACCCACAAATCGATGGGCCCCGACAGGATGCAGCCATGAGTGCTGAGGGAGCTGGCAGATGTTATTTCTAAACCACTCTCCATCATCTTTGAAAGGTCATGGAGTACAGAAGACATTCCTGAGGACTGGAGGAAAGGCAGTGTTACTTCAGTCTTCCAAAATGGCAAGAAGGAGAACCCTAGAAAATACAGGCCAGTCAGTCTCACCTCTATCCCAGGAAAGATGATGGTTCCTGTGCAACCTGCTCTAGGTAGACCTGCTTTGGCAAGGGGGTTGGACTATATGATCTCCAGAGGTCTCTTCCAACCCCATGTGATTCCGTGACACCCACCCTTTAGATATTAATAGGCATTAATGTGGTCCCCTCTCAGCGTTCTCCAGGATAAAAAGACCCAGGTCTCTCAGCCTTTCCTCTTAAGAGACATGCTCCATTCCCTTGATCATCTTTGTAGCCTTCCATTGGAGTCTCCAGATTTTCCTTCATTTGTATGTCTGAGCATATCAGTGTGTGCAAGAAAGATATACACAATCCAAATAGTGAACTGGAAATGAAGGGATGGACTGCATAGAGAGACTGCATGAATTACTCAATGTGTCGGCAGACAAGGAGACGACAGCAGGTTAGAGCCAGCAATTTTAAGAGTACCTTATGGACTTAATTACTGAAGTTCAAAAAGTCTTCAAAAGCCAATTAGAACTGCTATTTGTAATACCTAAAGCAATTAATATGGAAATATAGCAAGAATGAGCCTTTTAGTTTGAAGAACCCCAAGGAATTCTTTGTTACAGGTCTTTCAAATCACTTTCAGAAATTTGGAAAGAAAATTGGATGGGGATTTCCTGCTGTTGTGTAAGATAAACAGAACATTTTTCTGCATGGGTAACACATTTTATTTGCAACACTCCATAGTGAAATCTCATATCTGAGTGAAACAAAAAGTTACAGGAAAGGTATAACTGAAGACTACTAACATTAGTCATTAGCTAACAGCACATTCGAGAATAATTTACACTGGGAGATGATTATTGTCTTTTAATAACCTTATTAAGGCGCTATCAGAGAGAAAAGGGCTCCTGAAGTGGGAAAAATATAACAGAACATTTAATTCCATCTCTTTGGAAACTAGATTTAGTAGAGGTAATGATGGGAGGATGTGTTTTTGCTGTATCTAAGCAGTAATACAAAGTGTTTATTACTTTGTCTACTGCAAGATCATTTTCAAAAAACATCTGATAAACGGTTTCTCATTATTGTCTTTGTAACCTGAAATGCATTCCAGATTTGATGTCTGTTACAGTATCGGGTACTGTGACAGCAGAAATAGAACGTTATTAACAAAAATGCATATAAGTTAATTTTAGAAAAGGGCAGAGGTCTCTCCATAGCTATTTCCATCTTTCTTTTCAGATTAGAGTTAAATATATTATTTGAAGAACTCTGTGAAAGACTTTCCAGCACTCCAATGCAAAATGAAGACATAAAGCATGCCACAGTATGTATTTTTTCAGGTATCTCTTTCAGATAATCTATTGGATCTGTTGTCTGAATAAAATATATCAGCCTCTGTCTAATACTTGGAAGTAAAGGCAAATTGCAACTTTTTCAGTATGATCCGTAGCTTTTGACATTTACTGAGGTCTACATGAGACTACAATGGCACATGCATATATCCAAAGGACGGTTTACAGGAAAACACCAAAAGGGATTAAGAAGGCCATCCTTCCTGACAAAACCCAAGATATCATCCAGAGTTAATTCAGTGCATACCTAGGATTTCTTTTAATGTGTTTGGGCAAATGTCTTCAGTTTATCTGACTTAGAATATTATTTTTGGATAAAAATGGTCCACATCACGATAACATGTACCTAGTTGTGGAGATGTAGTTCCTACTTTAGACATTTGCTCTGTATGAAAAGCTTTCTGTCTTTGAATAATCTTCAGAATGACTTAGTGACTAGCACCAAAACTGAGCTGTTGTAACAGGAAAGATTACCTGGTTTCAGTACCAAAAAGGATATATGAAAAATGCTTGTAAAATAAATAGGAAATGATTTTCCATAAATATGGACATATATGTGTTTGCATGGTGTCAGAACATGTTTGAGGACTCAAAAAAAAAAATGGATCTAAAAAATAATTTCCCTGGAAACTGTGTGTTTCAAAGGCAGGCAAACCCTATATTTAATCTTTCCCTCATTCTATTTACTATTTTTGTGACAAGAAATGTCTTGAGGAACATCCTAAACTGGTCAATATAGTCATTAGGATTTATATCAGCTTAATATTTGGACCATTTTTCTGTCATTGATTGCTTTAGCCATGTTTCCTTGTGTTCCACTGACCATTTTTGTTTAACTGTCACTGTTCAGAGAATACAGATGATAATATGAAGCTCCCAAAATAATAATAAAAAAATAAATTCTGTTGGCTTCCTAGTTTCTTCAGCTGTCCAGTTCACTGTTTTCAGTTTTGATGTGGAACTTCATGACAACTTTACTAAATCTGTTCCCTACTGATAGAACAATCAAGTATTAATTGGATCAAAAGTGCTAATCGTGTCCCGATAGTCTGTTGCTTAGGGTGCACACCTGGGATGAGAAATCCTCATTGTACTGCATTATTTTTTCAACTTGTGCTAAGTACAGGGATTGGAAGTTCCAGAATAGATTCTGTTCTGCCAGGAATATTACTTTCATGGGAGATGTGCATTTGAATCCCCTGATCTGGAACAAGGAAACCCACTGCAACAGAAAATACCTAAGCACTGAATTACTCAGTGAAAACAAAGAATGTTGCATTTTCATGCAGAAGGTTCCTGTAAAGAGAAAGACCTGACTTTCTGTTCAGTTTTTAAAAGAAAGAGCTGAGGATCCTAGCAAAAAAGATTCTGTAGTTTCTATGCTATATGGAGAGAAGCTTTAAATTAGGTACAGGTATCTTTCATGTTCCATTCTCAGTATTTTTCATGAGTTTCCTTGAGATGTTTACCCCAATATACCCAATATACTGGCACTAATGTATTCCATCCATTCTGAGTACCTTCATTTACTATATAGATAGGTTAGTTGTCTTCCTCAGGGTTATGAATTATTCCAACTGCCCATGTCCCATTGTCAGTCTGTTTTAATATGGATCCCGTGTTTGCTGCTCTAATATCAATGGGAAAAGGAACAAGCTCTCCAGATCTTCAAAAATAAAGTGATTTCTGGCAGTGAAATAAGATCTGTCCTCAGCTTTTCTATGCTGCCTCTGTACTAGCATTCAATGGTCCTACATATCTGTTGTAAATATAAACCAGACGTTGAACTAACTCAAGTTAAAAATAAAGCTAAAAAAAAGAAATCTCAGTAAATCTCAAAAAATGGTTAATAGGATTAGTTTAGTAGGATTATTCTATTTGAACTCAGGATCCATGGACTGTTATAGTGGTGTGAAAGTGATGGCAAACTACAGCCCAGAATAAAAATGGAGAGCCAAAAGGCAGGAAAGAGGTGGAAACTTTTCACTTGACTTTGCAGCTGAAGTCAATATTTGACAGAACTTTGGTGCCAATCTCTTTTTCTTTGAAATAGGTAGGTGCTATAGAAAAATATCTATATAAAAAAATTAATCTGTGATCCTTGTCCTTCTCTGCTGATGATTTAACATAGATCTACATAGATTTTTATGTAGTTAAATCACCTAATGGTGCTGTGGTTCATGAAGTCCAATTCTTATTAAGATGAATTTGTACACGATCTTCATAGATGAGATGGTAGAGCAGGTTATTTGTAATGTCTCCAGTGGGAGAATAGAGCCAAAAAGTAACTTTGGAAACACAGATATTTCACATCTGAAGTCAATGCAAAAACACTTCTGCTCCCTGACCACCTTAAAGTAAATGGCATTCTGAGGAAAAAAGTTTTCACCTGTATTACAATGAAATATGAAAAGTGAAAGTTTAGTCAAGCTGCCAAAATTTATATACAGCAGAGGGATAAGCCAATCTGTTATGAAATTCATTGCACAGTGATTGTGTTACAATATTAAAACAAAACAAAAAAGTCATTATTTCATGAATAATCTTACAACAGTGAATATGCATTGTCCTGCACAACACTACCTGTAGAAAAATCTGATCATAATATTCAGTGAGAGGCAGCAAAGAAGATGATTTCTACACTGTCTATTAACATTTTCTATAAAATAATCCCCTTTATAGTAGATAAGTTCATGTTATCTCAGTTTTGTTGAATTCTGCAAATTTAATTACCTATCATTTCAATAGGTCATAACCTGATCATAGATTTGTAAGGAAGATGGAAAAACTAGAGACAAGTGGTTTTTTCAGCAACGTTAAAAACATTTACAGATGTTTTAACATTTTTTTCTGGTAAAGAGTATCTCTCCTAAAGATTAAAAATACCTGTTTCATTATTTGGCTTCTGAAATGGAAGTAAACAATAACTGTGGATATAAAAAATTACCAGACATGAAGAAAGCTCTAATAAGGTATTCTGCAGTCTCCAAGCCACAAAAGAAATCTATATGAACTGCGATGGAGTCATTCATTGATGGAATAAGCTCCCAGACCCCAACCTTTAAATTAACATGCATATAATCAAAAAAACCAAAATAAAGCACATGGACTACAGGGCCTGCTTCCTTTTATATTGTTTCTGTGACTTAGTGACCAGTACCTTATATTTTTAAATAAATCAGTTGTCCTCTTTCAGAAGGCACTCAAATAAATTTAGAGTAACATGAAATGATAAGATGGATTATTCTATAACCCTCATGAGCAATCAGCTTAAGCCCTGAAGCCTGAAATGTGATTACTCACATGACTGTCTAAGCTTGCATAGCAACAAATTTTAATAATGGTTGTAAAGCTATCCAGTCATTTGTTAAATTTAGCCACCTAGATGACCTCCTGTGGAAAGTTTTCTCCACATGTTGATTATACTCTGGGTTAGGAAAGTTCTCCTTTTATTTGTATTAAATTTACAGCTCTTTAATTTAATTACATGTCCCCTTCTTTCTTATGATACACTCAAATTTGCTCTTATTAAAGTTAATGGAAGATTTTCCTTTGAGAGTACCATTTGTAAGGATTTTGCATTTACTTCCAGCTGCTTATTCTGAAATCACATATAAAGCTGTCTAGTACAAAGGAAGTTCATTTTTCTGAGCTTGATTCACATACTGTTGAAACGATTTATTTCATTGGGGGCTGGATTAGATCCTTTTTCAGGGAATAATCAAGAAAGCTTCACATAAACATACTTACTTATCCTTCTCGTATCTTAGCTAAGAAGACATACTGGGGAGTTATGAATTTAAAACTGACTGAAGAACAGCAGCTTCAAAATTCAGATATTCAGATACAGCAAAAATGGTGTTTTCTCTTTTCTGAAAACATTCAACAATACAGAAAAGAGGGCAAAGTTATTAAGGATCCATTCACGGATGTGCATGATGTAAAAAATGTCAAAGATAATTGTGAGGTCATTTGATTTCTGAGTTCTTTGCTTAGAGAACTCTGCAACAGAACAAATTGTAATATTTTATCCTGTTTAGTATGCTCAGTAACTTCCACTTTGTGAACCCTATTTTTGTACTTAATTGAAGAAAAAGAAATAACCAGGTCCTGTTAGCCACCAAACTAAAACCAAGCTGAGCATAACTGAGTGTCTCCACAGTGCACCAAAGAGTGATGGGACAAAACACAGTTAAATCATTCAGATACTCTGTATTTCTCTCTTAATGAATGACATTTATTTCTGGGACATGGGGAATAAAATTAACTTTCTATTTAATAGGCACTGACATGAGCTAGCAGAACCAAAACCTAGACAGACAGCTGGACAGAGACTGGACCTGTGAATGAGAATTTCCACCAAATTTGGTAGGATCCTGAAAGTTTTAAAAAGTACATTTTACAAAATAAGCTTTCTGTGTTGGTGTTGAGTTTCAAATGATTCTTTATGGAGGAGATCTGCAGAAATACTGTTGAAGCAAGAGCTCTATTCCTACCCAGGGCTTTTGGGCCCTGGGTTGGGTAGACTAGATCCCTGTGAAGCTTGCTTTGCGGTTGTGTGCTGAACTGCAAGTCAGTCACCTCTTGCGAAGCAATTATTTTCCACATCAACATGGGATTGCGACAAATCTGAGATACGTGCCCAGATCAAGGAACTCAAAATTAAGAAACCTATTGGATGTATCAGTTTGCTTAAGAAGTCTTCAGGTTTCTAGACATAAGTTAATGACAATACCATGAGATAATATTGCCTACACTGGTTTGAACTGTTTTGTCTTTGCCATAAAATGGCAACATTTTATTATGAAAAATACCATGATTACCTCTAAGGCTAGGGCTACTTTTGTAAGAAAACCTTGATCTTGTAAAGATTTTATTGCTCAGAGCAGGGTTCAGATCGTGAAAGCACATGGCATCTGGTGCTTGGTTATTTAAAGAGCTGGCCTACTGTGAGGTGTTAAAAATGTGAAACTCTTGTCCTGAGTGATTTTGAAAACTAAATTCTCACCCATGAAATCATTTGTGAAGGTGGCTTTTGCCTCGTCTTGGGCAAACTACTGTTGTAGATTACTGCATAAATAAAGTTGTTTGAACTTCTTTTCAGTTAGGCTAGGGAGACTAGGGAATCCTTTCAGACAGGCAGTAATGAAGTCTGGTTGTTTTCATCCAATGGTTCAACACTCCATGGGTTTAATCCATGTCCTTTTCATCACTGGGAATTTTTCTAATACCTTATACGTATCTTTTCCATAAAATTCTCAGTACATAAACATTATTATAGTAAAAAGACTGTACCACAAAGGTGACACCATTCTCAGGCCATGGTTTGAAAATGATACCTAAAAAAATGTCTGGGACAAATTGTAAACTTCTGCTTATTTCATAAAATAAATCACTGTAAAAATTGTTGTATTATAAGTAAACCTACATCAAGGCAGAAATAATTTCAATTTAAATTATATTCTATAGATAGGTCACTAGCTATATCTTACTTAACCAAATAAAACTGCTTCATTTTCCTTTTTTTTTTTAATTAATGAAAATACATTCAATACTTTTTAATCAATGAGCTACATGACTTATAACCAAAATTTTAAAAATTAAGTTCCTCAGATTGTACAAATTGTCCTAAATCTGTAGGTTTCAACAAGGCTCTGGCAATTTACATTAGCTGAAGATGACCCTTAGACCCTTAAGGTGATCAAATGTTCAATACATTCCTTTTCTATGTGATTAAAAGTTCACATTACATAAGATAATTTTGAGTTTAAAGAGGGCTGAAGAAATGAAATTAAGACTTCTAATTGTTCTGGAAAGGTTTAATTTGAAGTTAATGATTCTTTGTCAAAAGCCTTTTTCTATCATAAAAGTTACTGTTCAGGAATTAACATCCATGCTGACTAGGATGCTTGATGTAACCTGTGATACTTGACAATGATTTGCATCTTGATAGTAGAAAAGAATCATTATAAATAGGTTTCTAAACCTTGATTTAACAAATCAAGCAGCATGAGAGAAAACATGATTTTATGACAAACATACCTTCTTTTTTCTTTCAATATATTGTTACTAATATTTTTTTCTCTCCTACACAGACATGGTCTTTTCCTTTCAGTCTACACAATGCATATGATAAAAACCACAATAAACTATTCACCTTTTTAAGGGAATAAACGAATGATACTCTTTCACATATTACTCTGAGAAGCAAGTGAATGGGTAGCTCAGTACTTCAGTCCTGGAGGCTTTAATGGAATCTACTTGTATCAGCATAATTTCTCATTCACCTGTAACCTATAGTTACGGCTAATTTTCCAAGTGACAAACTAAGAGCAAGTATGTTGACTTGCCATTTAGATGCTGAATCCTGAGAATTTTCCTCTATGGGTTTCATACTGTGGAGAATCATACTGCAAGACCACATCAGCAAGTTTAGGCAGCCAAAACTGCAAGTGCAGTGAGCTAATGACATTGGTTCACCTATGGACTAGTTAACTTGGTTTCTGTTCTGATAATTAACTACAGACGTTCAGAAATTTTTTCTCACAAAACACAGTGAATCTGAACTACCCCGAAGTATCTTTGCCTTCTATTTTAAGAAACATTTAGAAGAAAGCAGTGATCAACATAAAGAGGACATTTGATTATATTTTTCTCTATATAATTTTATTTATTATTTGGTTTTTATTTAGTTAGTTATTATTTATATTATTTGGTCTTCAGCATACAAATAGTAGATTGTCGAGTATTCAGGAAGAACTTATGTTTTCCATAGATTAATTTAAATTGTCCATCTAGCTGGATTGAAAATTATGATACTGTTACATAGTTTAGAATGATTAACTAGAAAACAAAAAGTCTGAGAAAATTCAGTTTAGTAGTTCTTATAAAAGAATATCCATAGTCTTACTTTCCAAAATCTGTTCATTTTTCTTTCATATTATTGACATCCTGTCATAATACGAGGCGATAGAGTCAGTGAGTATTCTGTTGAACATTAATCACTTCTGGGAAGTTATGCTTGCTCAAAGACTGTAGCATTAGTTTCAGCAAGCTTAAATTCAAAATTCAGAACCCATGATATCTTCCAGTACATTTGACTGAATCCTTTGTATTTTGACACACTATCTTTTAAACCAAGGTCTGCATGTATATGAGATTTTCAAAGCCGTCCTTCAGGCTTTAGTTACATATTCCAAAGGCTTAAAACCCCTGGGCACTGATTGAACAAATAGTCCTTAGTATTCTAATGATTTCACACTGACTAAATAGATAAAGCTGAGTCTACCACCCTCCTGAGCTTGGAAGCACACTTTATACTTTCATAACCTCATGGGTCCACAGCTCAATAAGACCCAAATATGTGATATTCTGGTACACATATTATTCAGGGTAGACTGAGCAGTATAAAAATTGAGAAGAGTAAATGAGCAAATACATTCACAAATATTGAAGTGCAATTTGACTCCTAAAAGTCCATGTAAGTAGCTTCATGGGGTTCCATACTTACTGCGTCTCAATGATTTCCAGATTTTTACGAAGATGGTGTAGACAATACATAAAGTGAAGTTCTGCTGTATTCGATTTTGTTTTATCTTGGATACTTCTCAAATGTTGCATAACACTATGATATACACTTAAATATTTGGTGATAGATTCATAATCTATATGAATTTGGATTTACAACAGAAGAGCTGAATTATAAGAATAGTGGTTGCAAGTTTAATTGGAAAATGTGAAAAAAAAATATTAAAAAGCACTGTTTCTTGCATCAAAATGCTGCCTCCAGAAAAACTAAAATCTGCAAGGAGCAAAGCTAGTGTTCAAAAATTAGTAGAAAGAACGTTGCTGATTTTTTTGCAATATTTCACAGAAAACACCAACCACATACTGGAAGATCAGTTTTACTGTGTTTTGTTAAGTGCCGTATAGTGTTAGGAATATTATCAGTCTATTGTTAACCATCTCAAGAAACACTGTATAATTTTTAGGAGAAATTACCTACATCTTGAATTAATAAAACTGTTTAACTATAATGTAGACTGCAAGTTGATTTCTTAATCATATGATGATATTGTGATGAATTCCATTCTTGTAATTATTCATACTCAACTGGCATAAGCAAACAAGATTTAGCCTTTTTTTCTTTTTAGTTGGAGATGGACAAATCATTTTTACTTTATTTCATATCAGTTAAAGGAATTTTGTTTTCCAGTTCAAAAGGTTTCAAATACAGTGTCAGAATGGGACAGTTCACAGTCAGTCTACCCAGGGATCACAAGAAGATTCAAATGCTCTATTACTCTGATCCTGTTGAAATCAAAGAAAAGATCATATCTTAATAATATATCTATAGATTTGAAGCAAGGAAAACTATAGACAGCAAATCCAAACAACAAATCCAAACCAGAAAATCTAAACAGCAAGCTTTGGCCCAAAACCAGCATTCCCAACATACTTGAAATCAGTTCTTGCAAGCAGGTTGGCAACTGACAGGTTGCTATTTGAACAAAGGGAAGTGCAAAGTCCGGCATCTTGGGAGGAATAGCCCCAGGCACCAGTGCATACTGGGGCCACCCGTCTGGAAAACAGGTTGGCAGAAAAGAATCTGGGGGCAGTGGTAGACGCCAGGTTGAGCATAAGCCAGCAATGTGTCCTTGCAGCAAAAAAGACTAATGGTGTTCCAGGCTGCATTAGACACAGCATTGCTAGAAGGTCAAGGGAGATGATCCTTCCTCTCTATTCAGCACGGGTGAGGCCACAACTGGAACACTGTGTACAGTTCTGGGCTCCCCAGTAGAAGAGAGATACAAAGCTACTGGAGAGAGTCCAGCAAAGGATCACAAAGATGATTAAGAGACTGGAGCATCTCTCCTATGAAGAAAGGATGAGAGAGATGGAACTGTTTAGCCTAGAGAAGGCTCAGGGGGGATCTTATCAATGTGTATAAAAGCTGATGGATGGCGCAAAGATGGAGCCAGACTCTTTTCAGGGCCAGGACAAGAGTCAATGAACACAAACTGAAACACAGGAGATTCCCTCTTTCAGGAATTTCAGGAAACATTTTTTTACTGTGAGGGTGACTGAGCACTGTCACAGGCTGCTCAAGGAGGTTGTGGAGTCCCCATCCTTAGAGGGATTCAAAAGCTGTACGGACACTGTCCTGGACAACTGGCTTTAGGTAGCCTTGCTTGAGCAAGGGGATTGGACAAGATGGCTTCCAAAAATGCCTCTAATATCTCATCAGGTACAGACTTCAAATTTTCTCTCAGATCATGTTTAATGCAGTTCAAATAGTGTGTTTTCCTTTCATATATGTCATCATGTGCAGATTAATTATGGAAGTTGCTAGGAGTAAGGCTAACCAGGAACAATACTGTTACTCATATAAATTATCCTCATAGAAAATGCAAACGTACACAAATGTTTAGCCCTTAAGTAGCCATTTGGAAGTAGTTGGCTTCCATTAATTTTATGAGAATCATAGATAAAAGCTTCCTGTGCAGGATCTATCTGTGTACTTTGCATCAAAGGCAACAGTTGCTGTTTCTTTTTTTCTTCTAAATAAGTTTCTCAGACATCTGCTAGCCTAGTGCAAGAGTCTTCTTCTGGACCTGATTATAATTGCTGCCAGTTTGAAAAAAAGGTAACACTTTTCTTTTTAAACACCTAGCTGTAACAGAAAAAAAAAAAAAAAAAGCCTAAATGAGACGCTGTGAAAATAATGCCTTAATTATTTCCAGCTTTTAACATTTGGAAAATATAAAGATAAACACTCATCTGTTTTAAATATATGTCTTAAATATTAAGCAGCCAAAGAAATTCTTGCAACAACTAAACTTTTGTTACATTCTGGCTTTTCCAAAATTCCAGGCATAAAGTATCTTATTTCCTCAGATAATTGTGAAATGGATTTGAAGTTCTTTTTTTTTTTTCCTCTCTTCTTATATTTTCCACTTTCATTCTGTGAACCATTTGTATATTGTTAGCAATGCAACAACAGTCCTTGGTATTAAGCCAATATTTTTGTTATACAGGAAGACAAGAGTAGGTGGCAAATAATAGCTCTTAAGACTAAATTGTTTGAGATTCTTCTGTTCAAACCTGTTCTGTATATGATTGAAATCCATCATTTTAATTGCCCCTGTTTGTTTCCAGGGTAGTTTTGCATGGTTTCTTATTGTGAGATCATTCTGATTTCACAATTTTTGTTCACAAACTAAGGAAGCTGGAAGAACATAAAAAAGGAAATTCTAGGGTTGATATCTAAGAATAGAAAGAGATTATTTATGCATTTTTTTGTCTTGGTTTTCTTTTTCTGTTCCTCTCACCATCAATTTATTTTATGCACCGTTTGGCTGAATCCACTGATTATCATTGGCTATATAATATATTATTATATTGGCTAATATAACTATTTAATTAGTGTATTTCATTATTCCATATGTGAAAATGTGCACTCTCTGATTTTCAAAAATTATTACCACACCCTCCTTATTTGATTAAAAAAACATCTTCATCCTCTAAATGGACTGAACAATGTCTTTATTTCCATGAATATAAAGTTTTGACACTGTCTTATGTAATAAAGAGGTAATGTTAATGCACCATTTCTTTATGATGTTCCTTATCTTTCCATTTCAAAAGAACAATGAATCATTCATATTGTGTTTCCAATATGAAAGCCTACTTTACAACCAAGAGGAAGAATAACTCTATTTTGACTTTAAAGAGAAATTTAGATCCTGATCAGCACAAAGCAGCTCCCTGGAAGATTGCAATTCCATGGTTACTGAATATAAAATGACCTTTTTAGTGGCTTTTGTGGCAACGTTTGAAGCTTTTACATACCAATGCCCATGCATGTGTGTTTGTCTTTTAGTTCGAAACAGTTATTATCATCATACTATTTTTCACATGTAGCTAATTGAATAAGGATTTTTTACAAGGGCATGTAATGATAGGACAAATGTAATGGCTTCAAACTGATAGAAGGTAGATTTAGATCTGTCGGGTTCTCACTTATATAATGAAGAAATTCTTCACTATGAGGCACTGGAACAGGTTCCCCAGAAAAGGTGTGGTTGCCCCATGCCTGGAAGTGTTCAAGGCCAGGTTGGATGGGGCTTTGAGCAGCCTTGTCTGATGGGGGGTGTCCCTTCCATTGGAAGGAGGATTGGGACTAGAACTAGAACTAGATTATCTTTAAGGTCCCTTCCAACCTAAACCATTTAATGATTCTATGATTTGGGAGACTGAAAAACATTTAGACAGTGCTGCCCTATCCTGTGGTCCACAGAACAGCTTCACATATCCTTTAAAGTATGTCTGACCAACAACAGACCAATGTTAGGTCAGAAAAACAGGAAGATGGGATGTTGACCATATACATGTTGAACCGAATTTGCAGATGTTTTATCATATAGGAAGGAGCTAACTTATTTTCTAAACCTGTGTCAAGTCACCTAGAAAACAAAACTTGGGCTTAGAATTTATTGTATTCTTGAAAGATATTAGATTTCTCACATAGGAACTGTGTAATGGGTTTTTGTGAAGTGCAGTAACAAAGTGGAAGAGTCAAGATTTCACAAGAATTTAATGGGAGTCGTGAAAATATATTCTACTGAATTGTAGAGAAGACCTGAGTATTACACCTAGTAACAGGGCAGGCTGATTGAATAAACACAGTGATTGATAACATCGAAGGGCATGGCCTGTGCAATTAAATATTTGTAATTGGATTCAATATGAAACATTTACTGAACTACACAATGACCACAGACTTGTAAAAAACCATGAAGGTTGGCACATATATTGGAGAAAACCAGAAATATTATATTTATTTATGGAATTCAGCTTGAACATTCAGTAATTCCTACAAGTGAAATCTTTGCACCACAAATTTAGTGTATAAAACTGGAAGATGAACAAACTTGCAGTTGCACTCGGTCTAATACACATCACACTGTATTCTCATACACATCCCTGAGGTAGGAAACCGCTCCTATTTTAGAAACTGAACAAATTCTTCTTCTTTGCTTTGGAATTTATTTGCATGCCAATTTCTTGTTTGTTATTTTTTATTTCTGTAAACCATATATGATACCTCTTTCATTCTAGAATTCTACTAAAACATTGGAATTTTCCCTCAACTTCATAACAAAATGTCTCTAAAGTTTTCATTGAATAGCTCTTGTCTCATAAATTAAGTTGCTCTACAGTGACAGAAGAGATGAAAACTACTAGTGACATATTTTCCTTTTCTATACAAAAGCAATGCAATTCACAGAAATAGATTTCTTGTTTCCTTAACTTTCCCCTGGATTGCTTAACTGGAAACTGAAATGGTCCGGTTTTCACTTTAAGCTGTTTTATCTTATTATACTTATAAGTGGACTGAGAAATCTCTATTAACAGCATTCTTTCCCCATTTAAATACTTACACACTATGATTAGATCTCTTCTTACTGCTGTTAGGATAAACAGATTTAGCTCCTTAATTTTTTCACTGTAATGCACATTTTCCAGTCTTTTAATCAATCTTATGCTTTCTGCTTCTCTCCAACCCATCAACATCTTTCTAAACCTCCAAAAAGTGGATAAAGCTTTGTAATTGCAGTTGCATAATTGCCAAATACAAAGGTAATGTATCCTCCCTAATTGATAGTCCTCTGTTTAAACATCTAAGGATTTCCTTAACCCTTTTGGCTATAGGTCTGTAGTGAGAACTCACATTTGGCTCATTATCTATCATGACCTTTCTGATCCCTGCCAGAACCCTTTGCCTCCCAGAGTAGATTTCTTGGTTTACAGCTCAGCATATTAAGACAGGAGTAGTATATTTGTGCCCATGTTACCAAACTGTCTGGATTAGCCTGTTCCGTTTTGGTTTTCTATTTTTTTAGCTCTTCCTTCCTCTTTACATGCTTCTTTTCTAATCTATTTGTCATCTAGTAACTTTAGCAGCAAGAATATATCAGAATTTCCTCCAGTAAAGCAATTCAGCAGCAGAGTATATAGATGGATCCCTTTAAGAACCACGGGGAGTGCACTTGTTTCAGGATGATTCCCATTAACAATTAATTTTTTAAACATATCAGCCAGTTTTTAATCCTTTTAATATACACAATGTTGGTTTTGTATCAAAAGACATAATTAAGGGAAAAGCACAAGATATGAGTTATATAGGAAGGACAATGCGAATGTATTGGCCTTCTTTTTCCTTTTTTTTTTTTTTTTTTCCCCACACGTAGAACATTTGTTACTCTTTATCAATTAGTGAAAGAAGCACCTGGGAGAAATCACCCAAAGTCACACCATGTGTGGCACACAGATTTCTTCTCCTAGTTCATTTGTGGCTTAAAGATTTGTGATAGCAGTTTTACATGACCCAGGGTGAACCTCCATTAACTGATTTCCTGGAGGAGTAATTAAAAGGAAATGATTTGCTTTTCTGGTCTCTGCTTGGAGTTTACCTTAAGTCTCAAAGGTAATATGAATAAAAGTGGAAGAAAAATACGCAAAGCTAAAAATAACACATAATCACACATTTTCTTTACTATTTGGTGTATACGTAATTTTATGTGATGGAATTAGGCAGTACTATAGTTAAACTCATTCAAACCCCATTGGAATATTTGGCAAAGAGCACAAAACAGTGCTTAGAAAAGCCAGTATTTCTTTTTCTTTTTCCATATCTTGACCTTCCAACTTAACATGAAGAGTGCCATTGTATTGTAGCAAAATACTATTCTGACTTTAAAGATTGGCTCTTTTTATGGCACCTTCACTCAAACAGAACTTATTCTTATTTCCAGAAGCAGTTCAATTACATTGCTGTTTGGTAGACTTTTTACTAGATTCTAGGAAGTTATCTTTATTTGTGTATATTTGTGCTAGTGCACTTCACTTTAGTTAGTGCACTTCACTTGCTACATCTGCTTCTATGTGAGGAGAATTGTACTCCATTTGACTGTATGTGCATGTATGTCTGTGTTTCCCTACTCCCGTATTCTGGGCTCTGTCTGCGGTCTATTATCTGGAGGGAAACTTTAGAAGCTATATCATAGTTCAGGAAGCAGGAACTGGCTTTTGATACAAGGCTTCCTTTTTCTCCTCCACAATACATCTGGGGCCTTTCACAGTTGATTACTGTAATATCAGCTTAAGGCACCATTGACATACAACTGAGAAATTTAACAACATTTTAACGCTGGAAAGAAAAATTTGCTAGCAGCAGGGATATTAACTAGCAAAAGGTGGCCTGCTTTGGTTAATCTCTAGTCCAAAAGTCCCTAAGCTTGTCACTCTGTATCAAATTTTTGGAGATTTGCTTAGAAAACGGTTTAAAAGCCAGCAAAGCAGCTTGCTAGAAAGACATGCTGCTGTTGCAGACCAACTTTTTCCTGAAACTCCAGATGGATCATATGGGCAAAAATTCCACAGATTGAAGAGATCTTTCATATTTATTTTTTTACACAAACCTGAATATTTTTACACAAACATGGATGTATTTACAAAGGAAGGTTCAAATTGCTGATTTTGATCACTGGATTTGAGCAAGAAAATTTTTTATTCACTAATAAAAGACGTAGTCCCTTAAAGTAAATTAAAACTGGGAAATTATGATGTCTAGAAGAGAGAGAAAGAGAAAAGAAAAGGTATTTTTTACCTTAAATTCTCACAATGTTTTTATATTTTCCCTTTTTGCTGAAAAGCTAGAAGTATGGGGATTTTTACAGTTTATATTTGTTCCCATATTTTTGTCAAAATTGAAGAAATTGTTCTTATTACCATTAAACAAATTTTTATCCATAAAAAAAAGTCTTATAAAATGAAACTAACCTGGCGTTCCTGCAAACAATTTTTGATCAAGTTATCAGCCGTCTTGTTGTTGTTTGAGACTATGTCATTTAATTCTTTCTGAAACATGTGCAAAGCTGTGGAGATTTCAGTGTATCACCCTTATTCAGGAATAAAAATCATATACTATGTTGGTCAGCACTTCCTGGGACTAGGGAACTAATATGTTTGATTTTTACTGGTATTGGGTATATAAGCATAAAAATGTTTTGGAACCTGGAAAAACAACCATGCCTGAATTAATCAACAAATAACTTAAATCTGTCCAGGTAAGCTTTACTACATAATAGTAGTAAAGCATAATACACAATGTTACTGCATAATAGATTAAGAGGCAGTCCATGTTAAAACTAATTTGAAGTGTAAAAAATCAAGGGTTAGCAAAAGGATAGAGGGATTCAAAGTAAAATGCAGTAAACTCAGGCTTAGGATCACAAATATAACTTCAAATCTATGCCTGCTTCAAAGGCACTACACATATACAATGTCAAGTATGTGTACAAGAGCTTTGTTGAATCGGGTCAGAACATTCTGTCCATGTGGGCTTAAGTCTTGCCTCATTACAACGGACATGTCTATAGTTAATTAGTAAAGGACTACTGGATGTCAGCAAGAGGAATGTTTTCTTGTCTTTTGGATGTGCAGGGAGTAGAGAAAGATCTTTCTAATTCCCTTGAATTGCCAAAGAATGATTAATTTATAATGACATTAATTCATTTCTCACTGCTTAGGCAGTATTTCTGAACTGGTGAAGTTTGTTGGAAAATCAGGCTTTCTGTTTTAAGAACAAATATGTATGCTTCAAAATTTTGCTTTTTAAAAGATTAAACCATATATTGAAACTCCTTGTAAACCAGAATTTCTGTCACAGAAGAAGAAGAAAAAAGCACTTTGAAAACAGGGTAGGAAATATACACTGTAAAAATATAGTTCCATACTGAAGCACACATTCCTGTTGGTTTTACTTTCTTGTCTATTGGCAGTGGTGAATCTGGGAAGAGTCTGCATTGAGCTTCTTCCAGAGTTTGCAGTATGTGGATCAAGGAAGTGCAACAAATTTTTGCCCTTGCAATGAGTGTCGGCACCACATTTTGCAAGACTGTACGAAAAGTCGTTAGGAACTTTCATAATAAACTGAGATTCTATGTATACATACATTTGATTTTTCTTCCAAAATTTTAATTTTTGACAACTAAC
Source organism: Tringa tobata (assembly GCA_033628505.1). NCBI lineage: Eukaryota > Metazoa > Chordata > Aves > Charadriiformes > Scolopacidae > Tringa > Tringa tobata. Next base: position 6,905,348 of record JAHREE010000395.1, on the reverse strand, counting down.
TGAGAAGTCTGTGTCCCAAGATTAAAAACATCTGCATTTTATAATGTATTTAACAATTAAAAGACAAATTAAAAGATCAGTTATAGTTTTGAACTGTAAATCTCACCTTTAAAGATACATTGAGCAGTTAGGCATATCAGTTGAAGAATGTTATCAATACTGTTTTCCCTCTCTTCTTTCCTTCCCTACCCTGCTCCTTGTAGTAACGCTGCAAACGGAGTAAAGAAACCAAAAGAAGTGAAAAGCATTCTGCTTCTGTTTGGATATACCAATCAGAACACTTACGGTAGTTACTAAAAAGAACCCCAGAACACCCAAACCCTGTCATCTGAGGTTCTACAGGAATGTGCACAAGGGAAGGTTGCACATATATATACACTGGAATGATTCTGGATCTTTGTGTGTCTTTGTTTACTATAGTTAATATGATATCATTGTAAGGTAAATAGCTGCACATCTGCTTAGTCTGCTGTTTGCAGACTTTGTGGACCTGTTTTTCTCTTCCCAAGTACTGTAGATTGTTACTTCAAGGTTGACTGAGATTGTAAAATGCGGAAATATGATAAGATAGCACTTGCAAACTACTTTGCAGTCATTTTATAAAACCTTAAGTGATGAGCACTGGCAAAAGCCCCATTTTATTCAATTTAGCAGATATTTCCAAGGTTTGCCATTCAAATAGTCTTTGACAGCATTTTAACTCCTTGCTCATTTCAAAATCTATAAGATTTACCCCTTAAAGTTTTATTCCCCCTTGCTGTTTGCAATGTATGTCATGCAAAACTGATTTCTGAAATGCTACAACATTAACCAGAGTTACATAAACAAAACATTCATGAAAAACTGCTACACGCCTGTCCAGCACTGTTTTTCTTACTTTTTCATATTTTTAAAGAATGAATTGCAGATAAAAATAAACAGTTTAATGAAATTCCAGATTGTAAAGTAATTTTGTAATTTTCTAGCAAATGATCCTATTTCAAAGTCTATGTCTGAATTTCAGAACTGGTGGATATACATGCTATACTATAAGAAATAAATCTAATTTGCACACATATGTCTGTACACAGCAATTTCAAGTGCTGTTTGAAAACAGTCTGAACTTAGGTGCAAGATTATTCTTATGTCTCTGGATACTTCCTCTATCAAGCTATGCCTGCAAGGTGTTATCTGCTAAAGCAAAGGAAAAAGTACATTTTTTTTTGTGCAAATAAATATAAAAAATGTGAAGTTAAAAACTCTGCACTACATTTTTCATTGTTATTGCAGGATTACTGTTTGGCTGACAAAGCATATGGAAGCAGACTTTTCTCCTCCTTCCTTGAGATTAAATGATAGCTTAACTGGCAGGTCTTACTGGATGCAGGGTTTCTGCTCCTTTAAGGTCTTTCTTCTAACTTGTTTTAACCAGTTTTTAGAGCCGTATGAATTGGTTCTGATTTTCAGATATTTGGGAACATGTGCAATAACATGCTTCATTTACTTCAGCTTCTGTTTCTCCCTTTGCAAGAATCATTAGAGAGTTATACCTGCTACAGAAAGAAAGACTGGATGTGTTAGGGAAAGGGACAGTTAACCTGTTTATTGGAACTTTCTGTGTCTGGCTAAGCAAAACAAGTATGTAACACACTAGGAGGGTCTTTCATGCCATAAAACTTCTAAACTGTGAATCCTGTTTCCTGACTTCTTTTATGGTACAATCTTCAAAGGAATAGTTTCTTTTGAGTGTCATTGATGTGCCTTATGCCAAGAAACTAATTACTCAAAGAATAGGAGGTAGTAAACACAAAAGGAAATTTCACAGAAGTCACATGAACTTTGAAAATGCAAGCAGCATTATATTGCTTCCCCTGTGTCTGGGTGCCTGAATGCATAAAAATCCAAGCTTTTCTTAGCTTAGACTTCAGTTCATGTCTCTGAGGCATAATTTGTGGTTTACACTCAGTCTCTACAGGATTTTATTTCACCTCTGCAGTTGAGATAAAACAGCATTTGACTGAACTGCTAGTAATCGCTAGAGAAAGTGATCATTCTACATTAGGTCAAAATTATTAGAAGTATTCATTAAAGTCCCAGATGAGCAAAGCATTTTAGGTTACGCTTAAGTGCATCATTGTTCTGCAAAGCACCCACTGCGGCATTTAGACATATGTCTAAAGTTAAAAGCTTAAGCACTTTATTGAATGTGTGGCACCTGCTAAATCAATGGCTATGTTGTCTGAAATGGGTTTTGCCTCAAATGTTTGTGAAAGGCAATGCCAGTCTTTCTAGTTTGTTATCCCAACATTGTGTGGACTGCAAAATTGCTAATGCAGTAATACTTTATTCTGAAAAATGCTCTCTCTTTCTTCATCAACTGCAAAATAAAAATAGAGTCAGGCTTTAAGTCCTCTCTCTTATTCTTCTCTTTCTCTGGAATGGAATTCCTATCTTATTTCTATCCATCTCTCAGGGTTCCTGAACTTATCCGATACTGAAATGGAATGGGCTGATGAAAATCCTTCAGAATACAGGCTACTCCTTCAAAAATATATAACTGAAGTTCAGCTCAGCAATGGCATATTTCTGACCTTTCTGACAAAAACATCAAACTATCTTTTAAAATTAACCAAATTAATCATTGTGATAACTCTACACCAGACATTTTATTTAAGTCAAATTTATAGAAAACACTGAATTTGTACAACTAGTATAATTCATGGAAACAGCTTTATCAGACCCCTGCTTCTTTTAAGTAATATATTATCAAAGCCAACAGAATGTGAAACATTTGCATTTTGAGGTCCATGAATTATAAGGATTTATGTGATAAAAAAGAAGTTCAAGCTTTATATCATTTTTCCTGAATTTTTCCTGAATTGGCATTCATAGACCCATGTCTTTAACCTTTATGTCCTTTCATAAATTGTTTGTGGTCATATTTTAAGGATATTGGTCCATAAAAAATTGCTATATGAAGGTTATTTGATTTCTATGTGAAGCTTTTATGTAGAAGTCAAAGAACACAGGAAGATTCATAACCTATTTAAGATAAAAGTACATCTAGTTGAAGGGTTAGATGTGATCCATGCAGTTGCACATGAAAGATATAATATAGATAGAATGACCAGAAATTCAATGTTAATGCAAGTTTTGCAGATCATGGGAAAAATTCAATGGAGTGGCACCTTTAAGCAGTCTAAACTGGGCACAAGAACATTACTTTCAACAAGCCATTTCTGAATAAAAGCCTTAGAAGAGTAAAATATCCCAAGTCTGCCATATATCTTCTTTTACACTGTTTCCTGCTCTTCCCAGCACTGCTCAATGACTCTAACAACTGCTTCCAGGCCTGCGTTTCTTCATGCTTACCAATAGAGACACTCACACATTTGACATCAGCTTAATCATGAAGGAGTTTCTCAGATGAAGGTGGTTACAGCAAAAGCATTTGTAGAACTGTAAGACATTGTACTTCCAGAATAGCTGCACCATCTGAAATTATGTGAATGTATGCCAAATTAATGAAACTAGTTGCAATTTACTTAAAAGAAACCAAATCATTTTCTTGTGACATTTTCTAAACTATGGAGTTTTATCTTTAAGTATTTTGGAGACACAAACTTTCTGTTTTCACAAATTTACTTGGTGGCATGATGGTTTATTCTGAATTTAGGGAAGCATTTCATTAGACCTGCAACGAAACAACCCCATAGCCTATAACTAACCTTGATATAATAAAAAAAGGTCTTTTCTTAAAAATTGTTTTTGATCAGTGATGAAACAAATCATTAGTTACTCTATAACCACATCTTTGGGCTTTGTGTGAGATGAGGCTAGGGATTTAGATGATGTTGGTCTTCCCTCTAAAGTAATATATTTCCTGATAAATTTCCATTTGTTTCTGCAATTTCAATGTTTTGGAAGAGTTGGAAGGTTGAATTGGATGTAGGTGTCCAGGTACTGGCGCGGGGAGGAGGGGGCTTTTCAGGGGTGGCCTCTGTGCAGAGAGGCAGGGCGTGCTCTGTGCTGAACACAGCTTGCTCCAGTCACCTCCAGAACACTTACCATGGGGCACAACTGAGCTTGTCAGCCAAGGCAGTGATGCCTCTAGGAAAACAGATTTAAGAAAGAACAAAACCTACAGAAAGCAGAGAGAAGTCAGGGGAAAGGGGAAAGGAAAAAGGAAAAACTGTGGAAAATACCAAGGTCAGAGAGGGGGAGGAGATGCTCCAAGTGCTGGAGCAGAGAGTCCCCTGCAGCCCATGGAGGAGACCATAGTGGAGCAGGTTGGCCTGCTGTAGCCTATAAAGGACCATATTGGAACAGATATCTACCCTGCAGCTCGTGGAAGCCCCCATGCTGGAGCAGGTGGATATGACATGAAGGAAATTGCAACCTGTGGAGATACCTCGCAGAAGCAGGCTTCTGGCAAGAGCTGCAGCCGTTGAGAGGAGCCCACACAGGAAGGAGGGGAAAGCATGAGTAGGAAGATGAGGCAGAGAGGAACAGTTATGAACTGACCACAATCCCCATTCCTCATACCACTAAGATAATCAGGTTGCAGAGGGAGGTAAAGTATCGGGTGTTAAGCAGTGAAGCTGACTCTGGGAAAAAGAGGTGATGGTGGTAGAAAAGTTGGTTTTAATGTTTGTATTTGTTTCTTATGATCCAAATCTATTTTAATTGTCAATGAATTAAATTAATCGTCTGCAAGTTCAGACTGTTCTGTCTGCGACAGTAATTGGTAAGTGATCTCCCTGTCTTTATCTTGACCAATGAACATTTTCATTCTATTTTCTACCCCTGTCCTGTTGAGGAGAGGGAGTGGGAGAGCAGCTGTGTGGGCATCTGGCTGTAGCCCAAAATCAGCCCACCACAGAGGTGAAGTTTGTTGTGACATTTCTACATTATGTTTATGACTAAAAAATGAAATCTTATGTCTGTCTTGACGATCCCACTTGCTACTATTTTTCTGGTTTTGGTTCAACCTTTGGCTGATCAATTATGAGAATCATAACTAAACCGTACACAGAATATTCCAAAACACAGCTACTATCTGGATCTTTTTCCTAGTGTCATTAGTTTATTATTGACCATTGCATTTCATTCTCTAATTACTTAGATAAAACTGAGTTAAGGTTAAATTCAGTGGGATATATTTATTCTTCCAGTGTTTATTTCTGGCTTGTTCCCAGAGGAATAGAAATCTGTTAAAGAAATCTGCTCTATCTGAGGCATAGTTTTATAAGATGCAATGATTCTTTAATTCAGCCATCATAACCAATTAAGTTTATATCAAGTCACACAATTAGCAATAAACCACTAAGGTTTAGGGCAAAGTATTCAAAATTGATGACAGCTGTAATTGTTTAATAACTACAAAGACCCAATTATGCTGCTAAAACAATTACAACCAGGTACCAATCCTAATATCTGTACCAGATGCTCTTAAGTCTTGTTTTCCTTTGGGTATAAAACTGAACTATGTGAATACTTGAAAACCAAGGGACAATCTCTTGTGACAATGTTTCCTGAACACAAAATGTGTTTTAGAGAATAGCATTGCTCAAAATACAATAGGTGAGAAAATCAATCATTAAAAAATTGTGACAAATTGTAATCATGACAGATTAAACTAAGTAGACAGGTCTGTAAAACTAAGTCAAAACCAGATGTGATAGATGATATCTTTTTGGATGGTCTAATTTTCTTATTTGTTCCATAATTACCACCTCTAACTACGTTTTGCTCCATGAAAAGTCTGGGGGAAGTAGACAGAAATGTGTTGCGCAGAGTCAACCTGAGTTTTTTGGGAGGACAGTGACTGCACTTTCCCACAGTGGGTTGAGTACCTGGACCTGGGAGATGAGTCAAGGGAAAAAGAGGGATCAGGTAAGAATGGGGTCAAAAGGGGCAGGAAGGCAGCACCAGCAGCAGAACCTGGGAGGCTCCTCATAAGTGCATGGATCAAACACACAGCCAAGACTCACAGACAATGAAAAGAAATAAACTTTTTCTAGGTATGCAAGGAGAAGTATGTTATTCCAGGAAGCCATTAGAAAGGGGCTGGCAAGAAATCAAGACTGGAGAAAAGAACACCCTTTATCTATGAAGGCATCCAACAGACACAGGTGAATCCTACAAAAATTCTTAAATGTGTGATGATATGGGTGTGTTCACAGTAAAGATTTTCTGAGATTGATCAGAGATCTTCATACAGCATGAAAACTCTCAAACTTCAGCATTAGGGCTGACTTGCTATTCCTTCATATCATGTCAAGCAAATAACCTCAAATAATCAACTTCATGCAGGAAGAATAGATAATTATCTTACTTGCATTTTATGAAAGATGTCACAATTATTATTTATTAATCATTGAGAGGGAAATAATATCATCCATACACTTGCTGACATTCTGAGAGTTATTGGATGAAAGCAAATAATAGAAAAGGTTTTATTGACATAAAGCATTACTGAGCTTTATCTGTAAATCTACCCATCAACTTGACATTCTAACTTCCTTTCTGACTTCTTTATATTTGTCTATATCCTCCTTATATATTAAAAAAGAAGAATCTGAGATTTAACCACCTTCCCTTCCTATATGTACTTCTGTTGGCCCCCTCACTGGCAGCCTAAGGCATTTGCAAATCTTCATGAATTCCTGGAAAGCATCCAAGTCATTTCTTGATTCAGGCTTCTGGCCAATATTGTCCTTGAGTTCAGCAAACAAAAACAAACATAAAAGTGAAAGTATGGTGAAAAGTATAGTGATAATATAAAGAGTTATGAATTTTAGGCTGCTTTTATGACTTTTTTTTTTCATTCCTTCAATTGTGCATTTAAGAAAAGTGATTATTTTATTCTTTATAAAGATTTCCTTGGAGTATTCTACCAGCCATTTCTTATATTTTGATATTGATATTTTTCAAATGTTTTTATTAATTGAAAAATTATGTACTTTACAAAATAGAATGTTTCTTTGAAACCTATTGACTTCTACTATTCATAATAATTTAATGGCAATTTTATCTACTTTTTTTTTCTTTCAGATTTTCAGACCATTATGTGGTCTCTGTTTTTCATCTACAAGGGACTTTTAAAATTAAAAACATCAGTGATGGTTTCAGGTGGGTTTGGGTTCTTTTTTTTTTTTTTTATCAGATCCTTGAAATGGAAACAACTTTGACATCTGGAAGTTTTATCATAGGAAAAACAGCCATTTCTAATGGTATATTGCGTTCCTCTAGCATCAGTCATTTTTCATTCTGACTTTCCTGATCTTACCTTGTGGCAATAATTTATATTAATTTTTTCTCTGGCATTTTTTATGTCTAAAGATACAGTAACCTATGATTATGAAATACTTTTATCCCAGTTACATATATGTTCATCTGTACACCTCCGACTCAGTGTCATGTCTTCTTAAAATTTCTGAGTAGTATTTTGCTGACATTGACAACTAGATGTAAATTTTGCTCTCTGTGATTCAAAACGGTATAGCAAACAGTTATCTCCATTTGTTTGCAGTCTGTCTTGAGTGTAGGCAGAAAATATGGTTAGGCTGCTATAACTATCAGAATAAGCTTAGCCTGATGGCTCATGGACAGCACAGAAGTCTGAATATATTGAGAAAAGCTGATGTAAGCAACAGAAGGAAGATCATTTCAGCCACCTTTTTTGAAAGAGGCTCATTGATCTTTCTGTTGCCAGTTAGTTTATGTACTGAATAGCAATATATAGGAGTGAATAATTCTTCAGTGAATGAGGCCCCAAAATAATAGAGGACTTAAAGTAAAAGATTAACAGGGTTATCACTTGTTGTACCAATTACCAGGAGAGTAAGAGATAACTCATTAGCAGCAGTTCATTGTTAACTTATTGAGACAACTGTCATTGTTACATTAAAGGATCAAAAGGATATTGGTTTGCATTAGTCATGTAGTGCAATTCATTTTAGATGAATACCAGCTTCAGTCCAATCACCTTTATGAAGGATATTGTAAGTGTCTAGAGAAAAAGAAAGATTTGTTAAGCTAGTAAAATATATTTGATGTATAGGTTCCTATTTACTTCAGGATTAATTTAACACAGTGGAAGCTATTTGTCCTTCCCCTAAAAGGTGAGAGGTGAGATTTTACATTAAAACTAGATAATCTGAAGGCTAACTGTTCCCCAGCACCCTAAATCTTTTTCTGCTCTGCTGCAAACTATGCCATGTTGCCACAGTCTTGCAGCATTTGGCTGCATAATGACCTAATGCAGAGTTAAACTGGAAGAAAAATATTCACTTTTCCCAGTTTTCTGCAAGGTTAGACCCCTGCTGTATGGTTGATATCACTGAAGAACAAAATAGGTGCAAAAAGGGCAGGTGAAGTAACTGTTCAGATGCAGAACTCTGCATTACATTACCATGTACCCATCCTGGGCTGTGTGAAACTTCATTCTCCTTGTACTGTAGTGATTCTGAAATTATTTGTTCTCGGTTCTGATAGTCTAATAGAACACTACACTTTATTAAGAATAAGTGACTTCATTGAAAACTTCTACAAGTAAATGAAAGATTCATGCATTGGTTCGGTGGTACAACAAATCTAGTTATAGGTCTTTCTGTACTAGGTGACAGAGTACAGGCAAAAGGCACAAAGTACTGTTCCAGCACAAACTCATTTTATTTGTTCAAGTCAATTAAAATAATTTTGTCAGTTAACTTTATATAAGAAAGCTTTAGTCTGGATGAAGTACTATTTGACCAGGCCATACATATATATATATATACACACTATACCAGGTTATTTGTTGTCTTTTCTCCCACAGCCAGGAAAAAAACAGTGTAAGCTCCCTAGTGTGTACTCTGGGTAATTTGACAGACTTGTGAGCTTGTGCTTTACTGCCTCCTTATCAGGTTGTCTGTTAGTGGTTCTTATTCTATTGAACGGTATAATATAGACTCATAAAATCTTCCAGTTTAGTTTTATCCAAAAGAAATACAGTCTGTACACTCCCAGATTTCTTTACAATGTCAACCCAGAATTCAGGGACCTGAAGCACTAAGAAAACCACCAGTTATCAGCAGACTTCAGATAAGCAATACTGACTTTTGCTGTGTTAGACTATAATTCAGTATGAAGGCTATTTGTTACTATGACACGCTTACATGTACACAAGTTTTTATGTACCCTTCAAAGGCACAAGAACATATTAAACCAGTTCCACTTGTGACCATCTGGAGAATCTCCACAGATTTTCAAAAAGTTTTTCAGACTCAAATTAGAGTATTCAAGAACATACGTTTGTCCTTTATTCTTCCCCCAAATAGCCCATAACCAAATTCACACAAATGTCATAGATGAGGCAAAGAAAGAAAGAAAGAAGGTAAGGAAACTTTCACTAGCTGATCTCCATGAAAGATTTGTATCTTATGGAAGGATTTGAAGGAGGATTTTAGCAGACAAGGAAGTAGAAAAATGTTCCAAAATATAAATAGCTTTACTCATGCATTCAAAATTATATAATTAGCTGTAATATACAGGACTCCGTCTTTAGTTTCTCCATTTTTTTTTTATTCCTTTTGATGATAAGCCAACTGTAAGAGAAGCAAAGTTGGAAGAAAGAAAAGAGGAAGTTTCTCTTGCTGATATTGCTTGATAAACTTGTAGGTGTGTTCATCGTGTACCAAAGGTAATGCTTAAATTGCCATACCTGTTTGGCTGCTAGCCTTGAACATGTTCCCAAATGTTAGTATTTTGGCTCAAGTGGTGAATGAGCTAGCTATCTTCTTTGCAGGATGAAATTGGCTCCGACTCCATTCTCAAATACAGCTAAAAGAAAGCATGCAGATGACCAAGAGGACAATATTGACAAGGGTCTGTCCTTTAAAAGACAAAAATCAATGGATCTAACTGAAGAAATTACAGTTCCCTATAACTTCCCTTAATTGTCATTACCTTCACTATAACGCTGCCACCAGGAAATGTAAATAATTCTTTCCTAAATATTCTGTTAGACCGACTACCTGTTTGCTCAGCAGGGCCAGAATGAGATTTTACAACCAAAAGAGACAGATTTGTCCATGTAAGAGGTATCCACTCCTGAACTACTGTTCTTGATATCATTTATATTCAATGGTGGGAAGAGGCATCCGTATGGTAGAATGAGTTTCAACTACTGAAAACAGCTGAAACTAATCAATGGCATTGTGACATTAGAGTGTTCGTGTCTCCTTGTCAAGGAAGGAGCTTGAATATTCTGATCAAAATTCAGATATCTATAATAAATACAGGCATCTAAAAGTAGATGTAATAATCTTACTTTAATAATCATACTCCAGGTCACTTTTTAACCGTTTGATGTGAGGACAAGAATTTACTTACAGCTAAAGTTGCATAAATCTTTAGACAGGACAGGAAAAACAGTGCATTTCTGACATTTAATGACATAAAGAGCTCTCAATTGACTGCCTTGTATCAAGGCTATATATTCAAGTTAAAAATCTCAGCATCTGTTGTAGTTTCAGGTGTCTGTCACCTAGATCTGTTGTGCTTTCTCTTCTGTTATGACAGTCATTGGATATACTCCTCTTTCCACTTGAATGAACACTTACACATTCATTGTACATATCAGGCAACTAGGAGAAGCCAAAAAAAAAAAAAAAAAAAATGACCCTAGGATTGAAATAAAGATCTGGCAGAGCTGCTGAAGTCTGCAGTTCATGATGACACAGTGAAATTAGAGGGATGAATTTTCCATACTGATAAGGCAGCAGGAACATTGTGTTGCATATCCATCAGTAGGCATCAAGCTGCTGGTTATGAGACATGTTGATCATGAAAACAAGAAGTTGAGCTGATTGCAAAACATAGAGGAAAAGTCATCTTTCTTCCCATTTATTAAAGAAGAGGAAATAGGCAATGCTTGATAGCCAACTGATACCCCCCAGTCCTCCTAGAAGAACATAGCAACATTTCCCTATCAATCTACACAGGACCAAACAGCGACTCAGAGAACCTTGGTCCAAAATCCAAATGCTTTTATTGACGCAGCTGCTCAGACACTTCTGTGTTAGTTTAGCTATGCTAACAGTCCCTGTGCTGACATCTCAAATCTCTTCTAATAGTTCAACACTTGTTCTCTGCTTTCATGAAAGAAAGGAGCTTCTTGAAGCCTCTTTATTCTTTTGGTTGCTTGCTTAGTGCACCTCTTATATGAGCTCAGGAAACAGTTGACCCTTTTCTACTGGCGTGCAGAGCAAGCTTCCTGAGACTAAGACCTGCAACTCCCAACTTTTGCAAATAGCAAGCATTGAGTTGTTCATGTGGGCAAGCAGGCAGGATTCCTCTCTTATACTAGGCAATGGAAAAAATGAGTAAAGGATAGAATTGCAATAAAAAGGTGGGAAAAAAGTGAAAGGAGACAAATTAGAGTAACGTAGAGCCTAAATTAACTATAAAAGTTTTACAAGAGCAATAGCTGCCCCTCACCCCTTTAAGAATGGAAGGAATAGAGTTTCAGCATGAATTCTTTTCACATTGAAGTTTAAGATTACAATATAAACCATCCTCTCATAAAATATATATTTAGTAGATCTATAGTGGAATACTTCTGGAGAATAGGTAATAAGAGAGAGGTTGTACAAATACTTAAACAGGGCACTTAGGAGCTTGACCTGGGACTTTTTAGAAATAAATCATCACAATTATATATTTATCTATGCAGACACCTAACCTTAATTCTGAAACTAAATTGATGGAGCACAAACATCTTTCATATTGAAAATTATAGCGGGGAATAGGAAGCTAGAAATTATTTCACATCCAATTTACATCAAGGATTATGATATGGAAGCTCACTGTACTTGAGTATGATTTCATTATATTATCTGATAAAATAAGGACATCTTATTTTGCTTGATAATCCAGTAACACCATATTTTTACCAAAACCATTAATGAAAAAATGAAAATATAATCTCATTAAAGCAATTCTGTATTTATGCATGGATTTGTTATGTAATAGGCAGGTTTGGCATGAGAATAATTTTCTGTTGACTTTAAATTTCTGAGAACTATACTCATAGCTGGAACTGGCGTAACCTTCCTGTGTACCTTGTGTATTTTCTTGTGGTAAATATGAGTCCCATCACTTTGTACAATTATTCCAGCTGTCTTTGCATGATAACATAACATAGAAAAAACAATTTTTCACCTTCCCTAGTGACTGCTGCTATAACCTGCTTAAAATATCTACCTAGTTTCAACTTGACTTCAGTAAATACTGCTTAGAAAGTCAGATGCAAAGTGCCTGTTCTTAGCTCTGTTGTAGCAGGTCTCCAGTGGAAACCACTTCTGAGCTCTTTTTTTGGTTCTATCACTGACTTCTTGAGTAAGGATGAGCTAGTCCTACATTCTCTGCTTGAAGATGTAAGATGTAATATACCCATTCTCCCTTTCTCTAACATTTTTAACTGATGTCCACTATATATTAATTGAAAACTGTTGTGCTGTGGTGCTCTTTTTTGGTTGGTTGTTTTTTGTTTGTTGGTTGTTTTTTTCCCTCTAGTCTACTGGCTACTGGTGGGATGGGGTTAATTTTCTTCATAATACCTCAAATACTTCTAAGTTTTGGGTTTGTGAGGAAAACAGTTTTAATAACACACTGATATTTTAGTTATTGCTAAACAGTGGTGGCACAGCAATATGATTTTTTCTGCTTCTCATGCTACTCTGCCAGCAAGAAGTTAGCAGGGGACACACCTGGGACAGCAGACCCCAACAGACCAAAGGGATCATAGAATCATAGAATCATCTAGGTTGGAAGAGACCCTTGGGATCATCAAGTCCAACCATCTACCCTACTCTAGAAAGTCCTCCCCTACACCATATCCCTCAGCACCACATCTAATCGTCTCTTAAACACAGCCAGGGATGGTGACTCAACCACCTCCCTGGGCAGCCTATTCCAATGCCCGACCACTCTTTCTGTGAAGAATTCTTTCCTAATGTTTAGTCTAAACCTACCCTGTTGGAGCTTGAAGCCATTGCCATGATATTCCATGCCATGAGATGTCATGCTTAGCAATAAAAGCTGGTAGAAGAAGGAGAAAGTGGGGGATGTTCAGAGTCATGGCATTTGTCTTCACAAGTAATTGTTGCACATGATGGACCCCTGCTTTCCTGGAGATGGCTGAACACCTGGCTGTCCATGGGAAGTAGCGAATGAACTCCCTATTTGGCTTCTCTTACAGACACAGCTTTTGCTTTACCGATTAAACTGTCTTTCAGAGTTTTCTCACTTTTAATTCTTCATGTTATTCTCTTCCTCGTCCCATTGGGGGGGAGAGGGAGAGTGACTGAGGGGCTCTATGAGGCTTAGTCACTGGCCAGGGTTAAACCACAACATCTATGCATAAGCTCAGATGTTATTTGTCTGTTTCTATAGTAAAATTATAAAAAATAAAAAAGGTGATGATGCAGTTGGTATCTTCTAGTTCTGTATGAACAAGAAGAAAAGGATCTGGAAACTTGATAATATCACAATAATCAATAATTCTGTAGTTTCTGGGAAGAATATTTAATTAATGTGATAGCACTATCACCAGACCCGTGAAGCTCATTGCTATAATTTTTTCTATATATTGTAAACTAATCAAAATGATCCTGTTTCCTGAAATCCATAGTAATTTTAAAATATCACTGAATATTAATCCAAATTTAGCAGCTGTGCTTTTAAAATGTCTTCTGTGACTCTGTGCTACAAACTTTTGTTTTTACTATTGCAACAGCACCACACTTTTCACTCTGGACACCATATTGGCAAATGACAAAATCTCTTTCTCTGATTTATAGCTGCTCTCACTAACCTATTAATTTTCTTAAAATTCTATTTAATAATTTAGTTTGCATTTTGAAAGAGAACAAAAAGAATTGTAGGAAGGTATCTGGATACTTTCATTAATTTTTTTTCTTCTATAGGAAGGGAGAGAGGTGGTTACTGAAGTTTCAGCCTCACAGTTAGATTCTGTGTGCCATTTTTGCTTTTTTGCTTGTAAAATACACTTATTAAAATTATTTTTTAATATTCTTATGTCTTAAGAGGGATTAATTCTGCTCTTCATGGTTATGGTCTGTTATGGATTGATGAAGAAAGCTGAGAGAGCTTAATCTACCTGCCTGTTTATTCTTAATTCCTACTCCTTTGCAGAACTGCTGTAAACTCACACAGTAAAAACATAAAAGCATTCTGTGTTCTGTACCTCAGCAGCTTCCCAACTCCTTGAAGCTACAAACCAAGCTCAGACAATTGGTTTCCCAAATAAGTCAAAGAAGTGCTTCTGACAAGTTTGTAATTGAGCACTTTTTAACCTAAGGCTGACTGTTCAGGCCGAATTTCACATGTTAAGACCACCAGGGACAGTGATGAGAAGTTAGCCACAGTGGAGAATGAAGTCTGTTGTTTTACAAGTAGTCCATTAAATGCTGAATCAGGTAATACAGTTTCAACAGACAGCAACTCCTGAAAAAGGGGGGAAATTAGTAGCAGTGTTCAGCAGACTGCCTTTAAGTGTGCTGCTATGGCACAATGCAAGAACATGCCCTTGTCACATGAACTTTTCTAAGCAACCTGTTCTGTGCCTTGAAAGCCTTCGACATGAAATCAATAACATGTTCCTTTTGAACATATGAATTACCTAATTTCCCCTTTTTTAGTCTCATAACTCTGTCTGGAATTTGTTTCAATATGCAAATCCTAGCAGAGCTTTCCCAAAGCTGTGAGTATTCAGATCTGAGTTTTTCATTTGATCCCAAATCCATTTAAAAGTCAATTAAAATATATGTTCTGAAGGTCAGTGATTAGGGGTTGCACCTGCAAGGTGCTGAATACTCTGCCTCTGATTCACCAAAACACTTGACCTTGTACGTAACTTTAAGCGTGACTAGTACCTTTGAAGTTCCAGAGAAATTAGATATGAATTTAGGTGGTTTATTGGGTTGTATGCATAATAGTTGTCAGAGAATCAAGCTCTATAATATATATATACACACACAGGTAAGAACATACATATGTTTAGCTCATTTAAAAAGTCAGTACTGTACTTTGATTTCATTTTACTTGGTGAGACATTCTTGGTATAATTCTCCTGAATATAAAAATTACTGCTATGCATAGACTAGTGTAGGTGTATATATAATAAAGTTCAGAAATTGTTGAAAAAGTCTGCTAGCAATCGTTCACTTCTCATGCAATAACTCTAACTAAATCTAAACAAAATGAATACTATATTTGAGAGCCTGAATTCAATAAATTTCCCATGTCTGGATATAGGAAATGAAGTGAAATGACGTTTCTATCAAATCAAGACAATGTGTTGTATAAAGCAATCTTGAAAAACAAGTCAGACCTACTGCAAGAGAATGTGTACTGTACTGGTATCATACTAGGCCGCAGTTTACATTTTGGCAATGACATGTGGAGGTTTTACAAGTATATCAAACACTACATTGCAATATTCATCTAAATTATTTTAGCTACATATGTTTTCTAGCTCCCGCAAGGCCAGCTTCACAGCCTAGACACAATATTATTCAGTTTTTATGAAGTCACTTATGCCATTCACTGTTGTCTTTTGCTTACATGCTTTACTTTGTAAATGTGTCTTATTTAAAAAAAAAAATTAACTGAAACAGACATTTTCACTTTCCAAGGAGTTTGATATCTGATTTAATTTAACTAAATTTAATTTTCTGCCTCCAACAGTGTCTTCTCTTCTGTTTGTTTCTTCTTCTTGTTGTTATTGTAATTAATTAAATATCTATATTGATTTATATTTTTAAAAATCTATGTATTCTTATCAAATAAATGTGAACTTATCTGACATTTGACAGTGATATGAACTTTCTCCCTGGAAATATCTATTCCTATATCAAACATCTTCAGAACAAGCAGATGTGGTTTTAATGTGAGATTTATATGATTTTCAGTTAGCTGAATTATTTGTTGTCAAATTACCCAACAGATTTAGTCTGTTGTGTTCTTCTGAATTATTCATGAGGCAGTTATAATTTCTATAAGCCTAACATAATGTTCATGAACTAATTTGTCCAAATAAATATTAGGTTTTATTACTGAACTGATTTTTCAAAGCCATTTTCATGGCTCTGGAAAACAGGGACAGTGTTAATCTCTGAGAGTCTAGACCCAGTGTTGGTAGTGTCACTTGCTGGAGGTCCTACTGGTCCTGAGGCACAGCACGGGATGCCAAGAAACCCAGGTAGCTTCAGACCGTAGGGTGCTCTTTTACAGGTCTTAGGCAGAAATGCAGACACCTCAGCAGGAATCTACCCAGGCACAGCAAAGCTCACTGCTGATGCACGCTGCTCTGTGATGGAAATTCCTATATTTTCTACAAGGTGTGAACAGAGAAAGAATTAGATGTACATAAAAGTCAACAAGCATAGGCAAGAATAATCATAATTTCCACATAAAAAATGCTGAGAAGACTAAATTTGTGCACTCCAAAAATGAGGTGACTGTCTATCAAGATTCATAGTCCCAAGTCACCATCAGGGGCCTGGGGGCACTAATAAGCCATAATGATTCTGCAGAGCCTTGCCTGAGCCCTCCATCCAAACCTGAGCTATGCTTTAGATGGATGTCTCTCCAGTCCTGTTCCTGAATGACCTTGATTTCCTGGATTCAGTTCAGACCTGATTTGTTTCCTCACTTTTGCCCAGTACTCACCAGACATTCAATAGGACTCATTGCTGTTGCCAGCTGAGTCTGCTCACCTGGATCAGATGCTGTGAGACTGTGCTTGGAGTGGTCACTGCCCACCTGCTTTGAAGCCACCCTCAGCTTGCTATCCACATCCTCTGATACTGCTGCTTGACAACCCTACTCTGTTGCTGCTATAGAATCATAGAAGCATTGAATGGTTAGAGTTGGAATGGACCTTAAAGATCACCTAGTTCCAATCCCCCTGACCCCCCGCAACCTTCCACTAGACCAGACTGCTCAAAGTCCCATCCAACCTGGCCTTAATGTCACATAAGGCAGAAAGACAAGGTAGTGAGGAAACTGAATGTCTTACTGCCCGATGTCTCTACTAAGTAACATCAGAGAGAATCCTTTCAGTCTGAACCTTGAACCTCTGCACTTTGCAATAGTAAATCTTAAATTTGTAATGGTGGATACTGCACCCTCCTTGAATTGCAGGGAGTTTTAGCCTCTGCAATAAGAAAACGGGCTTTGTGTTTCACTGTTTCACAGCAAATATGTAAAATATTTTAATATTTTACAATATATTGGCCTGGGATTCAGAAATTCCCCTTTTCTCTCTGATTGACCTGCTGTGACTCTGGAAATTGGTACTTGTTTATGTGGTGATTATATGGGTGATTATAGAGAAGATGGAGACAATTATTTCTCTGAAGTGCAGAATAAAAGGACAAGATGCTGGAAAGAAAATTCACAATAGATATAAAGAAGAAATCTTCCCAGTTGGGGTAAAAATGGCAATGAGCATGCTCTTAAATACAAGGACTCTGCAAGAAGCAGTAAATACAGCCTTTTATTTTTATTTTCTTATTTAATTTTTTTAAAGAGTCTTTTAAGAGTCTACAGTGGGGGTTAGCCTTACCTCCATCTCCGGAAAAGTGATAGAACTCTCACCCTGGATGTCATCTCTAAGCATGTAGAAGAAAAAAAGGTAATTGGGAGTGGTCAGCATGGATTTACCAAACTATGCTTCACCAAGCTGATAGCCTTCTATGATGACATGACCAGCTGGGTAGATAAGGGGAGAGCAGTGGACGTTGTCTATTTCAACTTTAGAAAGGCTTTTGACACTGTCTCCTATAACATCCTCATAGATAAATTCAGGAAGTGTGGATTAGATGAGCGGACAGTGAGGTGGATTGAAAATAGCTTAATGGAGAGCTCAGAGGGTTGTGATCAATGGTGCAGGGTCTAGTTGGAGGCCTGTAACTAGCTGTGTTAGAGGGGTCTGCCTAGAAGGTCAGTACTGGGTCAGTACTCTAGGTGAACTTGCTTTGGCAGGGGGGTTGGACTAGATGATCTCCGAAGGTCTCTTCTAACTCCTACCATTCTGTGATTATGAGAAGAGGTTTGAGGGGTTTTTTTGGCTGTTTTTGTTGACGGGTGGGGCTTTCTTTCAAATTTCACTTTAGAGAGACTCACACAATTAAATACTTCACTGGTAGAAGACAAAAGAGCCAACAACCTAGTTTAATACAAAATATTGTATCCATTTACTGCAGTGGAAATTTTTCACTAGCCTTAAAGGGAACAGTAGCAAGACCTCAAATATTAGAATGACTTTATGGATTAAGCAGTCTTCTGTGGTGTTGAAAGATGCATTAGACAGTTAAAATACTGGCTCTAATTATCTCAGAAGTCATAAATGTCTTTAATTTGATTCTTTGCCGTTGTACAGAAGACTCATTTAAAAGGAAAGTATCTGAAATCTCTGAGATGATCTGACCTAACTTCTTGAAAATAGTGTGAGTCAGAGTTAAAAGCAATGACTCATCTCTGTGTCTTTCTGTTTTCTTCAATAGCCCTAAGGAAGAGCTTTGTGAAAATATGTGACATAATTTAGAGTTACTGTAACAGCATACTTATGTTTTGTGAGTGTAACTGTCTGTTAATAAGTCTAGTCCTTGTACTTCTAAGGAACTGCTCTTTGCAAATAGTTCTTCCATTCTGAAATGTGATAAGAGAAATGGAGTGTATTTTAAAACTTTTCAAAGACTACAAAAAGGTAGGGGAACTTTTGAGGAACAAATTATTTTATTTTATTTTTTTAAGTTATTATATCCAAGCATAAGAACTAATTTGGCTCCAGTTATTTATTTTCCTTTTTTGCCCCCTAAATGTGTAACAAAAAAACAAATTTTCTGTAACTGTTGCCTCAGAATGGAAAATCATCTGGACAAATTTCATTTTTTGTAATTTTGTTTAGCAAATGAAGTGGTGATATATTAGAGCACAACCATCCTATAAAACAGTCTGTACTGCTATGTATGAATGTAATTAGCTAATTTTAAGCTCAGTCACCTGTGATTTTGCAAACTTTTCCAGTGTTGATGAAGACTCATATACACTCTGTAAACAAACAGACAAGAACAAATATTTTGCTGTTTGAGACAATGTGAAGTAGGTGGTCATGGTGCTGATATACTGGGAGTAGAGAAGCAAACAGAGTGCTGTACTGCTTTTTTTTTTTTTGACCCCTCTTTATTATGCAGTGTAACATTGGAATTCCCTTCTATTGGCCTGTTTTCTTTTAAGTCCTTTACCTGTCTATAACAGCAAGAATGAGAATAACGTCCTTTAAAAGTATAACATATAGCTTACATCATTATCTCCGGCAGAGAATTGGTATATTCACTTCTCTATCCATTGATTAAAAGGGGATCCAAACCAAACTGCTTATATTACATGCCCACCTTATGAATTGGTGTGATGAATTCTGCCCTAAATGGATACCTTACTCAGTTGGGAGCTGCATACTCTGAAGCCAGAAATTCCAAGTTGACAGAGGTAGTCTGTAGATCCCAGGGAAACAAAACAATCCACTATACCTATAATCTAGAGATACATAGTTGAATTCTCTACGTTTTAGGTTTGTGGTAGCCAAGATATACAGTGTTTGCAATGAACATTCAAGTACATCTCTTATATTTGATCCCCTGATCCTAGCTGGTTTTTGGCATGCTATTGTAGCTATTAAACTAATTGGTTTTTCTCCTTCCTCGTAGGGATGAAGAAGATATGAACAAGATTTGTTTGGAGCACAAGACATTGGAAGACATAACACAATAAAAAAAAAAGAGAAGACAGAAATGGTAAGAGTGAAATGCAGATTGAAAAAGGAAGCAGGAAAAATGTGCCAGAAATAAAGCAGTAAGAGAAAGCTGATTGCTCTTAGAAATCTGCTGAATAAATACAAATGGGACAGTAAAACACATGACTAAGATAGAGATGAGACTAAACTATTCACACAAATTAAAGTTCAGTATGATGCAGGTATTCACATTCCCCAGTGGAGTTCACACCACTCCTATCTGAGCCTGGAAAAACTTTGTTTCAGCTGAAATAATAATTACACAACAGTTTTTGGAATAAGTATATCAGACTATATTGAATGTCTTCTTTCCCTGAGGAGGATCCCCTTGGGCAAGAATATAGTACTATAACCTTGAAAATGCTTACTTCATCTCTTTATGATTTTGTTGACTGTCCAAAAGATATTGTGCAGTCTACTTGCACCTGTCAGTGCAGCCCTGGGGGTGGCAGGTGAAGTATCAGAAGCCTTGCTCTGCACAGCTTCATACAGCAATGAAACAAGGTTTAACTTCCTCAAAAAGCTGTGGTGATCTTTTCCTTATTGACTGAGCTTTGACTCAGTCACCTTGTTCCTAAATATCCTTTGTTCCTGAGGGAGGAGTGCTTCAGAGATGGTTTATCTTAACTCATTTTCACTTCTCAAAGCTTTCAAATTATATCCTGGAACGGTTTCATAAGCTGTGTTCCATGCCACATAGAAAACATGACATATATTGGAAAACAGTTTTAATTAAAATCTAGTTTAATGTTTCAATTTAGTTTAAGTAGCAGCTGTCATTATTTGTTAAGCTGACAGTGTGAAAGAAAGAGGTCAGAAAAAGAAAACTGATTGCTATTCCTTCTTTTTTTATTTGCCAGTTGAACTACTTAAAGCATTAACATTTTAAATCTCTATGTCTCTGGCTCTTAAGTAAGAAGCAAATAAAAAGTAAACTGAATAGAACTGGTTTTGCACAATTCACATGGCCATTAATGCCAATATGACAAGATAAGCTTCTCATTAAAATGGCATTAACTAACATATAGGTTCTATTTGTGTATCTGGCAGAAAATTTCATAGCGTCCTTTAGGCTTGCTGCTTGAGCAAAGTCACTGTCATTTCCACTGGCATCTCTTTTAATTTCTACATAAGTAATAAAAAACTAGGAATACTGCTGAGCACAACATGAGTTGATCTAGCTGCCATCCTTGATCTGGTTGCCTTACTAGAATTTAAAAATAACCTTGGCTTTTTCAGAAAAAAAAAAAAAAAATTAAAACTCTGTTTGAGTTCCTTATATGTATGCCTACTAAATATATTGCTTCCATACCAACATCTTCAATGAGTTAATTACATTGGCAGTAGATTGATCTCATTTAGTTGTAAGCATCTGCTTCATGGACCCCTACATAGGGGATATCTCAGGTTTTCTTAATAGTGAGTAGAGAGAGATCCCCTTAGAGTACTTCTCATCTGACCTGTTTTCACAGGAGTATCAAAAGTGGAGTATCCAAGTACACTGTGCAATGGCAGATAGTACAATAAATAGAACAATACAACCAAAACTGAGTGTGATGAGGCTTGGTATAGGCTATGGATTGATGAGTAACTGCAGAAAAAACACCTGAAACCGCTGAAAAGCTATGCCATGGTATCCTTCATTGGCATCCTGTGCCTATAACCCCCTCCCTGCCCCTTAAGAGAAACTGGGACAAAGCATTGTTGCAAAGACATCCAACATCCAGCACCACGTACAGAGGGAGGGTACACATAGCGTACCAACTATGTGTTGCTGCCCAGTCACCAGCTAGAGCATGACGCTGAGACTGATCTGAGCCAGTGTCATGTTCCCCCTAGTTTCAGCTGTGCCAACCCACTGGTGAGGCAATTGTTGTGGTCTCAGTTTGCTCTATGTGAGTCTTCATGTAAAGCTTTTCATGACACAGCCTATCCCTTATTTGATTCACTTGATAAATTGCCCTTGGCAGTGTCATATTATCTGGTGTTCTCTTTCTCATTGTGACACCTACTACAGATGTTAATTTAAGAAAAAATGAAGGGCCCCCTAAAGAAGTTTAGCTATGCACTGATACCAAAAAGACAGCGAAGAGGGTATTTCAATTGCAGATATCAATATATTAGGCATTTAAGATTTGTGAAATGAATTGTACCTACCAATGTCTAAATATTCTATATATATAGTGTTTATACATTCTACGTATATATATCCATTGTGTGAATGGCAGTGTAATTAATGATCATGGACTTGACAAGGGCTTCCCCTCCCGCCCCTTGCATTTGCTGATGTCATAGAACTTCCTCTGTCTCCTTTAAAGCAGTTTATCCTTGATCAGAATAAGTTGACCGCTCCCTACTAAAAGCAAAAACTACAGCTCTTGAAATCTATACGGGCTTTCTCTGTTCTTATTCACTTCCTTGTTTTGTGTCCCTTGAACTCTTGGTATGGAGATTAGGTCCCCAAATAGCTCTCTCTAGTATGGAAATCCCTGTACTCTGGCTAGCAGCCATTGCAAATTAGCCAGAGAATACAGTTCAAGATAGTCTTTTCATGGTGGCCTGTCATCTGTTACCTCCTTCCATTAATAAAAATTATTTCTGACAAAACCATCAAACAGTAACCCCTCCTCACAAATGCCTAAACAAATAAAAATGTGTAGGCAAAAAAGCTGATTCATACTGGGCCTTAAAAATACTCCTTTTCTCCAATCTATTAGTCTACTCAAGCTGTAGAAGAACTTTACCATTAATGGAGAAACCAGTTTTTTCAAATTATAAGCATAATAATGTTTGATTGAAATACTAAACATAAATAAACAAACTTTCAAACTAATTTGGAAAAGTTTTTTTTGTTTCTTTGGTAAGTTCGTTGTGGTTTTTTTTTGCTTTGCTTGTTACAGGGCTTGGGGTTTTCTTTAAAAAATACCATAATTTGGGATTCCATTTTCTTTTTTGATTTGGAACACAGTTTTGGGAAGAGATTACCAGCGAAGTGATAGTGTGGGAAAAACAAAACCAAAATAAATGTTTTAATTTGTGATGAAAAAGCATTCATCATGTTTGGAAAAAGGTTTCAAGTTTTTTTTGATACACTATTGAGTCACGCGCTGAAGGAAGAAGACTGATGCTATTATGTGTTTGGGTTACCCCTTGATGTCATGTTGTGTACAGCATTTCACAGAATGATACAGAGTGATTTGCTCAGCTATATGGTAAGGAGTGTAGGAAGAGGCTGCAACTAGGAAATGAGAATGTCTCCAGAGGCTGCGGAGTCTGTGGAATACGTTTGGGAACATATTTTTTTTCCAGGGAAGGTGAGGAGCAGCTGTCTTTACAGCAATGTACTTGTAGGCAAAACCAGAAAGTTTTGAACATGGGTCAACTGACTAAGCCTAGGGTATAGTGTGTGAGGTTTATGTCAGTGCTGCGCTGATCCAGCCTTTAAGCTCCACTGTTACCAGCTCAGCCAGCACTAGGATGTGTGTGTATCTGGAAGGGATCTGCACAAGAAAATAGGTGGCCACCTTTTCACTGTCTCTGAGTTCAGAAATGACTTGAAGTGGAAGAAACCCTCCTGTTAGTTTTTCAAAGAGAAATACACAGGTGTATATGAAACACCGATTTTGCCATCCAGAAAAATGTCATGCATGTGTAAAAATAGCTCTTAACTAAAAAGAGATAGTTTTCAAATCCACTTCTCTCCCTATTTTCCTTTCCTTTCATCAAATACCTTCATATCAATAAACTTTTATTTAAAATTAAATTTATGCTCTTTTTTGTAAGAAATGGAATTATTTAAAAATGTAAAACAACCACTTGGCTTTTACAGAGCTGGAAGCAAAGTTTTGTGCCATTTCATATTCTCTGTGTCAGAGCTGAAGACCACATACGGAGACTCCTACCATCCCATTCTAGGATCAATATAAGCATCTTCATATGAGCATCCTTTATTGTCTTTTAGGCACCTTTAGTGCTCAGCTCATCAGATCTATTTTGGATATCTAAATTGAATTCATAATCTGATTTAACAGGTCTCATTTAGAAAATAAAACCCTTAAACAAAAAAGCCTATTTAAAATTATTTAGGTTCCCTTTATGTGTACCACCCTCCAAAGCTCCTTTTCCACTTATATTCAACATTTAGAATGTAGAAATGTACATACTTATTATTCTTTCACCAAAAATTAATACATACAAAAAGCTGCAAAGCTTTTGTAAAACAGAAGACTACATATCCCATAGCATATTTAGGTATAGCAACAACTTATGGACCAAGGACGGTAATATTATTTTGGGTTTCCTGACATAAGCTCCATTTTTGGTTTGTTTTCTTTGTTTGGATTTTTTTTGGGTGTTGTGCAGGGAGAGACTTAATTATAAGATACCCTTTCTATAAGTAGGAAGGATCTAGTCAGGTTTCTTTCTTTATAAATGTGGTAGCTCCTATGTCTTTGTTGTGGTTTTGACCAGATAGGCCAATCAGAATGACAGATGGCCCCTCCCTACCCCTTCTCCAAAGAGAGGAGAGGAAAAGACAGAGATTTATGAGTTTAGAAAAAGAACTAAACTACTTTAATGAAAATATTAATAAATAATAAATAATAAAAAGAGGAAAAACGGTTAAAAAAAAAAAAAAAAGAAAAGAAAAAATAAAGGTATCCAGTATATATAAAACCATATCAAGCTCCCAGGACTATGATCACATCACCAGCAGGACCAGGAAGAGGTCCCAGACTGGACTCAGCAACGGACAGGAGCTGGATTCCGGATCTGGAGTCAGGAATGAACAGATCAGGATCAACGGCAGATGAACAGACAGGGTCCTCCTCAGACATCAGCCACTGAAGAGCTGACCCTTTGCTCCCTCAGCTTTTATACTGAGCATGATGCAGATGGGATGGAATCTGCATCAACTGACCCTGTTGGCCAGTTTTGGGTCACCTGTCCTGCCCTCTCCTTCCTACAGGTGTGACCTCTCTATGTTTTTCGTCTTCCAACCCTCCAACAGGGCAAATAATGAAGTTAGCTGACCTTGGTTGTTACAAAATAAGTATAAGCAAGAGCCTCTCTGTATACCATTCCTTGGTACAATCAGGTCTTATCACTGTGAGATTGAACAGTTTCTGAACAATATGCTGTTAATTTCAGAGTTCAGTCAGTTAGAAGAGGCTCAGCTAAAAAAGTAAAATTGCTGAACAGAAAATTAGTTCTGTTTTACCTCAAACCAGAACAGTTGTCCTCTGAGAAGCAGCCTGAACTCTGGCACTCTCTTCCTTCCCACCCCAAAAGGCTTTCCAGAAACCAAATTTTCAGGGAACACTAAACTGTCTGTAAGTTCTGGGAGGGAAGACAGAATGAATTTTGAGCAGTTTTGATTAAACTTTATGTCATACACATTTTTATTGTGTTATTGTGCATATTCATATAAAGGTGAGGCACTAAAGCATGGGATAGACAACTACTTTAAATTCATTTGAATAAATCAATATAACACTAAATTTTGTTTTGCTTATTGATTTTTACCTAAGTCTCTTAGGGAAAATTATTTTATCAGGAGATTAGCCGAAGTAAAGGAAAATAAACACACTATCTCAAGCAAATTAATTTAATTTCTCATAGATTCCTTTGGAGACTATTGTGCTGTAAAGATTTATGAAAAAAACCTCTGTCCATATATATGACACACCCTACCTATGATGATTAAAAAAAAATGATATGAGTTAAAAAATGATGAGTTAAAAAATGATGAGTTAAAAAAATATGATATGCTTGATTATGGAGGCCCGCCAGCTCTCAGTGTGGGTTACAATTATGGACCTGTTTTGACCATTACGCAGCAAAGACTAACATCTGGAAACTTGAAGTTCAAAGGTTATTTTTCTCATAAAGCTGAACCAGTATGATTCATAAAAACTTAATGTTGACCTTCAATTTAACAAAATCCTGCTGCTAATATTGTATTGTAAATATAGGGTGTCTCTTTCCTTGTCTTGGTTTGATTTTTATTTTATTGAACTATTGTCAACTAACATAGAAAGAAGCATTTGAAAATAACCCATCTTTGTGATTATAATGCAGAAACTTGTACAGATAGATTGCTAGTGTTTAATACACCTACATACGTTAACCTCTACCATAAAAAAAAGCAGAATCTTTTATGTCTAAGAAGCTCCTGACTTTTTACATACTGCCTGTGGAATTTTTTTTTCCCTTTTGTTGCCGTTGTTTTTCTCATTCATTATGATCCCCATCACAGTATACTACTTACAGTTCTATTCTTCCTGGGTTTATAGTGCCTGAAAGAAGACACTATAAAAAACTACATTAGCATAAATTAATCTCATGTTCTAGCTCATGCCTCCGGGCTATGGGGATGTGCAGTAGATTAAATGACTGCCTTAATACTCCTGCACCACTGGATTCCCTTTCTGCCCATTTTTTAGCTCTGGACTATGTCTGTGTGTTGATTTTACCTCTGCTCTGACAAACAAATGTAGTAGGCATTGCACATGTACCTCTATTCAATTCTCCAGGCAGTCACTAAATTCTGTACAATATTTCCCCTCCACATACATGTGATATGGACTGTGTGCTACTTGGGATGTGGTACAGCCCAGCAGCTATAGCTAGGACTACATACACTGTCAGGTAATCTGGGAATGCCTAGATTCAAATATTGAGTGATCATAAGTTTCCTGCTTTCCCCATCCTCTTGTGCTCAGCAGCAAATACTTGCCTGAAGTCTATCTTTATTTGTACCACACCTCTCATTTCCTCTGTTTGAGGCCTTCTAAAACTACCAACCTGAGCAAGCAGACCTTCTCTTCTCATTATTTAGTAGTGGGAACGGAAGATTAAGGAAAATATCCATAATCAGAGGGCTAAGCTAGAAAACTATTCCTTACACCATCTACTTTAGGAAGAAATAATGAGCTTTGGGGTGACCAGCTGGGAATGACCAATAAGATTGGTTTCTTTTGCTCTCTTGCCTGTAGATTGTAAATAACCGGGAAATCTGGTATTCAAGTGGGAATTCTGTGGAAATGAGAACTATCATATACTCCATTTAATCCCCATTTTAATGAGGCATACATATAATTGATTTGACATTAGAAAGTTACATTTGCCGCATGGAGAAATGATCGATAGCTTAGTCATGATAAATTTGCCTATCAGAAATAATTAAAATAAAAGGAAATAAAACCAGAGAGAGTTCACTAGCTAATATTTGTATTTATTTCTTTTGAGTAGCAAGAGAGTTTACTGTAAGTCTTTTCAAAGGAAAAATATTTTGGAAAGCCAAAGTGTTAAATACAAATCTACATGAGAAATGAAAACTCTTACTTTTTTAGGATCTGAACATGAAATTCAATTCAAAGAGCTGAACAGCTTAAAAAAACCCCAGAACAACAGGAGTAAAAAGTGCTTGTTGAACTGAAAGGCAGAATGACATACTTTAACCCATCTTTGACTTCTGTTTTATATTATTGAATGACAACTCCCTTGGAAAGAAGAGTTTAGCACTGTAGTGCTGACTTAACTTCATTACATTTCTGTTATAATAGACAGACAATCTCATTTAGTAGGATTGACAGTATGTTTTTCAATATGTTTTGAAATCTTTTTCTTTTGACATAGACTTTCCTTAGCCGAAAAGATGTGCTGTGATTAATGAACAACTGGGTTTTAGTGTGTTTTTTTTAACATGTATTATGTGTCTGTCACTTAACATTTGTCAGTCTTCCGTCATTACCTGTGAACAAATGTTTCTAATTAACTATAGCAGGAGGTGTAGGGACTACAAAGGGGTGAGCTGTGTCTGGGACACAGACAGCTTCATTTCTTATAAAGCTAAATGTCTGAGGTATTTAAGATCTGAAACTTGATATTCTATCATGGTCTCTTCTGATGGTAATCCTTTATGGCCTGACCTTAGAGATTGTCATAGTTACACATGCAGGAATACTGCAAGACATCCATAGATATGTTAGTTGTCTGAGTTTTTCATGTTAGTTAAGTTACACGGTAATAAATGAAACTTTGTGATTTATCATCCTTTTTGTAAATCTATTCTTTCCCAAATCTGTGATTTGAATATTAACTAGCTATCCGTTTGTTTGTTTGTTTGTTTTGGAAAATAACCGAGGTAGAGCCCTCTAATTCAGGAGCTTTCAAGTACAGTAAATGAACTTCTTCTCAAAGGTACTGAAAAGGTAACTAAGAAAAGCAAGCTTGTTGTAAGAAGGCTTAAATAGTCACTAATAGGGTCTGAAAGTGTACTTGAAAGTTGTGTTTGTAGGAGTCTTCAAATTGGAAAAGACTTAAAAAAATAATATTTAACATTACATTAATGGAAGAAATACATCAAGAGCTGTTCTTATGAAGAAAAGGAAGAGAGGAATGAAAATTATGGCCCAGATCTTGCTTGGTTTATTTTAAATTGAACCTTTTTTTTACCTCAGTTTGCGGTATGCTGATATTTGATGCTGTATAAAGTTTTGACTGTGTGCAAGAAAAAATGGGTCTCTAATGCCAAACCTATATTATATGTAAACTGTTAGCATCGTTAAGAAGACCTCTCTATGTGGATCTGCTGCATACATTCATACCTTGATATAAGCAAGCGTTAGCCACAGATAATGGATTTTTTTTTGCATTTTTGAAATATTATATTTTCATTTCAAATGAAGTAAATCCCACTTGATTTGTTTTACCTCTTCAACCGATATGCAGTCCATACTGACAAGCCTGAACTTAATGATTTTAAACATTTGACTTCTCATTTACTTAATTTTCCTCAACCTTTCTCGCACTCACTCTTTTTTCCTTCTTGCTATTTGGTTGAGAGAGCAGGAGAAACTGAGAGATACGTTCCTTGTTTTCTTCTTTTCCTCAAGCAGAAAATTCAACTTTACTTATGAATTGGTTGTATTGTGTGACTCTCAAATCATACAACCTTTTAGTTTCACTTTTTTTGTGTATCCTTCTTTGTTTCCTGGGAATTTACTTACTAATAGAGAACACACAACATTTGAAGCACAAAATATAATGAATGGAATGACAAAAAAATGAAAGCAAATGTTTTGTGGTTTCCAAGGGGAAAGAAAAATCTCCGCAGCAAGAAGTACTTACAGACACGGATGGAACAGACAACCAATACAAAAAGATTTAAGAATTTGATGCTGCTCATTTCAATTCCTTATCATCAAAAAGGAAAATCCTGTCCTCATTTATTCTCCTGAAGTTGATCTTTAGGCATGTGACTAGAAGCAGGATTCAATCTATTGTTTTGATGGTAAACCAGTAACTCCTGAAAAACAAGTTAAATATGTTATTTTCCTAAATAACATAATTTTAAGAGCAATAATTATCAATCTTGCTTTTATATCTCATATTATTAAGGACAACATGAGGTAGAGAATGGTTGAAGAAGACATGATTGTTTTTTGAATGTAAAAATTGTATTTGAGAACAAAATCAACTAGCATCTTCTATGGTAAGAAGTTAAAGACATCCTGATTTCAAAAGCTGGTAACTGTTTTATGTCCACAAATATCTGTCTTTACCATATCTAATACTGGAACCCTGATATCAAAGAGGTAACTTGAAATAACTGTGTTCCATATTACATGTGTTCCTATTCATTACTGCCTCTGATGAGAAATACTGTTTCTGAGAAACATATTTATATTGATTTCCATGCTTTGGTAGAGCCTCCACTACCTTTTGTGAAGTCAGTTAAATCTTGTCTTTTCAATCTTTCTACAAAGCTACACATTTATGTTCTACCTTGTGTTGCCTATGATTCCTGTGCTTCTTGACAATCATTGTCAAATGTTGCCTATAGGCCTACAGCACAGAATTAATATTATTCTGTTGCAGTGTTGTGAATCATCTTTGGCCAAACACACTCATCTTGGTTTCTAGAATGTTTCAACTTTGACCTTCTAATTTATTTTAAGATCTTCAAAATACCATGAGGATGCAAATGATAATGCTAATAAATAACTTCACTACCAGCTGTTGAGGCTGATCTTTTCTTCAATTAAAAGCATTTATTAAGGTAAAAGTGTAATGAATTATATTCCCTAACTTTAGATGTCATATGAAAACTAAATTAAAGCATGTGTTAGGATATCTTTTAAAAGGAAATTTATCTACGCTTGTATGTGGCTTTTTTTGGTTAAAGAATGTATCACAATTTATGTTCACCGTCTGTAATCAGATCTTTGATATTTACATTAACTTTTTGGTATAAGAATACTTCAGATTTTAAAAAAATAATATACATATATATTTAAAATAATTTAGCTTAGGTTTGTGGGGTCTTTTCTCCCTCCTGCACCCCTTCAAAGGAAAAGGATCTTCTGTGACCACAAATTGTCTGAGTTTTCACCTGCCAGACTTTTAAACTATTTGCCAGTTTCAAGAAAGTTTGATGAAAGGTTAGAAGTATTAGAGATCATTTGGTTTCTTCAATCTTTTTCAAAATCAGTGCTGAGTAAAAGCAAGTGAAAGGCTGAATTTATACTTCAGGAATTCTGCTTGGCAGTATTTGGAGAGGCAGTCAGCAACTGAATTTTGCCAGTGTACACATAACACCAAATATCTGTAGCGTATAGTATTTCCTATCTGCAGTAAAATCCTTGGGGGGATTGTAGTAGCCACTGGGATTAGAGCCAATAAGCAAGAAGAATACCCACAGACACCTCAGATACCACTTGTGACAAATTACTGTCATTCCTTCAGAACACAGAATGTCACTCACGGGTTCAGGCTTTGTAAGCAGGACCATGAAACATTTTCCAGAAGAGACTTTCTCCATGGGTTTTTTTGCTGTCATTTTGCTACACGAGTCATCATGAGTGCATTAAAATGTAACATATTGTCCATCTTCATTGATTTAAAATTTAAAAATTTAAATCTCTTTTTCTACCTATATTACCTAGAGGCTTGCGAGACCCTAAAATTTTACTGTCATAGATTAGGCTTTCATGAGAAAGATTATTTCTAATTGTTAGAGTAGAATCAACGTCTTCCAAATATCATTTATTAAATCACAGATTTTTAAATATTTTACATCATTAACAACAGTTCAGAAAATAAATCATCTTGTTGACACAGTCATCCTAACACAGTCATCCTATTCCTGTGAAACAGAAATTAAATCATTTATTTAAAACCAGTATCTATTTTTCAACTGAAACTACAGTATTTATTTCATTCAGCTTGAACTGCAAGAAATGCTAACCTGTTCACAATGGCAGTTTCAAGGAATTGCTAACTAATATTCTAACTTTTGTGGTTCTTTTTGCTGTTTTGCCTTCACCTGTGACAATGTGGTCCCATACATTATAAGTTATACCCAGAAGATTTCTGTAAATTTCTTATAACTACTCTCACAATGAGCTTTTCACAACAGTTTGAATGTTGTCAAGAAAGCCTGTGTAATTTGCTTCCCCAAGCTTGCAAATTCACTGAGAACCATAAAGCGTGCAATCAAGAACAAATAGAAAATGCTGCCACTAAGCCACCAAGCCATCAATCTGCTAGTAAAATCTATGAGCTCCAGGAATGACAGGAAAGGCTGTTGAAACTATTAAGCCAAAGTTAAGAAAAGCATTGCTTCATAGCTCATGGTATGAGCAGATTGGGGGCATGAGTAAGCAGACAAATGAGGAATAATATGGATAAAGAAATACTATGATTAGAAAGATTTTTTTATGGGAGTATATGTATACATGCTAATTTATTCTTTTGTAGCTCACAAATACTATCTTGATGCTACATACACAGTTCAAACATTTGTTTAACACCACAGAAAATGATAATATTAGAAAAAATAAGCTGATTTTCGGGAGATGAGATTAATGTACAATATTTAATATACTGTCATTCTAGATATTGTGATGGATTGATTCAATTTGTTGAACTAGAAATATGGGAGTCATCATACACAATGTAAAATGTCTTTGAAAATCCCCTAGGAATTCATGAGCTACTAAAACTGCACTTCAGGGGACTGAGTGATGACCCTGAAAGTGGAAAATTGTTTATTGTTTTAGACCCTATGAGGAGACAACAATAGGATCCTAAACATTAAATTTTCAAAATTCAGGTTCTTTGGACATTTAGTGTGTCTGTAATATCTGAATTCATTATTTGTTTAACTTGACAGAAAAAAAAAAAAAGCATAGTGAAGTTGTCCACAATTGTTGCCTTATTTGTGAGTGCTAGGAGAATTAAGTCTATTCAGTTATTTCTTCATTTTGCTTATTAAAGAAAAATATATACAAGATCTTTTATTAGAATCAATATTTCCTAAATTTTTAAGTTAAATTCAGACTAAATTTGACAAAATCCTATCATTCCAATGAAGCTAATGAAAGTATACTGTGTTTGTATGAATGACCTGGCATTAGGTGTTATCTTCTCTTGCCTTCGGTATTCCAATATTATCTTGACATCACTGTTAAATCAATCAAATTTTGCCTATATTAAACTTGCCTAGCTTTCTACAGCTTCAAATGAAAGCTTGAGTTTTCTCTTTAGATTAATATTTTAACAGTACATTTTTTCCAGTGCATTAGCTGCTACTGGAAATCCAAGATACTATGTCATTACTTGCCATTTATAAATAAAACCCAACCATTTTAGAAATGTCCTAGGTAATAACATAATGAAAAATTTTCAACATATATTTTGCAAAGAGCTTTTAAAATTTATCAGTAAAAATCTCCCTGAACAAACCACAAAGAAGATAACACATCAATAATAATAATGAATATTGTCTTGACAGTTGGTTTTACATAAACAATAAACCACAGAACAAGAATACAGTATTATGGAATGCCTGCATTTTGCAGAAAGTACACACTGTGTGATGCTACCTGCCAATATAATGAGATTTACAATGAAAAATATGAATAGAACTTTGTAAGCCAATTCACCGAGAGAATATCAAATGCAAAAACTACATAGAAATACTATTAAGAACATGACAACAGTTATAAAGAAGTCTGTCACTCTGCTTTAGTTTGAGCTAGTTGGACCCAGATACTGCTTCTTATTTCCAAATACTTTGCTTTATATCAGCAGTATAGAAGACTAACTTAAAAATTCTCCAGCTGGGTTGGTAAATGCTTTCTTCATTTAGGTTTGGACTACTTGTAAAAATAAATATGTAAGTTTAGGAAAAAGTGGAACCTGGTGTACATAGTCCATGATTTGGTCTTATTACAATGCAGAAACTGAAGTGTATTGAGGATTGAAATGAACATTTGTCTTGCTGT
The DNA here is from genome assembly GCA_033628505.1 of Tringa tobata. Taxonomy (NCBI): domain Eukaryota; kingdom Metazoa; phylum Chordata; class Aves; order Charadriiformes; family Scolopacidae; genus Tringa; species Tringa tobata. Next base: position 6,872,210 of record JAHREE010000395.1, on the reverse strand, counting down.
GATAGCAGGTCAAACCTAACTACACTGCTTCTAAATTTCAATTATCCTACAGAGTCAATAATCTGTAGAAGGAAGAGAGCTACAGACGTGTTTGTAAGCGAACTCCTGTAACATAAATTGTTCCTTCTATGAAGGCAATATTTTAATACAACTTATTGTATGGCTCAATGACATTGCCATTAATGAAATACTAATATTTTAAAGCAAATATTTGAATGTTATTCCTATGGATCTGTGGATTTTTGATCTTTTTCATCTCTCATTGTAATTATTACTGGTTCCCGTTAAAGTGATGAATAATATGAATTCAATTTCTCATGGCATCTTATAATAGCTATGTTGAATTTCCTATGCTATATTTTTGCTCAGATGTTTAATCCCCTTTTGAAATTTCTGTAATAATGAACAGATAGTAAAAATCACATTGGTGCAAATGCAAAATGTTTCAAGTCTTTCAATAAAATAAATGTTTCAGTTTTGACCTTGTGTATGAATCACAAGATCAAGCAAGACCTTTACAAGGAATCATTATAGTACTTGTGATGCAGTATAAATTTTATGGACATTCTAGAGTGTTTTCTATGACATTAAATGGTTTGTTTTGAATTAAAGATAAGTTATTGTCATATTTGATAGGGTCCCTCAACCATCTCTGTAATATTGCGGAGATTTGTTTTTCAGGTTTGGAGTATTTTGAATTGAGTATTTTGGTTTTAGCTATCAATTTTCTCTTACATCTGAAAAGGTGACTTGATAACCATATGCATCCTGCTTAACTTCTTGGAAGACTTTATTACTTGATATTACATAACAATTCCATTGTATCTTCAGGAATTTGAAATAGAAATGCCCCAAATTAGTTCCAGTCCTTTTCCCATCCTGCCTCGGATTAAATGAATCAGCATAACCAACAACTTTCAAAAGAGTAGTTGTTTTACGGTTCAACAAAATCCATTTTTACTTTTGACCATTATTCAACATCATTTGAAATTCACTGAGAAAAGAATGGGAACAACACATTTCCAGTTACACAGATGGCAGGCAGATCTCTTTTCAATGAGTCACAGATAGTCACCTGTAATTGCCCACTGCAGGTCAATACCCAAATAAACAGAGCCTGGTCATTGCCAGAATTCATAGGATTTAGATCTTGGTAAGAAATGAAGAGCATTTTACCTCACCTTTATATTCCTCATTGTTGAAAGAGTGTGCCATTGAATCTAAGCAGTGCACTCTCTTAGATCCTTTTCACTTTTTCATGGATACTGGATATGAAATGAATGCAGCGATTTCTATGGAAGTGTGAAATTCCCTCACACTATAAATAAAGGAACGTGTTTAATGACCTGATTCTGTAGAGCAACATGTGTTTTTCAATTACTGTTTGTATACCTGTAGCATAGATAAGACAGAAAATATAGCTCATAGACTCTTTGGTGAGGCATTTATTACCTATATAGGTATAAGCAATTGTCTTCCTTTTAAAGAATAGACACGCAATTGTGGAGATGCAATATGAGAAGAATCCTTTTTCTAAAAAGTACCTCTGACACTGAAAGTGAAAGGTATTCCAAAAAGCAGTTGAAAACCTAGTTTGCATTTAAAGTCTAACTACCTCTAGAATGACCTTTCATCATATAAGGCAGTTTGCATTACACAGTAATCATCCAATCAAAATGCTTTAACTTTTCCTTACTGTCATTGTGGTGGCATGCCTTGGACCTACTATATATCAAATTTATCTAAAAATGTCTATAGGAAGATGTTATTCTGCATACAAGTCTTCACAATCTATACAGCCTATTTTATGTTGGTTGCCTGTATTACAACATCAAGAATAATTAATAATGTGAATTAATAATCTGCAGGGCTTCAATCACACACATATTTTTAATTAACTCTTTAATAAAAATCACAAACACAAACTAACCATAGTAAGATGACAAAAAACAAAAATTGAGATTTAAGTGAAACTTAAGCAGAGAAACTCCTTTCTCCATACTCAGAGTACTACAAGTTTGCCGAAAGTTTACTTGCCAGATAAATTCCAGCCTTTAATAATTTTATTTTTTTTTAATGGAAGGACAACGGTTCCTTAAATATAGTGGTATTACTGGTGCAGCTGTAATGAGGAAGAACAGATGAAAAAGTCTTGTGGCAGCTGTGCACTTCAGATAATATACTACAGAGAAGGATGAATTAGCTCAGAACCATCAGTCTAGAGAGAAAAATATGTGCTCACCCAGGGGATGCTTATGTCATAAGCTTTCATAAAACAGGAAAGAGTCTAGACAGATAGATACACAAAAGGCTTTCTTTTCAGAAAATTTACACGAAAGATAATATTAGAAAATGAAGGCATCTGATACTTTGCATGTAAATCTGCTTCATGTCATGTTATGAACAATAATAATGTCGTATATGTAGTGCTAACAGAGTATCATCTCTTCGCTATGCATAGAATTTTGCGGGTGTGCCGCATTCACCTAGGAAATTCATATGCTCCAGTACTATATGTAATGCAAAAAGTTATGAGTAGCTACTGTTTTCCTACATTTGCATTTTCAAAGCAATACAGATTATATCATTAACAAACCTGCAGCTTACAGCCTTTAAGACTCTAGAAGAAAGATTAAATCTCCCATGTGACAAAACTAATCAAACAAAACCAGGGAATAGCAAGGTTGTCATCTTCATTTTCTGGAAAGATTCTACTTGAAAAAAGTTGCATCAGAGTCATTCCTCAAGGGAATTCTTCAAGTCCTTGAAATTATAGTATATTTGATCTGTTGATTGGTCACACAAGGGATAAACACACCCCACAGACAAAGGGAGTTGATCTATAGCAACATTTCTTTTTCAGTCACAGTTAAAACAGAAGCTAACCTCCCATGGGTTGACTACTTGGATTAACTGCAACTGCTATGGATTAGCTGCAGCTGGACCTGGTGAATATTTATTCTGATGTAATTCTTAATCAAAACTACTAACTCATGAAAACATAGATTTTTACAAGGTTAGGGTTAATGATGATGTTAGGGGGTTTCTCTCAGTGTTAGGATAGAATGTCCAGTTTAATAGCAGACTGCAAGGAGGGAGGCAGAATATATGAGTGCATCCTGTTCTTGGATGTCACTTTTATTTCTAAACCTGTGCTTTTCCTGTTTCTGGTTGGATGTTTGGGTTTGTTCCCATCTCACACGCTAGCTGAGGAAGCTTGAGGTGTAGATTATTCTCGGGCACATTTTAAAACTACTCTTTTGCTAAATGCATTCATTTTTGCATAGCAGTCCTACTACTTGAACCAGAATTACTTCTGTATTACCTCTTACTTATGTGACTCACATGAGAGAGGGATTTGATTTCAGTTTTAATCGTCAAACTCTTGCCTCACCTCAACCCCATGTTCACCACTGTCCCCAAAAAGCCTTGTCGAAAAGAATTTTGCAGATCAGCTAAATTCTATAGTGACTGGCATATTTTCATATTATGAAAAAAAGATTTCACGACAGGATTCAGTAGAAGGAAAAAAAAAAAAAGTGAAGATCTTTCTAAGGGGGAAACCGTTCTCATCCGAGTTATAACAAAGCTTTTGCAAAGACCACCTTGATTGTGAGCTTTTTTATTTCGTATCATAGTTAGCATTATCAAAATAAAATTGTTCTCCCAATAAGTAATGGAAAATGCTTAATCCAACTTCTTCTAACAGCATCATGGTTTATTCAATTGATTTAATATTTTATATTTAACTTTGAATACTATTCAGAGCATACGTCGTTTTATATTGTATTTAAAATATAGAAATAATTAGATTTCTATATAAATCTAAATACTAAATATAAATCAAAATATTTAAGAAATACAGGTATATTTTGTAAATTAAATCTTGTGGAGTTTAGCTTTGAATAGAGACCAGTGTAATTTCTGAAAATAACATTTATACTTGCACTCCATTTGACACTGTTCTCTCTTCACTAGACAACAGATCTGAGAGTTAGGTTGATGCAATGTAATTCAGCATGTAAACTTATTTTCAGTCTGTTCGCAAGAATGTTCTTAAAGACTGATGATCCAGCTGGGTGAAAAGTTTACATGAAGTGTGGTTAATTAGTATCTCTTTATTCATATGTTCTGACGGTATTAGAATATAGCTTATAGCACATGTGAAGAAAATTGAAGAACCTTCCTAAACCTGTTTGAATTTAAAACCTAAGCTCTACTGCAGTCAAATCCTACTTGATAAAGTACTTTTCTTTTTTCCTGTCTGCTTGTGTTAATTTTTAACTGACTTATCCACCTTTAAGAGGAAACTCAGTCTTATTTCTCCTCCGGAAGATTATTCTCAAAAAAAACAAAAACAAAAACTAAAAATCTTAAAAACACTAATGAATGCGATTATGGACAGTGTTTCTGCTTTCTTTGATGTAAGATATTAAAAAAAAAAATATATATTATTTTGCTGGTGATACTCAAACAGAAAAGAACCAAGCTAAAATGAGGAAGCAGTGAGGTGATTCTGGGACTGGTCTAATTAAAAAAGGACCAAGAGAAGAAGATAACCAAACTGATACCAGTTATGCCTTGCAGCTCTGCTTCCTTTCTGATTCAAGACTAAAAGTAGCATATAACAATGCAGACAAAACTGAATAAACCTGAAAAAACCCAGAGATTAAAGTATCAAAGAAATAACACACAAACAGCTGCTGCAGCACACTCTGTCTTTAAATCCCTTATGAATTTCTGGAGCGTTTATAGAAACAGCATACCACCTACATTCATAAATGGCCATAAACAATTTGTGCTTGGGTCAGGCACCATGTCTCCAGAAAAGCTCCCTCTCTATTAATATTAAAAGAAGAAGAGACAGCTGTGACTGTTCAGTCTAAACTACCATGGAAAACAGAAACAGCACTGTATAGGAAGAAACAGTTGAGTGAATAACTTGCTGTATATTATGTATATGATTAAGTTAGTCCTTTATTCTCCTTGTGGCCTCTCTATAAATAGATTGTGATGCCTCCCATTTATTTTTCATTAGATTTCACCCTGTAAATATCATTAAAAAATCTTATTCAATGTATTTACACAGATTATTGCAAATGCAATCAGCGTTGCTTCTATATTTGCCTCATGACTCAAAGAGATTGTATTCCTTTCATTCTTGCTGTCTTAATTTCAGGAATCACAACTGGTAGATGATATAGCTATCTATACAAGTGTCTCAAACTGTGCTTGCCTAAAAAGAAAGTTGGGTGGAAATACATTTCCTTTTTTAGTGAACTTAAGCTTACTGACTATAGGCTTGTTTTTCTTAGTTACTCAGTGAGGAAATCCACCAACTACCGAGAGACCCATGTATCATAGAATGCAAGTTACTGGAATTTTCTTCTATCTGTCTGTGTTTGGCTAGCCTGCATGGCTTGCCTTCATATTTATCCAGTTTCCCATTTCCTCCCTAGTGAGAAGATAAATATTCTAAATCAAGAGGCCTTGAAAGTCTTGGTACCAAGTGCTCTTAAAGAGCTGGCTAAGAATACATATGGGAAGTCATGCTCATTTTTCTATAGTTCTGGGTGACTCCAAATACTGCTGGACAAATATATGGCTTATTCTTAAGAAGCAGGAGGCTTGGGCTGATATAAGTTCCAGCCAGTAAATGGAAAGGTGATAAAATATTCAGGTAACAAAAAGTTACAGTATAGTACCATAAAGAAAACAGTCTACAATTTTTTTGTTTTGTTTTTTTTTTTTTTTTTCTTGTGTCTTTGGTTTTTCTGGGGATGGTAGAATGGGCTTTTTTTTTATTATTTTGTCAAAGAGCTCTGATTTTTTAGATTACATGTTTTAGTGAATAGAAGTAAATATCTGTATATATTATGTTCACGCACAGTTGAGAGATTAGCTTTAATACTGCATTACATCTAAAAGGATCAAAACTCCTTAATCATCAGTAAGACACGCCCTCAGTGGATAAAGGATGGCTTGCTGACTGATCTCAGACACACTTGTTGATGAAACATTTTCATTGAACAGTAGATCTTACAGTTGTCTCCATGGAGAATGATACTAAATTAGTATCAAAATTTTCATCATAATTTGGTGTGAATATAGCAATGTTAGTCAAAAAAGGTGAGAAAAAACATTAAAATGGGCAGAACAGTGTACATAGAACATCCCTACATAGTGGTGTAGGTAAAACACAAACATGATAGGTAAGGGTGTACAGCAAGGCAACCATACAGAACCGAATGGCCAAATGAGGCTGAGGGTTTTAGAGGATCAATAGCTGATCTTGAGCTCCTAATGTAATATTACGGAAAGAAAAAAGATGATGTGAATCTTAATTGTATCAACAGGAATACTGCTAATAAGAGGAAGAGGAGGTGACTTTTGTCTCTACTTATCGGACAGGGAAAATAATTTTGAAGCACAGCTATATTTTGAGGTCTCTGAAAAAGAAGGTGGATGGTTTTCAAGGAAGTTATTCTCTAGTCCTCAAATAACTGGCTCAACATAAAGGGTTCAATTCATACTGATGGCTAAAGAGACATAAAGAATTGACTTCATGAGCTTTTCCATATTTTGAAAAAAGTCACACCAAAATTAAGAGGTAGAAAATAAAGGCAAATAATGAACAGGTATAGGTGCAAATAAATGTAAGCAGAACAGCTATCATGCAATCTTCTATACAAAACAATGTGAATTAAAAGAAATATTCCCAGTACTTTCAATGGCTTCTGAAACTCTTTCTTAGAGACACAAATAGATAACTGCATATCTCAAATATACTTAAATTGTATTTTCATTTATTTGAACCTGAAAGCTTTTTGGTTCAAATTGAAAAATCTTGTTCAGGATCAACATGTACTTTGCTTTGCATTATTCAGAGAGCTGTGAGGGAAAAGAGGTGTTTACTGGGCAACGGTGATGAATATAATTAGTAGCAATAGTTACTCTGAGGTTTAATGATGTTTATAAAATAATAAATAATGTCAATGTCATGTGCCACACTTTAAATAATTGATTGCTTAATAGCATTTTGAAGGGAGTTTGTTTCCCACAGATATCAGCATGACAGCAAAGAGGATCCTTGATTGTATTTTAGTGTTTACAAGTAACAGTGAGGGACATATCTCCAAAGTGTCACATCTTCGCTTTCACTCAGACATGTATGAAATACTTGGCTAAAGCAAACTAAAAATCCTTTTTGAAAATCCAATTTTATCTGTTACAGTATTATGTCCTTTTTACTTTCAAAAGTTATTCTTAAGATGAGATTTTTTAATAAAAATCTTTACTTCATATGGTTCAACTATACTTTCTCTACTTTCTCTATTTCAGTGGTTTGTTTTAAGAAAAAGGTAAGTGTACAGAAAGAAAGAAGACGCAAGAGGAATAAGCTGTAAAATTTTTAGTGGTAGTAGGGATACTTATTTTTGTCTTATTTCTTTAGGACTGAGGTTTTTATGCTTGTTTAAAATCACATCACTCAATTTAAGACACTTCCAGGAGAAAGGAATATTTCATGTATTTCACTGTAAAACAGTCATCAGACTGTACAGAAAGCATTCACTTAGCACATCTATTTCTCTCATTTTTCTCTTTTTCACATGCCACAATTCCTCTAATACATTAACTTTCTGTATCAGACAAAACACCTTACTCCTGAAAATTCTCTTAGCAAATCTTTCATATCCTTGTAATTCAATGTTACTCTTCATGAAAGAGTGGAAGATTATGAACTTGCATTTATTAAATTGTGTAATAGGCATCTGGAATATCATAAAAATGAAACTCCAAAAAAGGGTCTACTTTCTGAAGACTTTCTACATTATTTTATAATATAATGTAAGTCTTTCAGAGGAAAAAAAAAAGTTAACTAAATCAAAAACCAAAACACATACACTTTTTCCATCAAGAAATATTAATTAAACAAGTTTGAAAAACAGTGATAAAAATACTGAACTGCTATTATTTTCTATTACTTTTGACCTATTACATTTTCTATGCTATTTGTGAAAGCATTTGCCCTGCAGTTGAGGTAAATCCTGCATCTCCATATGCAGAGGGTCGTCTTCTCTCAGGAGACATTCAGACAGAAGCTTAGAGGGCATAAATGTTCATAGACATATGTTCTGAATAAACTTACAGTATAATTTCCTTAATCTGCATTTTTACTTTTATTAATTAAAATGACTATCTTGATATCAAGACATCATACCATGATACCTAGAAATCTGTATTTGAAATCAATGATGAGCTACCTGTTCCAAAATACAGAACAAGCCAAACAGAACTTGGAAATGACCCCAGGGTACCAGGTGAAGGAGTGGAGGAGGAAAAAGTTTAAAAGTTGCATGTGTCATCTCTAGTAGTGGTCACTGAAGGAAACTGCATCTTAAGTCTGTAGTGAGGGAAATAGCGATTACCAACAGCCCTGAATGTTTGGATAGGATGACTTTGGGGAAATCTACAGGCTTTGAATAGTCATAAAGAATTGTTGTTCTCATTAGAAATAGATGTGAAAATCCAGAAACGATTAATTGGGACAACAGACCAGGATACAGCAAGTAAGTTTTGCCAATTAGAAATAATAGAACTTTATGCACAGATTCTGGACTCCAATCTGAAGTAGATTTTCTCTGCATCTCATTTAAAATTTCAACGTTCTATTTGTTTACTTTCCCCCCTTCCCATGAAATATCTTTCATGATTTTGTAATGAACTTTAGCATACAGTGAGAATAGAAATATTGTGAATTGCTGGTTGAAGACTGGGTGTTTAGTTTTCATCAAGGGTTTTTTCTTGTCTTCCAAGAGCTGCAGTTTCTAAAGTGCAAATGGAGGTAAATAGAAATAAAATGGAAGCTATTCAAACTCAAAACTGTAGTACTGAAAGAAATAGCTGTAAAGTCACTAGGCAGCTGATAGAAAGCAAGTTTTGCATGACTTATTTTGAATATCAATGTTTATCTAAAAAGCAAGTAAAATACTCAGGCAACATTGGCAAGCTTTCCATAATGGATTAGTGAGTTTTTATCTACCTTAATTTTTGTATGAAAAAGGAAATGCAGTATATTTGAAGACGTAAGATCCAAACAATATGTGTCTGATAGGAAAAGCATTATATTTTCAGTCATCATTAGCAAGGTTTCTGAATAGCCTAGTTCAAAACTATTACAAAATAACCAAAGGTTGCTAAGAAATGCTCGCTAATTTGCAAAGTGATTCATAAGAACATAACATGTATGCACTTGGAAAAAAAATATACCAGAAAACCTCCACAACCATATAGAATTGTATTTTAAAGCTTCAAAATGGTACTTTCGATGTTTTTATTTTACTGAGTTTCCAATAAAAGAGAGAGAGAGAAAGCATTTTTCTGTGAACTTGATGCCTGATACATTCCTGAAATATAAATTTGTGTTTACTTCTCTAGCTAGTAATTATTTAATTATTCATTCCTGTACAATGAATAAAATCAAGATTATATCACCCATGGTGCATTCAGCTGGAGATTACAATTTTTCAAAATAGAAGAATGAAGCTAGGTTTCCAAATGTGTTTTTAGACACAGACATATGGGTTTTGATACTTGGAAGTACAAGGAATTCAGCAACCTCCTGCAAGAATTTATGGGAGCTGTTCAAAGCTCAGTATTTGGAAAATATGGCTTACAAATTGCATGTCTAAATTTAGTTCTGGACCTTGCTTTAAGTCAGTGATAGAAAAAAAAAAAAGGGCGTTGACTGATATGTTGCATTGCATAGATATGTATTTCATCCCCCATTTCCCCACACTAATTTTTCTCAGGTTTTTGGTTCTTCTTCTTAATATTGTTGTAAAGAAAAACTTTATTGTTACCTTTATGGCTTGGAAGTATTTGAAAGGAAAACAAAAGATACAGCGAGCTTCCAAACTGAGAATGTCTATTCATTTGAAATGGAATTTCAGATGCCAGATTTTGCAGTTGTATTCCATCTTACCATCATACTGTATATCATTGACTTCATCTTGAAAGAACTAACTACTTCCAGAAGGTATTGAGGACCTTTTGCCCTTGTGGTATCAATAGGATATAGGGTATGGAAGGCCATTTTTCAAACATCCTAAGCATGAAAAGATGTACCTAGTAATTTCAACAGAATTTTGGTGCCTTACTTTAAATTTTAAGATTTTGTCTTGATTGCTCCCCTGAAAAACCAAAGTGTTATTCAACTTTGTTTTGTGAAAACAAACTCACATTGGATTATTCTGTTTCCAAAGAAAATATTGAGGAAAAATGGCAAGAAACTATACTGGACAGTGCACTGGGAAATTAGAAGAGGTAAAGAAAGAACTTCATATACTGATCTTTGAAACACAGAAGCCAGTAATACATTTCAAAGCTGCTGAACCTAAACTTGGTGCAAGGCAGTCTCATTCCTAGAAAGATATTGCCATCTACCTGTAGTACTGATAACATTGATTATTTCTAGTACCTTAATATCACAATTACTTCAAAACTTATCTTACTATTGACTGGCAGCATGAAAGAGGCAATTCTAGAGAAGCTTGAACTGTCATCAGTACTGACCCTGCTGGGACTGGCTCTGCAAGGGCTGGTTGCATCTCTCTCCTTCAAATAATTTCAGTTCTGTCTTTTAACATAGTCATATTAATCTTGTGCTAATGGGAAAACCCTAAGGAAATCAAAGAGGAAGGAATATGTCTTCATTAGAGTGGGACTTCTTTTTGCACATATTACAGACTGAGACCTTTCTCATAACTAGGCCACCTTCATAGCAATGAACAAGAGGAAACAACCTTTCATATCTGAATTCAAATCTTCTTTAAGTCCCTGTGTATTCAGTTTAAAATCATAACTTTATGATCAGTGGCTCCTGTTAAATATGATGAACAATGAGTTTAAATGGGATTCCTATTCCAGGGCTCTGGTATATTATTGTCACCTCTGCTACATTTGCACAAGGACTTTTAAATGCATGAGAGGGCTCCACTTCAAAGTTTCAGCATGGTTTTGAAGTAAATCTCCTGACCATCTCCATTTACTGTGCTTTCGTTTCACTTGTGAGCTCTTTAATTTGTTCCCCTTCTGAGGCAAATGAGAATATGTGATCCAACAAACACACTTAAGAATGTGGGCAGGCAGTCCATAAGAATCAAGCCGAGATAGCTTTATAACTCCTTTTGTTTCTAAAAAGCCCTTAGCTCTGACTCTCTCCCTCTATAGATGTGCTGTAATTGTCCTGCAGTACTTACTTCTTTTAAAGACAATCTAAAAGAAGCAGACTGAGTAAACCCTTTGAGAGTGTTCTCACCCAGCCTTCCTTAAACACTGATGGGGAACTGTTCTCATTGCCTGTACAATTTCCATTCTCTCTCTGAGGTATGAGTGTGTGTGACAGCATGTTTTGTTGCTTTCATCCACAGGTCAGGAAAGATAGCTACCTCCATATTAATAATGTATTTGATTTAAAATTCATGGAAAAAAGAAACAACCAAAAAAAATTAAAGGATTATCTCTGGGAAATGTGAAAAATTTGGGTGGTGTTTTTAGCTTCTCTGCACAGTTACAAGTGTTGATTTTTGGTGCTCATATGTTATACATTGCCATAATACAATAAGATGTACTAAATGTTCATGTTATTTTACTTTTTAAATCATTTTGGTAAAGGGTCAAAGCCATAAGCGCTAAATGAATCGTGTGTGTGTGAGTGTGTTTGTGTGCTTGCATGTGTGTGTGGTTTATCTAATATTATAAAATTCCTGCTGTGAAAACTTGATCCCACATAAACAGTGAAAAACGTTGGAAACTCTTGCATTTCAGGAAATAATAAAGCTAAAGGGTTAGGTTGTAATTCGTGTTCTAATATCCATTACTTAAACAGATATACTCCAGTCAGTTCAATACAAAGCAGCCATTTTCTGATTTTAAATAGAGGATAGCATCCTCAGAAAGCTAGTTAATAAATACAAAGTGAAGAAAAAAACTCATTTGTCTGTCTCAGTGTCGGTGTTCATATAGACTGCTAGCTATTTTAGACAAAATCCTGAACATTTTTTCTATGTTATAAAGGTCTTAAGACATTGTCAGTAAAAAAGCCCTCACAGCAAAACAGAAAAATCAACAACAACAAAAAAATATTTACTAATGACCAATCTGAAGAAAATTTCTTAAACTTATACTGTGCAGTAGGAATATCCTCTGAGAAAACTAGATAATTACTAATGGAAAAAAAAACAACATGAAAGTATTACAAAAATGCTGAAAAATGTGTAAATTCAAGAAGTAGATGTGCTTAGGTGCTGAATAAGAAGGCTATGATACAGTACGGTGGCTTTTAATAAATGTGTAAGGGGTGTGCTGTAGTAGGTACAAAGTTTATATGGGCTGTTCATAGTAGGACTGAGTCCATCAGGATTGTTAGTTATTTTAGACAACATCCTTGCCATTTTTCCATATTATATAGAATTTAGCATATTGCCAGTCTGAAAAACAACACCCAGGAATAAAATTCAGTGACACTTCTTACCAATACAGCTCATCAAATTGTAAATGGTGGGGAAAAAAACCCAATACTTGATTCCTGTTTGTTGGAGTCACTCAATGCAACAAAAGGAAATAAAAAAACCCAGATCACCCAATCCTCAAAAACAGTACCCCAAAGATGGTTCTTTTTGAAAATGCTCTTCCTCTGTTCTTTCTGCATGCACTGGACCCCTCAATGTATGTTTTACAAGAGGCCAGTGTACTTCCATATTTATCCCTGGTACTTAAATAATTAACATTGATTACCATTGCCTTTTTTTCACTGGGTATGTGTGCCAAAGGCTGCTTGGTGCTAAATATATTTGTTCTGAATTACAGTAATTTGTTCTTTTCAAAATCCAAGTCCTCTTGGCTCCAGGATGGATTTCATCTATCCTGGAATCCAAATAAAAGTTAACAATTGTCATTTAACTTGGGAAACGAACAAAATTGGAAATATATGAAGTGTCTTAAAGTGAAACTGTAATGGAACAAAGTAACAACTACGTTTCTGAACAGTTGTTCATGGGAACCACTTGGAGAGTCACCACATTTTAATAACAGCCTTGATAAATAGAACATGGCAAATCCTTTCTTTCTCTTTTTCAGTGCTACTGGGGACAAACAGGAGATTTCTGCACAAAGATAAAGTAATTCAGTAGGTAAATGTTAGTCTTTGTAGTCACAGCTAAAGCATGTACAAATGCAACTTAGGTAAGCAAGCTGAATACTCTAGAGGAGACAGGCAAAGCAGGAAACATAACACAGAAATCACCCCTTGTCTCCTTAGCAGGATTCACAAAAAAAATTACCAAGAAAAAAGGTGTAACAACAAAAAAATGTTTGCTGTCTGTTTTATTCATTTTATATAAATAGTCTCTTTCAAAATATAAGGGAATGTCATAATTTTCAAGGGGAAGATAAGACAGCCCTAACATATTTTTAAAATCTGGAGCAAAAGTAGGATTGAGGAAGATTACTCTCAACTTTGCAACTCTAAGAAGAAAGACACTTTCAAATAGATCATCAAAGTGTATCCAAAAATTCCATGATTATTTTTTTTTAATGAATAGAACCTAGTATATTGTTATATTAATAGTAATGGGTTTACTGAATAATGTAAAGCTTAGCCATTAACCTGATCATCAGATCTCCGAGCACAGTGATATCGAAGTGTTTCCCCCCCCCCCCCGGACAGGTATGAAATATAGCCTACGTAGGTTTCTGTGGAGGCATGGTGTTGTGTCTCTCTACAGGGAGATGTTAAATTCTGTAAGTATATTGGAAAACACAGAAGAGTTCTTTACTCCTTCAGTTCCTCAGGAAATTAATTGGCCAATTTCCAAATGCTTTTTCATGTATTTAAAAATATTTTGCAACGAGCTGTTGTTTCGGTACACTGGCTTAGCTCACAAGCTTTGATTTGGGATCAAATGACACTGTTGATTTTGGCCCTTTCTGAGAATCACCTGTTTTGCAAATGTTTTAATAAGGTACAAGAGATATTTACTGACTATTATGTGTTAAAGTAGGGTGCCAGCTACATAACTGGCATTTAATATGTAATTTTTAAATACTATAAACCTGAAAACAATAAATATAGAATAATGTAGATTAGTCTTTGGAAACCAATTTTCCTTCAATATGGTGTAGAGGATTTATGATTCTTGACAGTTTAAGGCACAATGTGCAACAATGAGGGTCATGATTTGTTAATCCTTCTTGAAAAAATGAAACTATTATCTTGGATATATTTTTGTTATAACATAAAAGTGAATTTTTTGTATTTTGATGTGCAAATTTTTTCCAGAATAAAATACCATACGCAGAGCAACTAAGAGAAATTCTCTCAGAAAATGAGGTTCTTGACATAATGTTTAACATTCTGCTTGACATTGATCTGCTATTCTATTTGAAGCATTTTCATTGCCTTTATTTACTATTTGCATGTGATCAATTTCCATATGTTTCTGACTTGAATTCTTTGCTTGAACAGTTTGTATTTTGACCCTTTGACTTTTTTCCCATTCAAGTTATCTGTAAAAAAAATTGGAAACTGTGAAATTCATCTTTCCATGCTCAAAAATGATGGCTTTTATATATCTCTTGTCTAATCCTTTTTATGAATTATGTAAAGTCCTCAATTTTTTTAATTGAAAATTAGGGGGGGTCGTGATGCAGAGTAGGGTGTTACTGAAGATAGTAAGATTTTGGTCTGGTTAGGAAATTTTAGACAGAAGAATTTCCGTCAGAAAAGACAGATTTGCAAGAACTGAAATCTGTCAAACTGTTAGTTTTCATAACAAGAACAGTTTCCTAGATCAAAAGGACAGAGGCAGGAAAATTGCATAAACTTTCAGAGTAGCTTTAATGGCCACAACACTCATAGGTAATGTAGGACACTGCTTGTGCCTGGTTCAGATCAGGGACTTTAAAAGATTTTTCCTTCTTGGCTATAATTTCCTATCATTTCGTTTTAATTCCCCTGTTAAAATTTAATTGACATTATAACATATATATTAAAGAAAACAAGGGTATGTCATGAAATTAAGTTATGTGATATTATGCCTTAATGATTGAGTTAGAGTATTTTGTTGGATCAACAAATACTAAAGAGCAAGTATGAGTTATCTGAATGCAGATAACTTTTTCTGATGAAAAATTTAGTTTCACAGAAACAAAGTAAGGAGATGAGTACTTGAATTGTTATTTTCATTAAATACATCCCTGTGCTCAGTATTTTAATAAGCAGAAACAACTACTGAGGTTAGTAGACTTTTAGATCAGTTCCACTCTCAGCATGGCTTTTTTCAAATTAAAAAATCAAGAATTGATGTGAGGGCTTTGGAAATATCAGATGATTTTTTAGATTTTCAGAAACAAACTCTCTGAACCTTCTTAGAAAGCACAAAGCAAAATCCAAGGAGCTGTGATGATTAGCAATTAATTAGATTAAGCCACTGATTCATTTTCAACAATTGCTTTGCCATTGCAGAATCATTTGTAGCGTGAACATTTGTAGCACAAATCACTAGTCTAGTGGCCTTCTACGCTGGAGTTACTGTAACAGTAGACAAGGTAAGAGCTACGGATGCCATCTATCTGGACTTCTGTAAAGTCTTTAATGCAGTCCCCCACAACATTCCAGCCACTAAATTGGAGAGATATGGTTTTGATGGATGGACTGGTAGATGGATAAGGAACTGGCTGCATGGCCACGTCCAAAGAGTTATAGTCAATGGCCCAATGTGCAAGTGGAAACCAGCAGTAAGTGATGTCCCACGAGGTTCCATACTGGGACCAAACTATTTAATATCTTCATCAATGGCATAGATGATGGGACTGAGTACACCTTTGGCAAATTTGCAGATGACATCAAGATGAGTGGTGCAGTTATTTCCTAGAGGGAAGGGATGCCATCCAGAGGGACCTTAACAGGCCTGAGGAACGGGCCTGCACAAACCTCAACAAGTTCAACAAGGCCAAGTGCAAGGTCCTGCACCTGGGTCGGGACAAACCTAAATATCTATATGGACTGTGGGATGAGTAGATTTAGAGCAACCCTGTAGAGAAGGACTTAGGGATACTGGTGGATGAAAAATTGGACATGAACCAGAAATGTGAGCTTGCAGCCCAGAAAGCTAACCGTATCCTGGGCTTCATAAAAAAAAAGCGTGGCCAGTAGGTTGAGGGAGGTGATTCTGCCCCTTTAATCCACTCTGGTGAGAACCAATCTGAAGTACTGCATCCACCCTGGGATCCCCAGTACAAGAAAGACATGAACCTGAGAGTGAGTCCAGAGGAGGGCTGGAACACACCTCTTACGAAGAAAAACTGAGAGAGTTGGGGTTGCTCCGCCTGGAAAAGAAAAGGCTCCAGGGAGACTTAGATGTGGCTTTTCAATATATAAAAGGGGCTTCTAAGAAAAAAGGAGAGAGGGTTTTTATCAATGCCTGCAGTGATAGGACAAGGGATAATTGCTTTAAACCAAAAGAGGGTAGATTTAGATTGGATATAAGGAAGACATTTTTTTATTATGAGCTATATGACAGGGTCTGTTTCAAAGCTGGTGGAAGTCAGCAAAATCAGTTCATGTTGGATCATGAACTGGGTGATAAGGCTCCTTAATGTTCATCTGGCACTGATACTGCCTCTCTGAATTTCAATAATCCTCTTTCCCTTTTGTGTCTTAAAGAAGAGAGTGGAAGCAAATTGCATCAAGGAGCAGGTGAAGGAATGAAAGTTGACAGACTAGTATAATTTTGTTATTTTATGGATAATGCTAAAATCACAAAACAGAGTCTGAACCACAGATGCTTTAATAAGTCATTTCTGATTGCATCCACAGGAAACCAAACAGTAAGCAACCACTCTGCCAGTCTCCAGTTTAAAATTTTCTTTATTACTGTACTTAGAAATTTACTGTAACAGCCAAAATTTGCCAAAACCTCTGGAAGCACTCCCATCCCGGCTGTTTCTATGGGATAGAAACTTCAGGCTTCTGACTAGTCATCAGGATTTGATTTTCTATTTGCATCATTTTGCCAGAAACTTATATTAGAAAAGTATCCAAAGTAATACTTATTGAATTGTATATGGATATTGAAAAAAGGGAAAACAGAGGAGTTTATTTACTGCATCCTAGTTCTACACAATGCATAGAAGACATATGCACATCTTGTGATGGGTTGCTGTCCAAAAAAGTGCATGTCAACTGAAGTTACTAAAGGTAGTTTTGGCAAACAGAAGCGCAGTGGCATACCAGAATCCTCTTTGCCTCATGTAGTCTGGTGATATCTGTTCCTATGAGCACAGGCAGCTTGGTGCTTACACACTCCAAGAAACAACCATCTGAAATGGAGCAGGCAGAAGCAAGGACAATTCTGTCTACTACCTCTACACCAGTCTTCCAGAATGGAGCAGAATATCTTCAGATCTGAAACAAAACAGTAGCCTTATTTAATGCATGCTGTATAGTTTTGGGCAAATCTCAGACTTAAGAAAAAGAACAGACTATTTCTTATTTTTTTTTAAATACTGGGGTCAAAATCTGAGTTCCGATGCAATATGTTTGCATGTGAGACTGCATACACTCCTGCAAGATGAAGGAACATATTTATTCAGTGCTTTTAAATCCCAGAAAAAGTTTGATAATAATGAGCTAAAAGTGTAGTGTTTTAGGGCAATACAAATCTTTTTGCAATTTCTTTTTTATTATGCACTTGATGAGGTGGCACATTTACGTTTACTCATCTAATGTCTCATACTTTCTTTTAAGACTTCTGAACAACACACGATGTTGCTACTTTTCTTGTAAAGCCTCATATTATGTACTAGGTTCATTGTATAGACAGCATACAAAAAATAAATTGTCTCTATACCAGTAAAACAAGCAAACAAAATCACCTTAGATAATTATTTTACTCCCCTGTCTGTTTCTGAAGTGTGACATTCACTGTTGTGCCAGGATAGAATCTTGCATACATTAGATTTGCAGAAATGTTGTTTTGGATTTCACAAAACATAGGGAAGGCTCCTAAGTACCAGGAGAGTATCTGCAATGTCACAATAATTTTTAGGTGGCCTTCTTTCCATTTCTTTTCTCAGTTTTTTTCTGGGTTTCTTTTTTTTTTATGAGGGTTCTCCACAGACTTTTTTTTTTTTTCCCTGTAATGAAAGCTGGGATTCTCTTATGATCAAAATGTCTTGTGATTTCTCATGATCTTGATCTCAGACCTTAACTAACCTATAAAATTTGTCACATTTTCAATAAAACAATGAGATTTAGCAAACCTGGAGGTCATCTAGTTCAGCCTCCCATTTGAACTGGGACTTTTGTGAGCATCAGGTCATCTCAGCTATGACTGTGTCTAGCAGAGCATTGAAAATCTCCAAGGACAGAGGTCTCTTAACATCCTTCCAGTGCTGTGTTACACTGCTAACTGTGCTACCCTATTCATGAATTTTTTACCAGCAACTTCATCTTGTTATGCTGTTTGGTACTACTACGAAGAGCATAGTTCTGTTGTCTGTGTAGCTGCCCCTCAAATGGCCATAGGCTTCTGGTACATTTCCCCTCAGTCTTCTCTGGATTCAACAACCCTTGTTCCCTCATTTCTCTTCACAGCATATGTGCTCTGGTCCCTGGTCATAATGGCAGCCCTCTGCTGAACTTCTCCAGTTTCTTCACTTCATCCACTGGAAGTGGATGGAAGGCAAAATTGTATGCAATATTCTGCATGTAACCTCATCAATGCCAAATACAGAGTGACAGCAGCTTTCCTTTATCTTTTAGGCATATTGCTCTTAACATAGACCAATACATTGTTTGGCACCTGTGCAACGACAATGCACTATTCCACCTGGAGTCCACTGTAATCTTTAAGTTCCTACCTGGAGTGCTACTATTTGGTAGTCAGTCCCTAGCCTGTACAAATGCTTAGGATTTTCCATCATAGTGTCTGGCTGAACTTTGTCTCACCAAAGATCAGGAGATTTCTGTTGGCCCCATTCCTTACATTTTTCAAAATCACTTTGGACTGAAACTCTGTGCCAACAACTCCCCTTAGTTTAGTCATCTACAAATTTGCCTGTGGGTACACTGTGCCATCGCACAAGCGGCTGATGAAAATGTTGAATACATATGGGGCCTCTCGGCCCTCTCGGACCCTCTGATTGCTGCTGGCTGTCAGCCAAAATCTAGTCAATAATCACTACTATTTGTGCCTGGCAGTCCAGCCACTTCTCAATCCATCTAGTAGTTCATTTTTCCAAAGTGAGTTCTGTGTTTTGTCAATTTCCAAATGGAAATGTTGTTAAAGACGGTGTCAAAATCTTTACTAACAATAAGGTAGAGTCTCTCTAGTCTATCCACATCCATATAATCCCTTGTTGTATGGCAGAGAGTTTTCATGTCAGTCAAGCCCTTTGTAAATCTGTGCCAACTACTCCAGACACATTTATCTTTCATGTGCTTGGAACAGAACCTAAATGTGAAAGTTTTGTGATCTTTCTAGGGACTGAGGTGATGCTGATCAGTTTGTTCCTTGGACCTACACAGGCTACTTTGCTTTTTCTAAAGGCAAGATGGGCACAGTGTTATTTTTCTGGTTTTTACTGGTCAGGCACCTACCCTAATCACTTATGATTTTCCCAGATGACAGACAGTTGAATTAAAAAATCACAGCCGACAGCTGTGATTTAGCCCTTCTGGGTGAATTCTGTCTTGTTGCAGAGATTTGATTGTACCCAGCTTGTTTGAGTCTGTTGTGTCCCTGCTGTTTATTGCCCCATGCCTTACTATCTCTTCCTGGGTCACTCTTCTATAAAAACAGATTGCTAATAATCCCAGGATCCTGAATAGCTACTACTTTCCTATTTCCCTCTGTGAACCCCTCACGGCTTTTCAGACTCTTGAATCAGAAAATGTCAGGCAAATGTCTCTAAGGAGAGTACTTAATCGGAATCAAATATATCAGACCTGCTACCACCTGCTACTGTCACATTTTCTGCTAGTCTCACTCAAAAAGGGAAACCATAGATCTCCAGTAGTATAGGCAAGAGAGAGAGGCACAGGAAGGTGCCAAAGTGCCTTTCCTTAGAAGAACAGTACGTTTTCATCCAAGAAATTTACTTGTGGTGCACAACGGAATGGTATATCTGAATATAAAGAAAAAGTAGGTCAGCAGTTGTTTTGATATGAGAGGGACTTATCTTCAGAAAGTACGTACATTTGGACTAGTTTTGGTTTAAAATTAATATATTTATTTCAAGCTTGCTATCTATGAAATTTGACAGAGGGACACACATCTCCCCCCCCCCCCCCATCCCACAGACTTTACCCTGCATCAGTGATTAGAAAGACATGGGTAAAAAAGAAATAGGATTGGTCTTTTTTCAAAGGTGTGACTTTTGTCTCTAATAAAATTTCTAATAGGCATTTAAATACATGTCAGATATTATTGTGAGAATACAGTAAATGAGTGTTCCAGTTTTCTGCTATAGAGATGTGGATTAGCACATGAAAGGCACTTTCTATTACAGATTTCAAGAGGGAAAAAATATTGCTGAATCAATGCACCATATTATATGGAACGGTGTGTATTGTCCGCATTAGTGATGGTTTTGCATGAACATTGAAAATCAGAAAAAAAGTTTCTATTTCTTGTTATATTTAAAATTACTATTGGAACTTTTAATTTTAATTCAGAAAATATACCAAAAACATTTTCAAGAAAAAGAAAATTATCATTACTAAGTTGTCCTTACTGTTGTATCAGAAGTCTTTCCGTCTTTCTGTCTTTGGTAACCAGTTAGCTTCATTCAAGCATATGTCAAAGAAGAAAACTATTGTAAAACATTAATTCAGCAAATGGGAAATACCGCCAATGGAAATAGAAAGAAGTACAATTATAACACTATGGCCAACTAGAAGTTAACAATTCAGTGGCTGTCTTCTGATCCTCATATTAAAATTGGGTTTTTTGCTAAAAAATTGGATTACTTCCTCCACCCAAATCTCTTTCCCCCCTCCTTCCCACACACCCAACATACAGGAAACAAGTTAATTTAACCTTGTTAGGAAGTGGAGCTTATGTATAAATTAAGCTGGTTGGTAATTTGGCTTCAGCTTAGAGAATATATATCAGAAAAGTGTATTTACTGGATTTTGGTTTTGATAGCTCAGCATAAATCCTGACCTTTCATTTTAAACACTGAAAATTTGCTACAAATAAGATGAAAGGCAACTTAGAAGTTATAAATAATTACAGCCAGCTGAGTAATTTACATAATTGTTTTAACTACTTGTCTCTGAAAGAATGTGATTTCCTCACACTTATTGGAAGTTGGTTATAAAAGGAATTTTTATTATATTTATTACTTCATTATAAATTTTGAACATGATATTTAAAACACAGTAATTCAGTTTCAGACCACTATCAACAAGTAATCATTAAGGTCATAAGAGGTATTAGGTATTCAAACTGTTCAAGTCTTGTGAAGAAAAAAATCACTAAATAATATGATTTACTAGAAAATAGATGCAGAAACAAAGATGTTTCCTTTAAATTTTTTATTCACCTTCTAGTTTGTAATTTCAAATTTCTCACTCCAGTCATAACATCTATGAGGAACCCTATTAAGAAACAACCGAAAATCTTATAAAAATATGGAACTCAAGGAATCAAGTCTTAAGCAAAGACCTGTAAAGTTGGAGAATGCAGTCCTGCAAAAGTCAGTGGCAATTTTTTCACTGGTTTAAATGGGGCCATGGGTTTACCACATATAGTACAATATTTACAATAATGTGAAATAGAGACAGTTACACATTTTGCATTGTTATTGATTCCTGACCAGTTGATACTATTACTAGGAGGAGATCTTGCAGTAGTCATGGCACTGAATCTTTTACAGGGTGAAGAAGGTTGATGAGAGGTATTAGGAAAACATCATCAGAAAATTTTATAAACTGCTACATGTTTTTCTTTCTAGGTCACACAGGCCTTGTCCAAGGCAATGTCGATGGAAAGAAATAGGCTTCTGTAAGATTTAGTGGCTGGGTACAGAGTTTAAATGTAATGTGTCAGAGTGCTGTGAAGTAATTGTGTGCGCACGCCTCGTTGTAGTTGTGAAGGATGCAGTCAGACTCTTGTCTGCTCGCTTAATTGCCTTTGTGTCAAGAGTCTGAGGGATTTGGGATTCTTACTACCCAAAACACTATCTCATTTCACATAAATTATAATCTTTCTGGTGTGAACCATCAAGTGTGCAAGCTTAATATTCAGTTTCTAGGAGTAGCACTGCAACTGTTTATCCAGCTGAAGAAATTATTCAGCTCAGTTTTTAACGGTATGGATTTGAAGTAGAAAGAAAATGCTTTCTGGTTTCTTGGGAAACAAGTCTATTTTAGTTCAAGGATGAATGTTAATGCAATAATTTCATTACTGTGCTTCCTAGTTGAAATAGTAATTTGTTAGAGGATTAAAAAGGATTTAGCATATTGAATGGCATATAGCTGTATAAATGTAATTACAAGAACTGAATGATAGGGTTGTGCAATATAAGCCTTGTGTGTTAGCAACGAAATGAGATTAGTTTGAATATAGTAATTCAAACTGGAGACATATTTATTTTATGTCACATTCATGTACATTGTAAACAGTAGTTCAGAGGTGTGTTTGTCACAAAGGTATTTTATTATTAGTGACTTCAAAATAGGTATACATGAAATAAGATTTAGTTTAGTTCAAATCAGTGCTTTCACAAGCTTTCAAAAGTGTTTGTAAAATGTTTCAATCAGAGGTCCTTTCTACATTAGAAAAGTCATGCACTTTGGACTGGAGCAGAGGAATGTTGATGAAATGATAAATTAGCAAGCATGACTTTACAGTCACTATAGACCAAGGAGAGTTGTAAGAACACAACCATACTAGGTCACGCCAAAGATTTATCTAGTTCAGTATTCCATTTTAGAAAAAAAATGATAGTGGATACTTACAGTGTAACCGTCTAGTGATACTTGCCCAGATAAATCCTTCACAAAATCTGCAGTTTTAGCATTTTCTGAGCTATAGACTATATCTTTATGTTTAACTGTATTTGAGGGAATTTTCTTCCATGAATATTCCTAATTCTTTTTAAGTCTATGTTTTGACATTTACAATACCCTATGGGAAAGACTTCCATATATTTATCATGTATTGCACTTCGTCTATTTTAAATCTTCTGTTTAACATTACTCAGCCTAATTTACATTCATAGAAGATTGTGATGAGCATCAAGTTATCCAATCCAAATTACTTCATAGTCAAGAACAATGAATAGGACTGGCATGATTTATTTATTTTTTTAAGTAATATCTCTTGTATAGTAAGTGTCAATTACTGACAAGCTAAAATGATGCTTTGTGTTGCTGAAAAATGTTGTCCATGTGCCTGCAATTTTTTAACAGTCCATTGAAACTCTTAGAAAAGTAAGGGTGTGTAAAACCTGTCCTTTAAAATTTCAAACCAGCCAAAACCAAATCTTATGGGGAAAAAAAAAAAAGAAAGAAAGAAAAATTTCATCATTTTTAATAACAGATTGTATTTTTGTATTGCCATTGACATCAGAAAAACCTGTTCAGACCAAAAGAATGCATCATGACCTCTCTGAGATGGTAAGGAATTCGAGGAATGCACTAACAGGACAATGTTCAGATGGTTGTAAAGTCAGAATTAGGTGAACTCCAAACTTATTTCTCAACAGATACCACCTACTGTCAAGCATTATTTAACATTTAAGAACCCATCAAAGGCCCCTCAACTGGAGATCATTTCAAGGTGATAGTGGTAACACCCCCTTTTTGGACCATAGCTTAGTTATCAAGCATCAAATTAATCATCAGAAAAAGAATCATAGAATCATCTGGGCCGGGAGAGACCTTTGAAGGTCATCTAGTCCGATCCCCCGCAGTCAGCGGGGACACCGCCAACTAGACCAGGTTGCATAATTGCAACCCTGGCCTTCAGGAGAGCTGACCTAGGCTTTTTCATGGAAATATTTTGCAGATTCCCCTGAAGCGCAAAAGAACTCTGCTGGAGTAGAGTTGGTTGACCCTCAAGGACCGCCTCTTCAGGGCACAAGAATGGTCCATCCTCATGTGCAGGAAGGCAAGCAAGCATGGCAGAAGGCAAGCACAGATGAAGAGGCAACTCTGGACTGAAGCAGTATAAAAATATTTTTTTGATATAGACAGTCAGTAAGACAGTGATAAGATCACAGGACCCTAATAGGACAACAGAGTGCATCGAAGGCTTCTGAAGAGGCTGGCTTATGTTACTAAATGTGTTCTTCATGGGACAATAATTAACTGATGGTATTTAATGTCTTTCATTAACAGCTACAATGACTCGATGAAAAGCACCTTCAGTAAGTTTGTGGATGACACCAAACTAGGAGCAGTACTCAATATGCTGGAGGGAAAGGTGACCATCCACAGGGATTTCAATGTGCTGGAAAAATGCACTAACAGAGACTTCATGAAATTTAACAATAATAGGTGTGGAATAACCAGCTGCAAGAGGGCAGGCCTAACTGGCTTGAAAGCACCTTTGAGGGAAAGGCCTTGGAAGTCCTGGTGGCCAGGAGGTTGATCACGAGTCAGCAGTGCGCTCTTGTGGTTACGAAGGCTAACTGCATATTGAGCAGCAGTGGTAAGAATGTAGGCAGCAAAATGAGAGGAGTGATTACCCCAATCTATTTGACGTCTGAAACCACATTTTGAGTGCTGCATCGGAATTTAGGCTCCCCAGTACAAGAAAGACGTTCACAAACTGATGTGAGCCCAATGGAGGCTTACCAAGAGGGCTGGAGAACATGCCTTATGAGAAGAGTCTGAGAAAATTGGTATTGGGTTTTCTTTTCAGTCTGAGGAAGAAGCATTAATGAAGTCTTACTGCTGTCTTCAACTACCTAATGGGTTGTTGTAAAGAAGATGAAGCCATACTCCTCTCAGAAGTACACAGAGAAAATACAGGACTGGGCAAGATCCTGAGCAATTTGATCAAACATTAAACTTAGCCCTGCTTTGAGTAAGACCTTAGATCAGATGACCTCCAGCGATACTCTTCAATCTACTTTATTCTGTGATTTTAAGTTATAGAAAACAATATCTGTTGAGCAGATCTTAAGTTTTAATGATTCCTGTTACAGCAGTAAGGTCAGAAAATTTAACTTTTAAGAACACAAAATATTTTAGCAACCTTTTCTTTCTTTATTCATGCTTTTGCTCCTAGACTTTTCCAACTGTGATTTTATGTGCTCATCTAGAGGTTTCAGTTCTCTTAAACCCTGCTATACATAAAGTTCTGAGAGTAAAATTTCTCTTTCATAAAGGAAATTGTGTTCCTTGGAGGGTGAGTTCTACTGACATAAAATACATTTCTTTTCTGCAAGACAGAGCATTTTAAAGCTTCGGGTCTATATGCATTGTCTAGCTGTACTGGGCACAGCTTACACCTCATAAAGTCATAACACTGTTATTTCATTTTTTCCTATGCAGTATGTGTGAATGTGTTCTATTCCTTGGTAAAATTTCTGGTTTTCCGTTCTGCTCCATGGGACATGACTCTGGAACAAATATTAGTATAAACCTATGATGTAAAGGAGAAAATGATAAAAACAGACCAGAAATAAGCTATAATATTCACTGTGTTTTATGCTTTCATAGTGCTTTTGGTTTATCAGCTAGTGCAGTTATCGATAGATTAATATCTGCTGCTTTTCGTGTTGTACTCTAACTGAGGGAACTGCTCAGATGAAGAATACATACTGAAGAATAGACAGTTGACAGAATGAGGACCCACACATAAGAGTATCTCAGAGTATCTATTGCCAATTGACCAAATAACTATGAACAAATTCATAAATATTCAGAATTTTCATTAAAATTAATGCTAACCTGAACTTTTTCTTCTTTTCCAGTGAACATTAAAAGTACATTAGCAATGTGGAACTGAGAGCATGCAGTAAATATTCTCTCTGATGACAGCATATATAATTATGCCAGTCAAGACTGCAATTCTCAGACAAGTAATTACCTAAACACTACTTTTGAGCAATGTAAACTTGAGAAAGACAGTTATGGCAAGCGAGAAATCTTCATATCTTTCAGGTTGTGCAGCTATCTCTGCGTGCTGCTTCTACACACAGCCCTAGAACTGCCGGGTAATCGTTGTTTTACATGCTTGACATGGAAGGAAATATGTTTGCTTCTTTCACATTTCTCTATCCTTACATTCACATCCTACTTCTCCCCTTTATGTTTGCTCACACACCCCTTCTCTTTTTCCTGGTATCAGATTATCTGGCTCAAATGTTTTTTTAAAGGAAAGCAGACAATAGAACATGTATTAATGACCTCCATTTGAGTGAATGTAAGTGGGGGTGGGGGAGAAGGGAGTGGTTGTTGCATTAACATTCATTTAGTATCCCGGTCATTACTACTAAATGAATTTTAAAAAGACACCACCCAAGAGATCTATTTAAGCATTTAGGAATTAAAATGAAGAAAATATGCATAATAATATATACTGCTGTCATCTAAAAAAAAATCTAATTTAAAATGGTTTATATGGTGTCCTCACAAAAATGGAACCAGGATTTTACTTTATACTTTTGCAAGCCTAACATATGCAAATGTTAATATATTTGGATCTTGCCAAAACGTAATAGCTATGATTATATAGTATCAATTTCACCTTGAATCAGAAAACACTTTAATGAGATACGTTTCACATGGCACACAGTGACCATATTCTAAAATCTAAATAGCATCACTGAATAGTAAAAATGAGTTCAGTACTTAGTAGACGGGAACGCAATACTCATTAGGGATTCTGCCAGATGTATCTGTGATCACTTCATTGTGCATTGTTTGGAAAAGAAATCTTCTCATAAGACTATCTGAATTTATTCATCCAGGAAATTTGATTTCAAGGCTTTTGTCAGAGCTGTTGTAATTATTGGAATGGACCCCATGCCGATAGTTTCACAGCCTGAATGTTCTTTAATTTTCATTATACTAAACTTTATAAGATTGTATTGATCAAAAATGTAATTTGCATCCATACCCCCAGAATTAGTGAGTAAACAACCCTTAGAGTCTTTCTGCTTGTTGTAGCTTTCCATAGAAACAAAAACTAAGATGGGGACTTAAGCTGGGGATAAGAAAAACGAAGTGAGAGAGATATGCTAGAGGAGTACAAAACAGTGAAGGGAAGAAAGGTCAGGGGGATGGAGTGGGGAAAAGCAGCACTCAGCTAAACTGAAAAGCGATATAACTCCTTATAATATATAATTAACCTCTGGAAATCATTCGTACAGGAGGAATGGCATAGCCTATTAGTGAGGCTGAGAATGTAGCTGACTTTAAATGAATCAGACATTTACGTGACCCACGGGACCATTCACAAAATTAACCATAGGCTATTCTTTAGTTTTTATTATTGTTGTGAAAAAGACAGAGTTTCATTGATTCTGAGCAATAGCAGTCACCCAAGAGTGAGAGTTAAAAAATGCATTTGTTCTGAGGAAAGGTTATTCTTTTTCTTAAATTTTTTCAGACTTTCCCTAAAGTATGTGGTAGCGGCCACCTGCAGAGAGGGGATATTGGAATTTACAGACTTGCTCAATTTCTCTGTTTTGATAGCTTTTCTACTTACATGACATATTTTCCATAAATCACCTAGGAATGACTTATCTTTGCATGACTGTGTGAACACTGGTCACCTCAGTCATTGTATTTGCAAAAACAGTCTTCACATCTAGTCGCTAACAAGAGCTCTGCAGAGCTTATAGTTCACATACCAATACTCTGGGGATATGCTTAGTCGTGAGTAGTTCCTTTAGGCTAAAAGTCACATTGTGCAGGGTGAAAAGGTAAGCTAGGACTGGAAATAACTGTCTGAATTACTTTATGAATAGTCTGCTGGCATGAGAGAATGAAAGATTCAGTGGCTTCCTGAAACAGATAGGAAACCAATTTGAATAATAAGCTACAAGTGGAAGTGCACTCTGACAGGACAGGTGCAGGCTTTGTTAGAGACTGCCTTCTCTTGTTCTTATACAGCGTAGTAGAAACAAGACAAGAAAATAAAAATAAAAAAGACTTAAGATTTAATCATACAGATTTTAAGTGCTGTCACTGGAATTTTTCATTTATTAGTCTGGAAGTGAGTGAAGAGAGATGGAAGCTGAGTAAGAATTTGGCAAGTCTGAAATTTAGAACAAAAGTGTGCCAGAATTTCATTTTAGGTCATAGCTCATTTAATGGACATGGAAATGGTTCAGCTAACTCTTGTTCCATGCTCCTTCATGGGCAGAGGTGTCCCTAGCATGCTTGCAGCAGTGTGCAGTGACTCTCCAGCCCATGAAATGACTGCAAGCAGACCACAGGGCAAGCGAAAATTTGACTACGGTGTGGAGCAGTGAAGAGGTGCTAGTCCCACTGTGTCAGGTTACAGGTACAAACCAGCTTCCAGATGGCACTCTACAGTTTCTGCCCACTGGTGGATATTATGAGATGGTCCTCTCTCCTGCCCCTTGCTATCACTGATCTCTCCAGCATCTGATCCACTCAGGGTGGAGCAAATACGAGATATAGGTGCCTGCATAATCAGCTGGACTGTGTGATACAAGATGATGATATTTTTAAATTGAAGGTACTATGCCAGACAGTCAATGATGGGCCTTATCTCTGGCAAACACTTTAACACTGTACTAACTTGGGTTTTATTTCAGCAAAGGAAGCCATTTCCTGAGCCTCTGCTCCACTGTGGCAAATTACTCTTGACTGAGCTTTCAGGTAACAATATAATAAAACTCTCATAGCTTTCTAATCGCAAGACTGTTGGGAGGTGGAAATTAATCTAAATTAGTCCCATTAGTCTAAAATGGAACTTAAAGTACAAATGTAAGGAAATAGTTGAATGATACGAAGGCCTATCACCCTCCAATGACCTACCAGCAGGAGGGAAACAGACAGAAAACAGTACTTCCTTCACTATAGCAGGAGGCTGAATCTCACTATTGTGAGATATCTATATAAGTACTGATTATATAACTACTATATAATGAGCAAATGGTGCCCCCAATAATTGTTTTCCTTCTCTTTATAATATCATTTATACAATTCAAAAGCACCCAATTAAAATAAGTGGAAAACTTTATTTTACTGACTTGCTTAGTCTTCCTGTGCCTGCTAGTCCCATCTGTGGGAACTACAGCCACAGCTGTATCACCTTGGACTGAGAAAATATTTACTCATGACAGTCAGTCACTGAAGTTTGCCTTTTTTCATTAATTGCATGGAGATAAAGCTTACCATACATTCCATGTAATTGGAAGCAATGCAAAAAAAAGTTTGAAATGCTTGCTTTTCTCCTTTACTATCCAATAAAACTAATGCATATAACTGTAGTAGCCAAGGATTTGTTAATTGGTTTTTGTGCTTTGGCATAGGTTTGAAGTAAACATTCATAGAAATTGTTCTTCCGCTTGGTTACAAAAATCTGAAAATCAGAATTAGATAAATTTTCAAATAATATAATTTGAACATATGCTGTACTATGACAGTTTGCTACAGTCACTCGGATCCATATTTTTAAGCTACAAATCCCGAAGAGCAGTAAACATTTTATTTATTGGTATCCACTCCATCCTCTGACAGCTGCAGGTAGCTATTATCTCTGCCAGGTTATCATGTCCTATCTCTTGTTACCATCAAGCCTCATATTTTTTCTTTCAAACCAAGTTGATGGCACAACAGAAGAAATTAGGTTCATCCTTATTTTGAAGAGGATTTCTCTCATTTTTCTAACAATTTAATCTTTAAAAGTTGTACTATATTGTATCCATTACTTATTGCTCTTTATTGTGATTTAAGAAGCTTCTACATTATTAGCAAGAAGCAAATATCAAAGCTAGAATTAATCTCAGCTACCTATACTGTACATGCTTTTGTCTTAGCCATTTGACTTCTGTTATTATCAATGAAAGTTACTGATAGAATGAAATTTATTTCAGCTTAATGCATAAATCTAAACTGTATCAGATGATTCACAATACAGAAAAGTCTATTTTTCTTCTCTGACTATAAAAACATTCTAGATGGCTAACTCAAATGCAGACATTCAAAATAAATTAAAACCAATCCCACTAACATCTGTATTTAACTATATATTCACATATATATCCATACAGGCATCTGCAGGTTTGCTTTTTCTAGTGCAATCCAGTGCTGACCAAGATTTCATATGTCTGCAGTTAGAACATTATATTTCTTCATTATATTTACACAGTAAAAAGTAAATTCATTTTTTGCACATTTTTTCCAGTTCTATTCTTGAGAAATTGTGATGGTTTAGTGGTGGAGTTGGCTGTGTTAGGTTTATGGTTGAACTCAAAAACTTTAAGAATCTTTTCCAACCTAAATGATTCTATAGTTCTACAGCATTTATGATTTTAAACTAATTGTTAGGGAAAGCAAGAAAGCTCATCACCTATCTCTTGTAAATAAATGTCTAGGAATTTGGCAGCTGAGAGATGTAAACTCACATGTGTTGAAGTTTGAGGTGATTAAGACAGGAGAAACGTAAGAAATTGCCCCGGACAAGTGAGAGGGATGATGGTTTTTTTCTGGCTTAGAGTGTAGTCTACAAGATGCTAGACCGATTCTAGTCTAATTGTATTCTTCCTTTTGAGAATTTATGTAGTGATCCTAGTTATTAGCATCGGTGTTCTACTGATGAGTGGTCCAGTGAGACCAACTCCTCTTTCCATTTGCAGCTGAGGTTTATTCTAAAAGATTTTGTTATATGAAATGATATATTTTTCTCTTACTAATCTGTTCCAAATTATTTATTTACAAGTCCTATACTAAAGCCTTGGTTTTCCTCATCAAAAAAAGAGGGATATTAATACCTCCTTTCCTAAAACATTTTGATAGCTATTATTCTATATGGGAATATGACACTAGAGCATAATGTGGGGATAATAAACAGGGTTTAAAGGACTCATCAGTATAATATTTCCACCTCATTCATACTAGTGCTTCTCAAGATGAACTACTCTGTAGATGGAGAACGGTTAGTAAAAAACATTAAATCATTACATCTAGCTCTTGATTAAATGCTTATTGTAAATCCTTTAACTAAGCAAATTATGAACCAGAAAAAATCTCTTAGGGAGCTCAAAGGTCTAGCTCGAGGTAATGTGGCAATCAGGGCTGGCTCTCTGACAGACGCTTAAAGAACATGTTCATCATATAGGTACTTGCCTTACATTAAATTAGTTGATATGCAAATTAATTCAACAATAAAAGCAACAATATGAACAATGAAACCAGAAAACTTTCTGCTCTTGCAAGTGATTTTGGTATTGTCTTCTTTTGTTTAGCCTCTGAAAAGCCTCATGATGTGATCACAGTCACTTTAGAAAGATATAGGGGACTGACCCCATCATCAGGTTATTATCAAATGACTAACCTGGACTACATTACCTATTTTCTCCTTGATGGATTCTGACACATTGTTGGAAGCAGAATAGAAATAAGACGGTCCCATTTAGAAACTCCTCCTTCATCATATTTCTTAGTAAAAGGAACATGATAAAACCTTATAAAACCCTCAGAAGAACTCATAAAAGACTGCCTGATTTTGGTTGATATCCTGACTCCTGAAAGCTAACCTGTTTCAGGTGTGGGGAGGTAAGAATGAAGCTAATAATCTTTTGGGGGATTAAAACATAGCATGTTGGCTCCACTAATGGCTGCTCATCTCATCCTAGCTCTGCTACATGAATTTCTACACTGCAGTGACCCCAATTCCATCTTGAACAACTGAAATATATTCAGATTGAGGCTTCTAAATTTCCCTTACCAGTCAAAAGGGAAGAAATAAACTGTTTCTCATAAGATAAGATTCCTTATTTTGTAGCAAGGGAGGTCTTGAAGAACATAAGAATAATGAAACACTGGAGATCATGAAGTCTCCACCACTGGAAATACATAAAGCAGGGTATAAAACAATATAACAGGAATAACATCAATATAATCAATTTTGCCTTGAAATGGATTTGATAATTTCACAGTCTCTTCCAACAGCACTTTCTATCATTCTGTGACTACAGAGTAGCCAGACTTTGAGTTTTCTGTCTGAAATATTTTATGACACAGGATCCCAGTATTTTACAATTTAACATAATGTGTACACTAGTTGCTGCATATAATACTTTTTAATTTTTCAGTCCCATCTCCAAAAATGAGTGAAATGAAATCTTTTTTTTCATCTCGCTGAAGTAATAGAATGATTATCAGTACTGGGATTTGCAAACAAAACCTTTCAGATTTATAATGTCTAAAGAACTGAGGGTTTACACGTGCTGGCATGATATATGTGATTTTGAAAGAATTCATTAATGTCTATGGGCACTGATCGATTTCAAACTCATCCAGACCTAATGAAGTTTGTAACTTCTATGACCTATTATGTTGTGTGACTGTAACAACAGCTGTGTGACATTAATCTGTCCATTATGCAGTTGCCACATCAGCCTTTTACAGACAAAAGCTTCTGCACTGGTATTTGACTGTGAAGCTAATAGAAATCTCTACACTGTTGTCATTGTTCTGCATTCTCCCAGCTTTTATATAATGGTAATAATCTCATTTATAAAGTTCTTTTCTTCCTTTGTCCTTTCAAAACACTGAAGACACGACTAGCATGATAAATAGTAACAGAATCAACATTCTCAAACTTCAGGAGAAAGAAGTCTGTGTGCGTGTGAGATAAACAGAATGACAATCATAACCCAGAAAACAGTGGGAGGAAGGACAGAGAGATGAAAGACCATGTAAACTGAAACAGAATAAATTAGAATTTTTGTCTTAAGACAGTGAGAATCATAGAGCAGATCTTGTCTTCCATTATGTTGTTCATAATGTTGACTTTGTTATTCACTTATTTTTATAATGACATTTTACTATATTGTATTGCAATGCTTCCAAGAATAAGTGCTAAAATATGTAGTCAATGAATCAATGTTCTCATTACTTTTATGCACTTTGAGACATGATGAGAAGTCACATTCTTAATATCTTCTGCAGTTTGGAAAATAGCAATAAATGGGCCTTATACCTATCCACATGTAAGTGACTTTCCAAGAGATGCAGCTGACTGTAATCACAAGTTGTCACTGCTTCTCATACAGAGGTATTAGGCATTATGGATCAAGACGATATACCATACTGACTGTGATGATTGCCTTCATTCCTGTCACCCATTTGAAGAACTTTTAACAGTTTTAGTGACAACACTGACAGGTAAATGCTTTCACAACTTTTTAATCTTTGAAATTTTGACTGTCAAAAAAATGCCAAAAAACTGTTTTCCACTAATGGAATGGAAAACAGAAAAATGACTCAGTGGCCTATTTTTCATATGTTTTTGCTTGTTAGTATTGCTATTATTTATATTACAATACCATCTAGAAACACAGATACATTCAAGACCTTTTTTTTTTCAAGGACCTGCAGATTCTCAGAGTGAGGAATTGTCTTTTGCTCTAGAGAGTTTACTGTGTAAAGTCTTATCTTTTCCTCCATTGTAATCTTTTAATTTAAATGGATTTAGATTCTCTGTCTGGACTCTGTCATACTGCTATAAAACTGAGTTATTGTGGTTTAGATTATGCCTGAAAATTTGTATTTAAGGATTACATTGTTATTATATCGTTACAATGTTCTATGTAGAAAGGATATAAATGGGGGGGGAGAAGAAGGGAGGGAATTAGGCAGGAGCGTTTGTCTGATTTGCCACAGATCATTTGTGCTATAATTAGTCTGAGAGGGCAGTGTATGTTGGGTGAACCAAGGCTGGTTGCAGTATGGCTGGAATGCAGGGCTGTCCGGTGGCTGCTGAGACCAGGGACCTCACATGTCCCTCTGACATCAGCTGCAGCAAACCAAAATAAAGCGAAACCAGGACATGAAGATTTCAGGTCCAATGCAGATCTCTTGCTTCTGCCAAAGGGACTGCCTTTGCCCATCTACTGCCCGTCTACTCCTCCGGCACTTCAATGAAGGAAGTTGCCATCACTTCTGATTTCTGCTTTTACTCTTACCCAGTGATTAAGGAGTCAGCCTCACACCAGTCTTGAGTCTATCTTGTGCTAAAAAAACAAGTGTGAAGATAATGGATGTTTTAAGAATACATTTTCTTATGGTTTCTTTTGTCAATGTGTGTCTTAAATGTTGCTGCTTAATTGTCTGTATTCACAGCATTCATAAATATAACAAAAGTCTCATGATATTTAGTATTTTCATAAAGCCACTGCAGCTGGAATTAAGAGATTGCAGGAGATCTTTATTTTAGATGATAAGCTTCAAGTTTTAATGGTTGTTTATAAAAACCATGACAAAATGAAACAAATAATCTGTAAGATCTCAGAGAGCAAAGGGCTAGTAAACAGAAACACAAAGTATTTTTTTAGTGTTCCATTTTTAAGCCAATCCTGTGATTGGGGTTTGACTCATGATTTTGAATGGTTGAAATTGGCAGTGATGTCACACTAGAAATTTTTCCAGTTTCAAAAGTAATGCTCTGGTTTCCAAAGTGTTTTCCCAGACAGTCTGTTTTGATCTCTGCTCAAAATGTTTATTTGCTCATCTGCTTCACTTCAGGGTATAAACAGTAGTGAAATATGCCATAGATGTTTTCTTATTCCTTTATTGTCTGTATGATCAGATTACTAGATTTTGGTTAGGAGTAATATTACCTGTGTCCCTTTTCTTAATGGATTGTCCTTGCTGCAATCACATGTGAGAATTTCAAAAGATTTAGATGTTCTGTTGATGTGATGCATTTGACATCTGCATTTCTGGCTATTTAAAAGTACTTCATGCTTTTCATATGATCCCTTGGACAACTGAACTTTATCTTTGAAATAATTATGCATCCAATTACCCAATAAACCTTACCTTGTGGTTGATACTTTCTATTTTTTGCACTGTGGTGAAAATGTGCCCTAGTTTAACAAAAATTGTCACGCTACACTGAGCAACATATATACATATGGCATCTAAATGCAAGACAGTAATGAGAGATGAGACACAGGTCTCTTCTCTTTTTCCCGCTGTATCCTAGATGCTGAAAGAATGGATGAAGAGGTAAGTGCAGGATGTAAGCAGTGGGGAGGAGTGGCCTTACTGTGCTCAGCTGGCAGTGATGGCTACCATGGTGGAGACAATATAACTGTCTCAAGAAACTAGACATTTTACAGCAAAATAAAGCAGATAAATTTAAATCACTTTCAGGAATGGTCTAGACATCAGGATATTCAGAGCAGGCATGGAATTAGTTGCTTAGACAGAGCTTACTCATAGCCATATGCAAAAGATCATATTTTAAGTCAGTCTGAGACAGTTAATAGCTGACCAAAGCACAGGACTTTCACCTTATATTGACCTGTAATGCTTCCTTTTCTTTCAGCTTATCCTATTTTTCAACTACAGCAACAGACTGTCAATTGACCTGCACAGCATATACCAGATCATGCCTGGAAACAAATGATTATTTCTAAATGCCTGTCTACATTGTTGATTCCAGTCAATTGACAGTTAATTTGTTCTTTTTATGAAATCAGGAAAAACTGTTCTATGTCAGGATCTGCAGGAAGATCTATCTATCCATTAAGATTTTTAATACTGCATATGTTTTAATTAATACAAATCTCATTTTATTCACCATAAATAGTGAAAATTGCTTAAAAAAACACCTTGAAAGCATGTATGCTTAAGCAAATAACAAATGGTTCAGCTCATTAACTCACTTCTCATGCATTTCCCATAGCAAATCATTGTCAGCAGATGTTTTTTGCCAACACAATGATTAAAGTTGGAAAGGACAGTTTACATTTTAACAAAATGCTGTTCACAGATACATTTCCATTTAGCTTTTTACTGAAAATGGGAATGGGAAGGTAGAAATGGAGGACAGGAACACTGAACTGTTTAATCTCACTTGGCTATCTGCAGGAAGGGATTACATCAATTTAAAAGAACGTCTCTGTTTATACTTAATTTGATTGAACTATATGTGACATTAAGAAGTTTGCACTAGATGAAAGCTCATGTTCAGTGATAACACTTTCAAAAAAAGGCCTTTACACTACTTTCTTGATAAAAATAGCTATGAAATCTGTACTCTAACATGGGGTTACAAATTCAGAAGATCTCAGTTTTGGAAGTATGTAATTATCAGTAGACTATTAATATAAAAAATGTGATTTGATACACTATGAAGTCAGCAACAATGTCAAGACTTGTTCAAATGAACACTGTTAGGTTTAAAGTGGTAATATATTAATAGTGTATGTTGTATCTTCAGTATCATTCATAATTCAACAAGCTAATAGCACCATGCAGAAATAGTCATAAATGGCAAACAAGTTTCTTGTCTAGCTTTTACCTCTAGATTTTATTGTAAAACAAAGCTTCTTTTTAAAAATATAATGAAATTAATTTTTGCTGGTGGTAGGTGAAAAGGCTATAATAAAAAGCAAGATGCATAGCATGAATTAAAAAATGTTCCAAGATTTGAAATTTTTACATTGCATTATGTCATAAGGAAAAGCTTCTGAGCAGAATAGCTTGAACAGAACTAACCAGCAAGTAGACAAAAGCTGTCCTGGTTGGTATACGGGTGTGGCTTTCTATTTTTTTAGATCATATTGGTAATATTCCAGAATTTTGAACATTTGGTGGAGCTTTTTTTACAAATACTTTTGCTTTTCAGACCCGATCTCAAGAGAAGACCATATTGCAGCATGTGAATACTCTTTCTCATAAAATTACACACTGGTGGATATCTTTGCACAGGGATTTCCTCTTGTAAATGCACTGAATTAGATCCTTATGTTCTGTAGAAATACAGTTTCTCTAGAAGTTTCAATAACCAAAAGCTGATAGACCAAGGCACTGAGTAAATATATACTATCTGTAGATGCCCAGGTGTTGGCAATGGAGGGCTGCAGGGGTGTCTGTGAGGAGGGGCTGCCCTGAGCTGAACACACCTGGTTCCAGCCAGCTCGAACCAACTCTCCTCAGGGCAAAGCCGAGCCCCTCAGACATGGTGGTGGCGCCTCGGGGAAAAGATACAGTAAAAAAGATGGTAAACTGAGAAAAAGGAAGAGCAAGACAATATGTGAAGGAGGTGTTTCGTGGCACGGCTGGCCACACCCCTGGTGCCCATGGAGGACCCTGATGTGAGCGGCTGTAAAGATAGCCAGGTGAGAAGAGGAAAATTACTGAACAGAAGAAAATGCCTTCTGAAAGTACTGGCAGAGAAATTGGCTGCCACCCTGGGAGCTGTGAGCCTGGCAGCTAGGCCTTGGGATCAGGAAAACCCTTGAAAATTGCAGCTGGACTACTGAAGTACTGCCTGGGGTACCTAGAAACTGGACACATCCTGAGATACCATTAAGTGCAAAACCAAGGAACTGTAATGGCAAATTATCATCTGAGAAGGTGGAAAACAGTCTGGTAAAATAAAATGAGTCTGAAAGAACTGAAAATGGCATCATTTAATGGCTGTTACAGGTGAGAAATATGAATCAACAGCATCAAAGCAGGCTGACTGAAGTATGATGTTCTATGTGCTCTTATGTCTTCATGTTATGAAAAGGACTTAATTTTTATCCAAAATGGAGCTGCTCTCTCTGGTAACTTCCTGTGCTGCTTGTACTTTTTCTTTCCTATGCAAGCTGAATTCCGCACAACCTCTCTGTAAGACCTTGGACTCACTAGGGACATCTGGCTGAATGCAGACTGTGGCATGGATCACCTCTGAGGTGAGATGCTGCCTGTTATCTTATTGGTCCTCCTTTGGGATTTTGGGGTCAGTTTGGTTTATCCTCCCACCTCTGGAATGGGTGGGTCCTCCTTTTGGGATCAGTTTGTCCTCCTCTTTGGCAAGATTTGTCCCTTTCTGAAATCTGTCTAATTCACTTAATACTGGTATTATATATGCATATAAGTAATCTATTATAAACATATCTGCTGTTACATTGCTAATAAGTTGCATCACTAATAATAAGTTTGTGGTACCCTGTAATACTATATACCTACTTGGTTGTTGCTGTTACTGGTTGTTGCTAGGTGATTGGTTGCTGTTATTATTAAATCCTGACATACTATTAATTAATACTATATTATTGCCGATAGCAATTTGTAATAGCTTGTTTATATATATTCACTTTATTAATCATAAGTATATTTGCTAGTGGGGATTTTTTTTTGTATTTGTGGTAGTCCATAATAAGCCAGAGAAATTCAGAGCCTCTGTGTTGTTGCATATCATGGAATCCTACGAACCCACAGTCACAATCTCTACATGCCTGCAGGCCAGATAACCTGTTAAGTCATGACAGACCCACACTGGAGTAGAGGAAATGGGTAAGAAGGAAGGAGAAGCTGGAAAAAAAACAAGTGAGAAACAAGGAGTGGCAGAAAGAAAACACTTTGTCATGACCCCAACTTCCTGCACTACAGACAGCACCACCAAAGGGGCTGAGAGTAATCTCTGATTGTATAAAGGGGAAGAAGACCTGGGGGGAAGGAAAGGGAAGGGTAAAGGAGAGGTGTCTGGACTGAAGCTGAGTGAAGTTGAACCTGGGAAAGAGGGAAAGAAATGTGTTTTCACAAAATTTTTAAATATTTATCTTCCTTGTTTTCTAATACACAAATCAGTGACTACATGTTTTAAGTAAATAATTTCCAAAGTCGAGTCTGTTTTGTCTGCGACAGCAATTGGCAAGTGATTTCCCTGTCTGTAGTGGCCCTGTCACTGAATACTGCTGGGAAGTGCCTGAATCCGTCTTATTCCCCCTACACTGGTGTTTATCTACATAGATATGATTTACCCGAGTCTTCTCTAGGCTGGACAGTCTCTGCTCTCTCAGCTTTTCTTCATAAGAGAGATAGTCCAGTGCCTTCAACATTTTTACAGCCTTCCACAAATTTCACTCCATTAAGTTCATGTCTTTATTGTACTGGGGACAGTACTTTATTGTACTGGACCCACCACTCCAGATATGGCCTCACCAGCACTGAGTAGAGGGGAAAGACCACCTTCCTCAACCTGCTAGCAACACTCCTCCTAGGGAAGCCCAGGGAACATTTTCTTTGTCAGAGGGGCACATTGCTGGCTCATGGTCAGCTTGGTGTCCACTAAGATCTCTAGGGCCTTCTCTGCAAAACTGCTTTCCAGCCACCCACAGCTGTTGAGTATTACTTGCTTTCTGATTACACCTACGATTTGCTGACTCTGGATCTTGTGCAGTGTGCTGAGTGTGGGAGAATTTCTGTGGGGAACTGTGAAGTTTTGGTAAAGTATTTATGACAACTACTACAATGTCTTGTCACATATGTCTATACTGCCTTAGGAGAATAGGAGCATACAGTAGTCAAGTTTGAAAATGCTTCTAATTGGAGCTATACTACATCATTTCAGTAAAAATACCTTTCATAGATTCAGAAAGTTGAGATAAAGGTACGTGGATTGATGGTTTGGAGTGAGATTCAAATTGTTTTCAAATTCCTAGTGTCAGGTGTGAGTCACTCAACTAGATATGCAGTCTGTAGCACAGAGAGTTAGTCTCTCTCCTAGGTTCTTTTCACAATCTGCAGAGATCTAGTCCATGGAGTCCAAGGGCTGATTCAGCTCATCCTAAATGACACATGTATATATGGTCAAACAATTTGCACCCTAATGTCTGTTTCATCTCACTGATGATAAACAGAGCCTAGCCTGACTTTCTTAAGTATCTACAGTAAAAGGGAAAATAGAACTGGATTAAATTATTCCAATGAAGTTAGTCTCCTTCAAGAACTTGTAGCAAGCTATCCTCTTTTCCTCATTTATGCAGGGTGTAACTGTTTGAACAGAGCTAAACACAGGTATAGATTCAACAAAATAAGTCCTCCTACCAGATAGCAGAGAAAATAAAAAAAGCTTAGGTCCATCATCAGAATGAATTTGCTGTTATCAAAATAATCTTTAAATCAACCATAGTCTCTGGAGGAATTTAATTCAGAAATGGTCTTGTACATGAAAAAAACTGCACATTATTGCATGCAGGGCACTTACTTTGGTATATCATTTGGTGAATTATTGAGTTGGAGAGTGGTAAAAAGTTCCACAGACTACTTTCACATTCCTAAGAGGAACACATAGGAAAAAAGCTTTCTTGTGTCACATTTCCTCTTCAGCCAGCCCTGGAAGATGTGACCTGTCTGAAAGGTTGACCAAACACTCACAGCTCTCCTAATTATTCTGTGTGTAGCTCTACTTCACTTCTACTTCACATTGTTTGCAAGGTATTTCAGAAGTGGAAGACTAGAGCAGGAGTAATCACAATCAGAGAAAACAAAGAGAAGTTTTTATGTTTATAGAATAGAATCATAGAATCATCTAGGTTGGAAGAGACCCTTGGGATCATCGAGTCCAACCATCTACCCTACTCTACAAAGTCCTCCTGTACACCATATCCCTCAGCACCACATCTAATCGTATCTTAAACACATCCAGGGATGGTGATTCAACCACCTCCCTGGGCAGCCTATTCCAATGCCCGACCACTCTTTCTATGAAGAATTCTTTCCTAATGTTTAGTCTAAACCTACCATGTTGGAGCTTGATCATAGAATCACAGAATTGTCTAGGTCGGAAGGGACCTTTAAGATCATCGCGTCTAACCATTACCCATTTTTCCTTCACCTCATTTCATGTGAGAAAATAGAAGAGTTGGAAATTTCAAGTAATTTCTGTCAAAGAGCATGATGTTAATTTTCTACAAGGAACTAGCATAATCAAAGAGCTTTAAGAAAGGCTAATTAACACCAGAAAGAACTAATAAGAGTCATTTTAATCAGTACACCTATATACCACCTTTGCACCTAATGCTGTAAAGAAGAGTATGAAACCAGAAAAAGCATAATTATGGCAGGAATTTGAGAAAGAGTAACTCATGACAAGAAGTGAAAAATTTTTGATTCATGGCAAGTCATCAGCCAAGATGAAATTTGGGACAGTAATTAACTAAGTCAAGCAAGAAGATCAGAAAACAAAGCATCAAACATGGATGTACTGCTTAACTGAAATACTTCTTATCTAATATTTTGGCACATCCAGGGTTTAATGAAATGTTTGAACCCTTTGAAACTTCCCCTGTGCAGGATGAGGGCAGTTCAAATAGAGGAGAGAGAATTCTATTAGCACACAGGCCATAAGACAACAATGAGTAAGTTTATTCAACCTCGAAGTTCTAAGGAGAAAAAATAAATAAATAAAAAAACCTACCAGGTTTCCATGACTATCTCTATCAGAAAGTCAATTCATTGTTAGATTTCAACTGCTGTTTTCTTATTTTAGACAGAATTTAGTAAATCTTGCTATTTTCCCCCTAAAAGAGGTGAAATTATTTCCTGACTTTTGGAAAAACTGTTCCTTCTGACTTATCACAAAAATGTTGTGTGGATATCAAAAATCTAGCCATATGTGTTCAACTGCAATTTCCAAGTGATATCTTTGTTACTTGTGATTTAACTGCTTCCCAGAATGGTTCCAGATATGCTCATATCTTCATGAAACTGAGTGATCCAGGTGGTAAGTCTTTATTTATTTAATGCTGTTTTTGTTTATTTAAAATATGTTTCTGCAAAAATCCCGCAACTTTACTCAGATTCTGGAGCTTCTGAAAATGTTTCATATATGATGCTTGTAACTATGAACATTGAAAGAAAATTCTTACTAGTCATGAATACGAAATTTGGTTATATTTGATTAGCTTTTTTTGGTGTTTCATCTTTTAGTACATGATAACTCAAGCTTAAAATGCCAGTTGGGAAATGAATAGAATTAATTCATGGAAGACATTGATAAAAAGTCAAATAAGGACAAATTGAAAACTGAGGAGAAGATTAGGCTTTGGTTTTGAGTTTTACAGATTAAAGAAGGAATCTGATCTCTCATAACCAGTTTTATACTCCCCCTGGTGTATATAGGGTATGTTTGAGTTTATAATGGAAAAGAGTGATCAGTATCAACTGAAGAACATGTATTGTTCTACTACCTTTAATAATTACTTAAGACATATGTAAAGAATTAAAACTCCTGTGTTGTAGGCATGACTATAAAACAGAAATGGCAATAATGAAAAAGAGAGGTAACCAACACAGTCCCTCAAACTGTAATTATAGCTCAATCATTGTACTGAGATTTTCCTAAATACATCATTTTCTTTCTATAGACTGAGACTTCACGTATGCATGCAAAAATAAGGCTCATATATATGGAATCAAGTTCATAGAAAATAGGATTTCAAACCTTCGGAAACCTTTACACTACTTTTACGGTGGTGTAACCAAGAATTATTAAATTGTTAGTATTTATTAAAGTATTGAAAGGGACCATCCCATATGATGGATTTAATTATTATGAAAATGACCCGTTATATGTAGATAGCAAGCTATGTTCCATAAAAAAACTCATTAACCCCAGAAGTGATGAAAAAACAAACAAACAGAAAAAAAAACCCCTAACTCACAAACTCAGAAGTGAAAATGAAAACTATGCTATCTGAGGTTAATTGCTCTGGCATTGACTAACATTTGAAAGTTTTAAGCAAGGAGCAAGGCTAGCTTCCTTAAAAATGATCTAGTAAAAATGTTATCTTAACCTACAATTTTGTCTAGGTTTTTAAATATATGTCATGAAAGGAAATGAAGGCAAAATACAGGCTGGGGTTTTTGAGTATATTTTTGGTCAGGAAAACTTACTTTCCATTCAGTTAAGTGAAGTAAAAATGGAAAAAAAACAGTCAGAGTAATTTGTTCCATAGCATTCAATACTCTAGATGAAAGATAAAATGCCAGCATACTCAGAGACATGGATGTAGGAAACAATCACAACATTTCCTTTCAGCTGCATATTATTATTTAAGCAACAGCTTAGAAGTTTGATTGAATTCAGCTCATCATATCTCCCTTGACCTAGCAGGAGAAGTATCAAAGCAAAATTGAGACCCTCTGATGAAGAAAAAGAAATGTTAAATCAGAGCACTGCATTTAAAAACCCCTAACAGGCTCCCAAGCATATCTGAGAAACTTCAGACTTATTTGAGATGAGAATCTGAGACACTTAGCTGATTGCAGGTACCAAATGTAAAAGTATTAGGTCCAAAGCTAAATGTCTTGAATGCTAAATTGCTTCTTAGATCTTTAGTAATGTTATAAAACATTAAGATTCTTTGTACACTAGTAAGACTGATCCCAGGTGTTAGGTTTAGCTTGGATTTAATTTAAATTCCTCTGCATCTTAGGATAAAATGTAACCCCAATCTGATAGAAAAGGTCTGCTGGTTTGGTTTTTTCCTTCCTTCCTTCCTTTTTTTTTTTTTTTTTTTTTTTATTATGAACGCCACTGATTTTGTATTAACTAGATACAAAAATAGAAAGTTCCACTAAGAAAAAAAAAATTCATAATATAAAAAAAATACACTATAACATGATAAGATATTTTGTTACCTATATGTTAAGTCATTAACATTTTTTATATTTCTAGTTCAAATCAAACCAAAAGGATAAACTGAAGATTTTTATAGGTGTTTAAATGTTGCTTGTCTCAAACTGCATTCTGAGCTGGTTTTACTTCTATACAGAAAATTCCATTAATCTTGAAAGTGATCACTGGTAACTTTAGAAGTCAAGAAAGTTTCCATACCTTCCTGTGTACCAATAGTCAGGTAAAAGGGTGTGGATCTCAGCTTTACAATCTCATGCCACATGCAAATGACCTACTTCTTTTTACACAGCTACAGTGTTTATCAGTCTGCAGCTTCAGTTTAAAGTCATCCTTAAACTTAGCAATAAGAAAGAACATTTAATCAAAATTAAGATCCAGAGAACTCCAGTATGTTTTATAGGTTCACACACTGATTTGACAGCTAAAGCAAAAGGTGTGTAAAGAAGGTAAACACATTAAAACCAGTAAGTATTAACTAGTCACCTTACTAATGACTGTATGAGACAATGAATGCTCGAGCAATTTCAAAAGTGTTGTGTTATTCAGTGCTAAAATCAAAATTGCTTTCACCTGTTGCTGAAAATTCATTTAATTTCACAGAATATTACATATTAGTTTTGGGTTTGGCCATGTGTCAGTTTTTAGAGTCAGTTTCCTTCTAATCCATTAATTGCACATGTGAAAATCTCTGCTTGTCCACTGTATTTAGTAAAAAAAAAAAGAACAGCAGAGCCAGGCTGAAGGTATTGAAGGCTGTTAGAGCCCAGCTTCACTAGACCTTATTCTAATAGGTGAGAATGTTTGCACCATTACTGAAAAGCATGGCCCAACATAAAGAGATTCATAGAGCCAAATGGTTGGTGCTGAGGGCCTGACATCCACACTATATGCATGGAAGGGGCATGGGGACAGGAGGGACA
The DNA here is from genome assembly GCA_033628505.1 of Tringa tobata. Taxonomy (NCBI): domain Eukaryota; kingdom Metazoa; phylum Chordata; class Aves; order Charadriiformes; family Scolopacidae; genus Tringa; species Tringa tobata. The sequence continues at coordinate 6,827,641 of JAHREE010000395.1, read as the reverse complement.
GAAGGTGTACACTGAACTGTTGTTGTGGGTTAGCCCTGGTAAGCAGCCAAGCCCCACACAGCCACTCACTCACTATCCCGCAGCAGAATAGGGGAGAGAAAGGGAAGGGTAAAAGTGAGAAAACTCATGGGTCGAGATAAAGACAATTTAACAGGTAAAGCAAAATCTGTGCATGCAAGCAGAGCAAAATAAAGAATTCATTCACTACTTCCCATCAACAGGCAGGTGTTTCACCATGTCCAGGAAAGCAGGGCCTCATCATCTGTAATGGTTACCTGGGAAGACAGATACCATCAGCCTGGAACACCCCCTCTTCATCCTTCCTCCTTCTTCCCCACAGCTGTAAAAGCTGAGCATGACATCACAAAGTATGGTCAGGTTGGGTTAGGTGGGTCATCTGCCTGATTGTGTCTCTTCCCAACCTATTGGGTAACCCCAGTTTATTCAGGGGAGGGCCAGAGTGGGAAACAGAGAAGGCCTTCATGCTGTGTAAACGCTGTTCAGCCATAGCTAGAACTTCAGTGTGTAATCAGTATTGTTTTGGTCACAAATCTAAACTACAGTATGATATGAGCTGCTATGAAGAAAATTAACTCTATCCTAGCCAGTACAACTACACATCTGGTCCTGGAGACTGAGCATCCATTAGCCCCTGCAATGCATTGTCAGGTTTAACTTCATTGAACAGAAATACAACTTGTACACCCTGAGACAACTCTGCAGTGTGCTAAAGCACGCTGAGTTTGCTTCAAGAGCAAAATTTTCAAACTAAAATACTACTGTGGATTCACCTGATGTGACCACACAGGAACAAATAACTAAGGAAGAACAGAGCCATATAGAGCTTTCAAAGCTGCATTAAGTAATTTTTCTTATTATTTATTTAGTGTATGGAAAAGACAGTGGAATAATTCAGAGATTAAGTGACATGTTTAAGTCTGTGGCCAAGGAGAAATGGTGTGTAGTGAAAACAATGATTAATGAGACATGTCAAACCTTCACAAAGGTTACAGGGATCAAGCCATATGATCCAGACAAAAAAACAGGCATGTCCAGAAGCAACAAGAAAAGCACTGCCATGTAATCATTGGGAGCACCTTATTCCAAACATCTATTCTGTTCCCTGCAGTTTAAAGAAAATACCAGCAGGCATTGTGGAAGATACTGCAAGACCTTGCCTTGTTTAAAATAACAGGTGGCTGCTAAGACAATGATTACTTCCTATTTGTTAAGGATAAACTGCAGGAAGGGAAATGTACAATTAAACACAAAGACTAAGATCACTTCAATGTAATTCCTAATAAGAATATTAACATACTTGTAAATTTGACTTTATTTCTAGTAGGATTTTTGCTAACTTATTTTTTTGCAGAAATTAAACTAATTCTTAAACTGAGACTGAGAAACTATATATTTCATCTATATTTCTCCTGAACTGAAAATAATAACAATTGAATACCTATGTCAAAGATGTTCAGGCAAGTGACAAATGCAAAGTAGTTATCATTACTCCAGGATCAGAAAATCATCATCAGGGTCCATTAACATAGGACAGGAAATCTTTCAGATCTCTTGGCAATAATTTGCAAAAACATCTGTGTTCTCTAGAGTAGAGATTTTTTTCCTAAAAACAAGATGCGTAAAATAGCTACCTCTACTTGTGACTTCTCTTGAAGTTGTTAATCTTGTGATTACGACAATTCAGATGATGAGAAGATACATAAGATGCTACAGACTCCGGTTCATTTCAGGGGCTAAATGAACTCGTAACTCATAAAAATATCCATTTTGTATTAAAAGAGGCTGCAAAAAGTGTAAACATGGGACATATATACATTTATTTCCAGATAAAACTTTTTTCTCACAACAAACCTCCATGGCCTCTACAGAGAACTTTATCTTAATTTCATACATTCTTTTTTATTTACATCAGGTCAATTATATTCAATGAAGCCAGAAAAATCTGATAAAGTAAAAAAAAAAAAAAGGGACATGGGACAAAACATAACTTACCTGATTATATACAACAAAAATTTTTAATATCATGACCTGCAAGAGACTAATTAGCAGCCAAGTGCCAGCGCTGAGCTACTTCAGAGGATTAATGGCTGCTTGGTATATTATACTGCTGTTGGGAAGTGCTACAGTACTTGAGAATGGAATAAATTTGGAGTGAAAGGAAATAACTAATGGAATATTGAAAAAGGTTTCTGCTAGATAAAGATATGCAAATTAATTTTTAATTTATTACCCAGTTGAAAATCCTGGACTTGAAAAGTCAGCTCAGGCTTGAGTCATTTGGTTCGTGCTGTTGTTAGGGAAGAGTGATATAAAAGGAGGAGTGACAGGTAAGAAGCTTGGGAAAAATATGCAGTAAGAGCTGGAACAGATAATAGGTGTGGAGGACTGGCTAGCCGAGAAGGGTCACATAGACATAATTCAGCTAGCTGAGCAGGAGCTGGAGAAACATCGGACTCAGCTCTTGTGATTGCTAAACTGGCAAGGACAAGAGGAAGCCGTTACACAGTAACAGGATGCCTGTAGCCGCTCAGGCCTGGGGAAAAGAAGTAAGGCATAGGAAAAGAGGAAGTAGCTAACTGTAGATAAGAAACTAAGGGCTGACTTAACGAACCAATCAGAATGCTGTATTATGGAATATGTATTAGCTAATTATGGCAGAGTTTAAAAGACAGCTGTGTTATTCAATAAACGAAGCTTGCTGATCACTCATATCGAGTGCACCTGTCTTCCCTCCGTCGCGACAAGTAGGCACAATAAAGTAATGATATGGATAAATTTTAGAAGTTTGTAAAGGAAAAAAATCTGCACAGGATATTATTTGTACTGAAAGCATTACGTTCTTCCTAAACTGAGATTGAAGTTAGTTATTTGATTGCTCACCTCTATCTCATGTTTCCTCCGACTAAATCAAGCCACTTTTCCTGGCATTTCTCAAGGCAGCATATGGGGGATGTATTTAAACAAAGCCTCACAAAAAGGAAGCATCCTTCATTGTATAGCTCTTTCCACTACTGAGTAAGGACATCGGGGTAGTTGCTGTTCACTCATGCAACTTCTCCATTTGTGAGCCCATTTGCCAGCTTCAGTTCACATGTGGCAGCCTGGTGGGAATCTCAAACACCAAGAAACTCTTGCAAGCTTTGGGAAACTGGATAACTAGATATAGATAAAAGGGAAAGAATCCTAGCCCAGACTCCTGCCATTTTTGACTGATCTTCCTGGCTGGACTGTGGATCTGACTCACTGTAGACCTGATCATCCCTTGCCTGGGATGATCGTTTGGACCTATTGTTACTACTTCCCCTGATCAGGTACCACGGGACTGCAGCCTGCTGGAGCATCACTGCCCAGCCCACAGTGCTGGAGTCATTGTGGCTCCTGGCTCTTCTCCACCTCAGAGTAGACCCACTCCTGCTGCTCCCTGAGAGCCAGCATAGTTTTTCTGAGAAAATTATTGTAAATTGAAACATATATAAATTAAATACATAAACATACTTTTTAAAAAATCTGTTAATGCTAATAGCAGTTCATTGAAATATTTAATATAAAAAGAGCTTAGGTATTAAAAGAATTAATTAGTGATAGGTACTGTGGGATTTCAGTTTCCTGTATTATTGAAATACTCTAATTGATGGCAATGGAGCAAAATGCAGCAGTTCTAACTGTGAACTGCTTTTTATATTTGTAATGAAGATTTAAAGCAGCCAGCCACATTACTTGCATAAGTGTTTTGAACAATGTCATCAGTACCTGCTAGGATAAGCCTTAGATTAAGGTTCTCATAACATCTGGCCAAGAAACACAGCACAACATCATTTAGAAAGAAAGTGCTAATCTAGTGCAGTGTTTACTTTCACAGGGCGTCTGATGCATAGTTCTGTCATCAAGAAAAATGTATATTAAAGTATCAGAATTTAGATATGGCTGTTTGGCTTATTTAAACTTCAGGTTAATTAACATGGGAATGTAAAACAGACATGCAAAGTAACTGATACAGTGGGTTCCATCAAAAACTCAGCAGCTGTTCCCTCAGTGGCCACATTAGTTTCCAATAGATGGAAGAATATAATCCTTAATAAGAAAGGTGATTACAGTTTCGGCATTCTGTTCTTTTAGTTTCAGGGAAACTAAAATGAAATCAAGGCTGCTCTCATTTCTGTCATGGTTATGGCAGCATTAGGAGTCTGTCCATTAGTTCTAAGATCACTGACTCAGATGTCCTGCTGTCTGTATTAGACTAAATTGTTTGGCTCAGATCTAAATCCACCACCTACATCAAAAATGAGTATTCTATGGATGCTGTAAGTGAGAAGACAAATAAAAGTCTTATATGGTCTGGGTGCAGGGTCACTGGGTTACCCACATTGAAAACAGAATTTTACTGGGATCTCAGATTAAGAGGTAAATATTTGAAAATATGTTTTATATTTAATGTTTTCCATGGTCTTGTTTTTCTCTCTCCCCTCCCTCCTCCTGCCGCCCCTTCAAATTTAAACTATCTCCACTTGGCTAGAGTGGGAAGCAGAAGTGCTGAAATATCTAATCTTGTAAGACTTCCAGCCCAGCTGTGGACAATCAAGTGGCTTTAGACAGTTGGAATACAGTTCAAAAGAGCATCCACAGTTTTTGGTGTTTGTCCAAGAATTGAGATGCTTTGTGGTTTACCCATCACTCTTTGTAATATATTAGAAAGTAAACATACTCTGTCAATGCATAAAAGTGATATGAAAATAAATCTGCACCTGAGCTTGCTGTCCATTTGGAGGCTTGAATCTGACTGACTTCAGTGAGCGTTTCACATAGGGAATGGCTTCATGATTAGACATCTGTACTGCAAATGAGATAATATGTATTAATGTGTGTGTTTTCTCTCTGGAATCAATTACAAGTGAGAAAAGAAAACTGTGAATATAATAACTTTCCCATGGACTGAGACTGTACAGCTACTACCATTCATCTATGCAATGCAATTCTAGAAGTAAGCTTGGCAGACAAAATGCAAAATTAGAAGACATGGGCAAACAAAGCCCATATTAGACTTGAAACTAGAGGAAGGGGCAAGAGATACAAAAATATTTTTCTTCCTTCAATCACAGTACCTGTTAGAGGAGCTGAGAACAATACTCTTAGACTACCTTAGAAACAACGTATAAGTAAAACTAAGCCGGCTTGCGAAAAACAGTGAGACAGGCTTTCCCTGTCTGGTGTAGTGGAAAACAAATGACCTCTTCCACCCTCACACCATGCATATAATGAAAAGTTAGCAGCAAGAAAGGTCGTTGTTGTGGGTGTTATTGGTCTGTGCAAAAGTGGCCACAACATAATGTTAAAGGGGCTTGGGGGTGCTGATGGATGAGAAGATGGACATGAGCAGACAATGTGCACTTGCAGCCCAGAAGACCAATCACATCCTGGGCTGCATCAAAAGAAGTGTTGCTAGCAGACCCAGAGAGGCGATTCTGCCTCTTTGCTCTGATGAGACCTCACCTGGAGTACTGTGTGCAGGCCTGGAGCCCTCAATATAGGAAGGACATGGACCGGAGGGAATGGGTCCAGAGGAGAGCCACTAAAATGATCAGGGAGTTGAAGCACCTCTGCTACGAGGACAGGCTGAGGGAGCTGGGGTTGTTCAGCCTGAGGAAGAGGAGGCTCCGGGGAGACCTAATAGCGGCCTTCCAGTACCTGAAGGGGGTCTACAGGAAGGCTGGGGAGATTCTGTTTACAAAGGCCTGCTGTGACAGGATGAGGGGAAATGGCTTTATGTTGGAGAAGAGCAGATTTAGATTGGATATTAGGAAAAAGTTCTTTACTATGAGGGTGGTGGAGCACTGGAACATGTTGCCCAGGGAGGTGATTGAGGCCCCATCCCTGGAGATATTCAAGGTGAGGCTCGACAAGGCCCTGGGCAACCTCGTCTAGTTGGGGATATCCCTGCTGACTGATGGGGAGGTCAGACTAGATGACCTTTGGAGGTCCCTTCTGGCCTGGACCATTCTATGATTCTGTGATCTTTCAGAATAGTTAAATCTACCAAGAATGTGATAGGATAATCAGTCCTTTGCTGGGATCTTTTAAGCCTTTATTGTTATTGTTGGGATTTTTTTGTGTTACTCCTTAAATCCCTCCCAGTTCACAGCTTTGCTGATACAGGAAGCTTGTGAGCAATTACAAACCCTGCCTCCAGAAAAGACAGTTCATGTGTAACAGTTTCATCTAATGAGAGGTAATATACCTGTTCACTCTCTTGCATGTTTACAAACCCCAGGAACTAGTACGTTGTAGCTTTCAACATTTTTTTCACATAATTCTATGGGAGGTTTGCATAGTAGAATTTGAAGACCAAGTAACAAGTATCTCCTTCCAAACCTGCTGGACAACTGCTGTAACCCTGATGTAGGCTCATTTCAGAGTTACACAGTTGCTGCCATAGTAAAAGGACAATCATCCATCTGTCATGCACACAGAAGCAGTGTGGTACTCCCTGGCATGCGTTTTCTCTAATTTCATTTCTTAATCATGTCACTTTTCCCCAGCCTTGTATCCTGAAAGCAGACTTGATCCTCTCTGCACTCCATGATTTGCCTGCACATGGAAACTGAAGAGGGAATTACAAGTAGGTTGCAATGTCTCAGAGATTCTGTTCTTAAGTGTTTCTTTTCAAAGCTAATTCAGAATTTCATCACTTTGAAGCACCACTAACTGGGTTGTCATAGAAGGCAAAGTAGAATTCGAGAAATGGTCTTTTCATGCTATTAAATTTATTTTTCTTTCTATTCAAAATATGTTTGTAATTGATAGATTTCTCATCCATGAGGAGATTTAAAGAACTTTTCCCTTACTACAGCTAAAATGTGATTGGGGTCAGAATTTTGCAGTAGTTTATATTAAAACCGAACTCCAGTGCAGTAACAAAGAGCACTTACTTCTCTTTAAAAATGAAATCATGTATGCACACTAGATAGCTGATACTTGGATCAAAGGGCAGAAAAATGTTTAATACTGTTCACAAAGTTATTTTGGTGTTATGAGTGCAAAGTTAGATGTTATTTCATTTTTTTTTAATCCTCAAGTTTTTAGATTGCAGCTTATTGTTAAAGACAAGCCAGAAGGTAAAAATAATAATATAAAAGATGTTTTACAAGTATGCTTCAATTGCCAGACTTCCATAAAATATTACTTCTGAATTGAAACAAGGTCATTGAATGGATCAGGGAACTAAACCTGTAGGAAGGGAGGAAAGTTGGCACAGAGTGTTATTTTAATTGAATTCTGTTGAAGTATTTGATACAATCCACAAGTGACATTTATAGACAACGACAAATTTACAGACTGAAAGTCTTATTTTTTAATGTATTGATTTCCTTTCATTTTAAGTATATACAATTTGAACATTATCTGTTAACCTGGAGTATTGGTTAAAATGACAAGACACTTCAAAGTAACCCATCTTATTTACATAGTGGAAAAATTTACAGAATATTGTGACTTAACGATGGCTTGGCTGGTCGGGGTTAATGCTCTGATGTAGTTAACCAGCTGTACAGGACAATACTGTTCAGTGATGTCACTTATGATGACACCTCTTTTTGGCTATTAGAAGTCAATTTTGTAGTTGCTGTTGTTGCTTCATCCAGATCAGCTTAACACTTTTGCTTTGCATAGCCCAAAACGTGCTCAAATCTGGAAATGTAGTTTGTTTCCATGTTGCATGCTTATTTTGAACTCCTCCAATTTATTGCCAGAAAAATAAGACTGTGAACACTGTGTTTTTTCTCTGCTCTGTTCCCTGTGCGTACACCTGTCGATGTGATTACTTACTGTAGATTCACTGAAGAAGAAACATCCAGAACTGTTAACTTCAGGCATGGTTTTGTAATCCTTAATTAGATACACTACAGTTATTTGCCAAGGAAAACAGAGAGCCTAGCCCGTGTAATTGAGTCACATAGAGCTCATTTTTTATTTTTTTATATACATATAAATGTAATATTTATATATTATATACTATATATATCATATATATATGGGATGAACATTTTCAAGCTAATTTTAAATGCACTTTAGAATCCAAATGGATACCTTGGCATCCCATTATGCTGTTTTAAAGATGTTTGTCAGGTGTGAATTGAGCTTAGACCCAAATGTATTTATGAAAAAAAAAATTAAAAATTACATTGCATAGATTAATGGTCACTGCAGAAGCTAAGCAAATATTCTAAAAAACTGAGAATAAATTTATTTTAAAAGTAATCAGTTTTGCAATATATTTTGATTCATTTTGCTGATTAAAACTGGGCTTTTAAAGTTACTTGCAATGAACAGCAACAGATACCCAAGTAAGGCACTCCATGAACTTCTCATTACTGCACTGCCTAGTGGTCACAATTTTTATCTTATAATAGCCCGTAAAATAGACCAGTATTCTTTTTTCACAGGACAAGATTAAGGTACGTCTATTATGATCTGGCACAAAGTAACATGAATTCCTATGACAATAGACTGAAACATTCTTCATCTAAAATCAAAATAAAATCGAATACCTCTCTATTTCTGTATGATATTTAACTGTTCAAATAGTTCTTCAGAGCACTCCTTACGGATTTGAAAGTGAATGTAATAAAGCACAAAAGTGTTACCAGTCATATATTTTTCAAGGGCCAATTGCAAATATGAAATAATATAAGTATCAGTGGAGATGAATCGCATACAAGTCACTTCCCAAAAGGAATAAATTCACATAGTCAGCGCTCTTCAATGAAAAAATACCAGTCCATCAATATTGAATGATTACCTGGAAATATAGCAGTCATGTTTATACTTTCACTTAAAAGTGTTGGGTTCTAGTATGAGAGAGGGACCATAGCATGGGCAGTAATGTACTGGTCAGGATACTGCCTGGAGAAACCTCTTGAACTTGCAACTCTAACTTTCTACAATTTTCTGAATCTCCTACATTCTTCCATGGTTGTGGCAATTCTAGGATGTGCTTTTATGAATGTCTCCTGTTGAAGGATTTTTGCTGTTATTAATAATTAAATGTTTAGTAGACCTGAGAATGATTGTGATTGAAATTGAGTTGCAGTACCGAGAATTCTGTTATCTTCTTCCAACATAGAATGTAAAAAAAAAATTATAAGGCTTAGGAATATTGTGCCTGACAAGAAGATCATTTCCCACACAGATTCAGAATTAAAGTTAAGAAATGTAAAACATTAAATAATTTATTAAAGTTTCTTTGTGCACATATTTATGAATTTATGTATGAATGGATAGGATAGCAGTATTTCTCACATTAGCTGTGGGTACTTTGCAAGATCTTAACAGAATAATTGTCTTTTTACATTGTCTTCTGACTTTTTCCCCGCCTCTGGATTTCTCTGCACTGTTTGCTCTTTTCCACCTGAGTAAACCTTTAGCTTTTTCTACCTTTGAAGAATTCTTCTCAAACTTGGGAAGCAGGAGGTTAATCTCAGTGTGAGCTGTATTTTCAGCTTTTTTACACAAAGTAAGATTCAGACCGTTTTAGCAGTTTTACGGGATTAAAAGCTCAGAACTTTGGAAACTGGTCAGAAAGTGAGCTAAATGAAGAAACAGCACAAAGTAATTCAGTGGATTTGTCTAAACAGCTTTCCTCCTTTGAAAAGATTCAATTTTACTTCAAGCATAAATGAGGAGTGTTTGAGACATCCACGGTCCCAAGGGAGCAGAAAAACTACGGAATAAAACTAATATATCTTTTGATACCATTGGAAATGTCTCCAAGGAGAATGCCAGGAATGATTATATTTAGAGACTGAATCAACCTTTCACTGCAGAAAAGGCTTAAAGCTTACTGGTACTGCACTGTTAGGGGGTCACACCTAAAATCTAAAACATCATGTCATACTTAGACAAAGAATGAAGAAGGTGACTTTTCTTCTAATAGTATCACTCTATCTTGTTTCACGTTCATTCTTTTAAAGCCAATGCTATTCAATAAATTTAAATTAACAAATTACGTGATGAGTTACTACCATACTTACTTAGTTTTCATTTCAAAGCAGGACAGGCATCCCCTACCTTACTCATAAAAGTAAGAACCATGTTGTATAATGAACAAGGTTTGGTCTATCTTTTATAAGTAGGTCAATAATGCTGGTGGTGTGTTTCTTCCCCAGCAGACAAGACTTACTCTTTTCCTTTTTAGAACCTAATTTTCTTATAATCACAAATTAATGTGAGAAAGATGTCTAACAGAGGAACTGTCTGAAAACACTCATATACCTTACTCTGAATTCTATCACACAGATTGAATATGGCTTAAGAAGGCCAAATCTAACAATATAATAGCAACATGTCTCTATATGGCTCAGGCTTTTGACATATTATTGTCAGTGTCAACAGTAAGCAGTCCCCCAGGATTCCACTTTTCAGTAGAAAATGAATGGAACTCCAGTGTAAGGCTATGACACAGAACTGTTCATGTTGAAATCATTTTCCTTTGGACCCCTGTGAAAGGAGTGTCATTGTTGCAATCAGAATCTTAAAAATTTCAGTTTGAAATTTTTGTTGTGCCTTTCATTCTCCTTACATGTCACGGAGTTCTGCTTTCATCCCCACAAATGAAATTTTATTAAGAATTCATTTCAGCAGCTCTAATTTAGTTTCTGAAATTTGTTATTTATAGAAAAGTTAGAAATAAAAAAGAGAAGAAAAAGGGGCAATGACATAATTCATTTTGTTACAGATTGTGACAGGGAAAGTGGATTATTTATTACACATGTCTATGACCACAAAATAATATCTGAATCTGTAATATCTGTAATGTAAATTAATATCTGTAATTTAATTTCTATGATGGTAGATGATACATATGTAAGTTGGACAAAACAATTGAAAATAACTCAGCTGAGTAATCAAAGAATCAGTCTAATTTAAGACTTCCCAATTCAAACAAGCAGCACCTTTTTTTCCTTTCAAAAGGCCAGACTTGAAGAAATTAAGGAAAGTCTTTTATTAACTCAATGGAATCAACTGGGCTGAGGAGGTTAGGGAGTTAAATTAAGCAAAGAATTTCTTTAAAACATTAATGATAAAAGAATAATTGGAATGAATAGCTCAAACAAAATGGACAAGCTGTAGGACATGACTCCAGGCTCAGTTGGATAAACAGCCAGTTCAGAAAGGATATTAGAAATCAGTAAAGAAGAGTATGTCTTAGAGGTCAGGAAGTTTAGAGGTAAAATGCGAACTGCCAGAAGCCAAGCCGAGTCAGACCTCGCAAAAGAAAATAAAACAAAAACCTCTTTAGCTATAAAAATTGAAAAGAGAACAAGGGAAAACTAAGTGAAATGGCACTACATTACAGGAAAAGATGGATGTAGATGATAATCTGTCAGGGTCCCTAAAAACAGATTAATACTTTGCAGAAGTTTTGAATAGAAATGCCAATCATTACTGCAGACAAGAGTGAGGAATTGAAAGCTATGAATAACTACAAAAGCACCAAAAGACTAATGCACTCACAGAATTATAGAATTGTCTAGGTTGGAAGGGACCTTTAAGATCATTGAGCCCAACCATTAACCTAACGCTATGAAAACCTACCACTAAACCATGTCTCTAAGCACTATGTCTACCTGTCTTTTAAATACTACTAGGGATGGTGATTCAACCACTTCCCTGGGCAGCCTGTTCCAATATGTAACCCCTTCAGTGAAGAATTTTTTCCTAATATCTATGATAGTAATGTCAAGTAATCTGCATCACAGAGCTCCCAAGAACTGTGACAGGAAGTTGTAAGTATAGAATATCTGGAAAATTGATTTAATCAATGTCCCAACACCAGGGTCATGCCATCTGACTATAAAAGGGCTAATATGGAGACTTTGTGAGAAATGATGAGGAAAATGTGTTGAAAGGAACAGATTTGCCTGACCTCAATATGTTATAATATTCCTTAAAAATGAAAAAAATGGTAGTAAATTGGGATTAAATTGCAAGTTCTATTTACAAAAGCAAATTATGCCAGGGAAAATATTTTTCATTGAAATTCAGCAAATGTAGTTGATTCTATTGTTAGTACTGTTATTTTTAAAGAAGGGCAAATAAAATAAATCCAGTCATGCAAGGGTGGGAAAGAAATGGGAGAAGAATTGGGGACTGATGATGTTGCTGATGTGATGAAAAAATACAACAACAGACTATGTTGAAGAAAGTTTTCACTCTAGTAAATCTTCAAGAATCAGTACTGAGGTTGACTTTAATTTAGATTTTATTAATCATGAGGGTAAACCAGTATGTACCTGAAGGGCTGTCTTTTTATAATAAACTGGCACCAGTGAACTTCATTGATGGCACACAGTTGATAGACATCATTGATAACACCACCATAGAGAATCCAGATATTAGGTAGGAAGACATAAATGACCTTAAGTTCTAGAGGAAGAGAGATGGGGTTTAGTGTAGAGAAATGGATTGGACAGAGATGTACTTTGAGACTAATCCAATGCTGGCTCAACATTCTAAAATTTTTGAAGAATGACCTCCTTCTACAAATATAATTGTAATCTCAGTATAGTACTGTAGAAAGTGTCGGTGAGCCCTGACAGAGAGAAAGTAGATCTCAGTTAAGTGATGCTCCATAATAGCCTTCTAACAGGAATAGTAAGAACAAGTTAAATAATCGTGTTTAGGATGGAGGTTAATTAATAAATGACTTTACTTGGGGGAGGTCTCAAATACAGTTCTTGTAAGCTCATTGACTGTCCTATCCAAAAATGACTGTACTGCTTCTAGACCAGAGCCAGATCATGTCCACCTAACTAGTCACAAAAGCAGCTGATCTTGACTATCTCTGCACTCACTTTGTAGATGTGCCTCAGCAGCTGCCCCACACATCTGGATTCTTTCTTTATAACTTTCCTTAAGCTAGTAGGCTTTGAGTTAGGTTCACAAGAAAATTTAAGTACGAAAGGATGAAATAAGGAGACTACTGGAAAGTAGTCATCATCATTTAGGCATCTAACTGAATTGCCACTGATTATAGCAGTCCAGATGGTCCTATGTTAACTGCTATCCTCCATGCCTAGGAGAGTTTTTATAGCAACGTGCTTGCTAGTGGTTATCAGGCACGTGCTTAGTGGTTGTTCTATTTTTCATGAAAATCTTTTGTTAATTTGATACAGTGAGTAAGAAGGGTTTGTAGACAGTAGAACAGTTGGACAGTTTTTTAAAAGCAGCAGCTTTTAAAATCATTGCAGGCTGTGTGCTTGTTTCAGTCACAATGGTGGGAGCCCAAATTGATGACATATTGGTTTAATGTTGCCCTTGCCAACAACTTACAGAGCTTTAGTTGTTGAAAAGTTATTCCCCTTTAAGGCTTTAGGGATTGATTTTAAATATCAAGCTGTTACAACTGCACATATAATAGAAAACTTGGTAGCTCTTGACTTCTACTTTGGATTATCAATGGGATAAAGAAAAAAACTCCTTCTCCCTAATGCAGTTTTGGTTGTTACAACCCTGGCTGAAAAGGCCATCAAAACCTACTTGTTTACTGTAGCTGAGGTAAGAATATAGTTGTAGTGACTGAGATTTATGTGGAATGCTTTACTTGTTTTTCCGTATGTCTGAAATGTATAGAATGTTAGAACTGGTATGTAGCTTTGATTTGGGCTGTGGGGGTTTTTTCAGTTCTAGGTGGAAATTATTAATCATTGTATGTTCTGTCTTTTGAACATGCAATCAAGAAATAACTCAAAAATGGTAACAGTCATGATCGCAGAATGGCAATTTCCATATGACTTTTTTTTTTTAATTAGTAGTTTGACTATATTATTATCTCAGTTGTTGCCTTCAAAGAACAATTGGTCTTATTCTTACATGACTGTTATTTTCTATTTTTTCTCTTACAGCTCATTAGGATTCATTTGTTGGATTTGGGAATGTTTGTCCTTATGATCCAACTAAATAATGTTTTACTTTACATCAGTGTCTTTTAAGTGGTTGTATGATACTGTCTGGTATGATAGCAATTCTGTGACGCTCAGCTGTGGGATCTGGGGAGCTGATGTGTAAGTTGGTGATTCTTAGAACTGGGGCCTATGAGAAGCCATTGTAGAAGCTTTGGTCACAGAGACAGTTCCACTCGTGGAAACACAGTGCGTGATTGCTCAGAGCATAAGAAAGTTGAGCTGAAATTGAAATATACTTCGGGAATCAGGTATCAGCTTCCTATCCAAACTGATGTTTGGAAGTTTCCTAGCAAATACTTTCTTTTACAAAGATATTCAAGAAGAGAGAAGACTGGGGGATTTACTTTTTCATTTTTTAATTTTCCTAAATCTAGCTGCAGTCCCAGTAGGAACTTGGAAGAAAAAATGGCCTAGTAACAGGTATGCCCATTCAGAACTTTGAAGACCAAATCTGTCATTCCTTCCCTGCTACAGCTTTCTGCATTGCAAAACCCTTAGCCCCTCTGTGACTTAATTCCCCATTTGTTAATCTGACATGGTGTCATTATGCCTTTGGGTACCCATGAATTCTCATGCATTAATAATATGTTAGCTGACATTAAATTATTGTAGCAACAGAGGCCGAATAGGGATGTTGGAAAGGTAAAATAGAATCTCTCCTGGATTATGCCAGGTTTTTTTTGTCTTTTTTTGGCATTCTTAAAGACATCCAGTCTCAAGAATAGCCACTACCAACATGCATTATAGTTAAATGAACACAGAACCATAGAGTCATCTAATAGTTTGGGTTGTAAGGGACCTTTAAAGGTCATCTAATCAAAATCCCCTGCAATAAGCAGGGACATCTTCAACTAGATCAGGTTGCTCAGAGCCCAGTCCAATCTGACCTCGAATGTTTCCAGGGATGGGACATCTACAACCTCTCTGGGCAACCTGTTCCAGTTTTTTACCATCCTCATTGTAAAAAATTGCTTCCTTAAATCCAATCTGAATCTACCCTTTTTTAGTTTAAAACTATTACCCCTTGTCCTACTGCAAAAGTCTGTCCCCATCTATCCTGTAGGCCCCCCTTTAAGTATTGAAAGGCTACAGTAAGGTCTCCCTCAAGTCTTTTTCTTCTCCAGGATAAACAACCCCAATTCTCTCAGCCTTTCCTCGTAGAAGAGGATTTCCATCCCTCTTATCATTTTTGTGACCCTCCTCTGGACCTGTTCCAACAGGTCCATGTCTTTACTGTACCAAGGACTCCCAAGCTGGATGAAGTACTCCATGTCGGGTCTCATGAGAGTGGAGTAGATGGGCAGAACCACCTTCCTTGACCTGCTGGCCACGTTCATTTGATGCAGCCCAGGATACTGTTGGTTTTCTGGACTGTGAGTGTACATTGCTGCCTCATGCCCAGTTTTCCATGCAACATGTCAGGACAAGGAAAGAAAATCTTGTCCAGTGTATTGCTGAAGCTAAAAGAAATACTCTGGCACTGACAGCAGCAGGAGCAAAGAACATGAGCTGATCTGGGAATGAGAAAGACTTATTTACTGCCTTCACCCACTAAAATTTAATATTTCTTTGGTGCTGGGTTTTTTTTGACATCAAAGTCTTCCTCTTTCACGTAACACATTTTTTTCACTTAGAAGCTTACTACCAACTTGTCTTCAGATAAACTGCATTGTATTAGCCAAGATCTTACTGCTTTTCTGATGGATGGTTAGTTCTGGCCAATTCTAAATGTAGCTGAGATGGCATCCAGCTTAGTACTTTATGATTTGCTACATCTTCTTTCCATAACTTAAATTTCTTCTGCCATGTCAGAGTCATTTCTCATTAAACATCTCTTTTCTTCTCATAAGTGCACTTGTCCTAGTTTATAAAAACCCTAGGCATTTTTACAAAATCTTATTGAATGCAACACTCAGTGGGGAAGAGATATGGAGAAGCCGCAGATACATGGTTTTCCCTCTGATATGCTGGATCCAACTTTAACTAAATTAATTTAAAAACGGACTGTTTTAAACTACCTTACCTGAAAATTTAGAATTGATACTGAAATTTCACCTTCACCCCACTATGGTAAACAGATATTAATTTATAAGCTTTCCAAGTAGAGCATTTTAAGTATTGTCATGCCTAACTAAAGCATAGGTGTCTAAAGGCTGAAGTTTCGGGTCTAACTAGGAGTTTGATCGGCTTTGGCAGCTGAGGCTTCTAAACTAATTTTAAAAATATTAGGGAGTGAAGCTATTTTTCTCTTGAGAGAAATCTTTTGTTGAATGGAAAACATCGGGCAATTAGCTTTCATTGAATGAAATACATATTATCAACTAATGAACATTTATTGCAGTTTTCATGCACTTCAGTGGTCAGGAACCGGTTCATATAAGAGAATGTGTGTGGTACCAAGAAGCATAGTTTTTATGCATACATATGCACCTGCATTAGACACATGGAATGGAAACATTAATTCGAAGAATTTCTGACTAATTTCTCCATCACCAAGTGAAAAGTTTTATTAACTATAACATATATAATTATAACAAGTTTTACTGCAGAAAACCATGACAAGTGCTAACTTTTACAGGGAAAGTTCTATTAATTACTTTCAGTATGTAATACTGTAGTGAGGCCTTACTCTAGTCTTCTGTGAAGTTCTAGGAAAGTGCATGAGTTACTTCCATGCTTACTTGGCTGCCACAACAAATCTGCAAAGCCGAAGAGTTTTATATAAAAACATGCAAGCAATATCTGTCTGCAGCTGACAGCTTGTAAGACTGTTTCCTTGAAAACAATATAAAGAGTTTAAGGTTTAGAAACACTACTCTTACCAGCATGTGCTCTAGACACCAGTGCATCAGTAAATATTTATGAATGCTAGTTCTGTAGCATTTAAATAGTGTTTTGCAAAGAATTTTGAAGCAACAAGGAGTAAGCATTATTTTATTACAAAGGAGATGGATTATGAAAGAGAAATTATGAAAGACCATTGCAGTAATTTAATTTGGATGTATTTGGTGTCCAGAGCTTTTCCTGCTGCAAGGGTTTTGGCATAAACCTTTGGTTAAGTGGCCAACAGAGAACTCTTATCCAGATGTCTGGGGGTTCTTAGGGATATAGGAAGCTATTTTAATTTTACATTGAGTTTTAGTAGTATTAGTATAGCAGAAACCTTTAACTTTCTGCCTAATAAACTTTATGAAGTCACCCAGGTAGAAGACACGTAACTACTGAAATTTAGTTGGCATTTTGATCCAATCTGTGGCTTTTGCTGATTTTTGCTCATTTGCTGATTTTTTAATAAGTACTTTTAAATCTGAATACTCTAAGTTGCTGTATTTCTTTTACTATATTTCTGGGAAAATTGCATGTAAACCACAAAGCTTATATCAAGAATACTGTGAAATATTTCTTTCATCTTTTCATTGACTAGAGTGACTTCAGACACATTTATTCAGCTGTTCCACACACAAAGACTGGGAACTGGTGAAAACTCGTTGCAAATATACTGTACTGAATAACTCCAGAATAGAGCAGTTATGTCTCACACAAAATATGTTTACATCTGACAGTGTTAGTCTGTCAAAATGAACACTTACCTAGAAAGTTTTCTCACCTCTATATTATAATAAAGGGGAGAGAGACCTTCTAGTGACAGCCTATGGTGTAAAATCAACTCGGAGTTCATAGATTGGATTACTGATTCTGCAGCCACAAAGTCCAATAAAACATGGATTTGGAGATGGACCTTATTTTGACCTTCTTGCCTCCTGTTTCTTGTGTGTACAGTTGACTCTATTTGTAATATAGAAAGAATATCTCTATCTGTAATATAGAAGAAAAAAACAATAACAAGTAATCAGACAAAAGTCTTGATCTCTTGAAGATGTGGGAGGATCCAGTATTACAGCACTGCCTTCCAGCTTTGGGAGGTGTCTCAAACTTCTATGAATTCTCCCTCTGAAGAAAAAAAACTTTACTGAAGTGAATGCTCCAAAAATTACAATCCTAACCTAAAAAAATTGGAATTCATTTTGCTCACAGAAGCTACTGTAACTGATAAGAAAACCTTTTTCTGAATCATCTTCCTATTATACAATCTGGTTCTTTTAGCAAAGTACCAAATATAAGTGGATAATTTTCAGTAACAAAAGCTAATAAGCACTTCTTACAAACAGGTGGCAGTGAGAGATCAAATAAAGGATGGGAAGCAACCAATGCGTTGAAATTAATATTTTTTTTTAATTTTTTTGTTTTTTTGCTAGGTATGAATGTCAGAGTTAGTACTCAAAATTTAAAAAAAAAAAAAAAAGGAGTAAATGTTCAGACTGAGCATACAAGTGTGACCCACACTCCATGAATGATATCTCACCCTTGGTAAATAGCATCATTTTAATGTATATCTTTACTCAGATGTATTGACTTGTACTGTAATAATGGAATTATTACAAACAATAAATCATAGTATATGAAGTTTGGGTAGACTGGATGGTCTGTCCCCATGCCTATACTTTTAACTGGAAAATGTCATTTTGAAGACAGCAAATCTTATAGAGACATACTGAATCAGGTTTGGGTTTTGTTTGGTTGTTGTTTTTTTTTTTTTTTCTGAAAATGTCTTAAATCTATGATGGATTTATTTTATTTTATGGTATTTTTTAAGTGAGCAGGATGTCAACATATAAATTGTTAGGTCAATTAGCTAGAAGACCAGTATTTTAAGTTCACTTGCATCCTGTTCCGAACTTGACTTCTTACACTTGCAAGGTTAAGTGGTAACCATCAGGCTGTTGAAGCTAATTATGAAGCACACTCTATAGTTGGGTACAGGAACTGGTCTGAAAGGGGCAGACATGCAAAATTTAGAAAGTTTTAATATTGTCCCTAGGCAGAGTAGAAAAAAAAGAAATTTAGTTTGGGCTGGATTATTATTAGCAACCTCTTGCTACAACCTTTTCCATCTATGATTCGTTCCTGCTAAAGGCTGTAGTATGGCTCATTTTCCACATTCCTATTTTAGTATAAGGTTTCATCTTTCCTAAAGGATACAATATGGTGTTTAGTTTTTGATTCACACAGCATATTTTGAGCAGTATGTCTAATAAAGACATGCACACTCCTGGTCATCTGGTCTATTTAGATAGTGGTAGTTCATTAAATTGATGCTGAGAAAATCTGTGCCATTGGGACTCATTTCTATTCCTAAGCAGGGATTTAGTACCTGCTGACAATTTTTCTGTTAATTGAGATCCATATCTAAGCCTGAATGAACTCTAACAGAGAACTGCTTGCTCAGTATGAGGAGGGAAAAGGAAAAGAAGAAAAAGAAAAAGAAAGGAATACTGTTGCAACAAAGCAAACTGTAAACATAAGAAGCGGATTTAAATAGTTTTGTCACTGTATGTCTTTATCTAGATTAGAATTGCAGTTTTGTTTAAAATATGAAGAAAAGGAAATAACCAAATTACTTTCTGTTTAACACGCTCTGACAGAAATATTTGCCTTCCAGCACCCAAATAAGAAACTCTAAATGTTTAAAAGCTGACCTCCTTTCGTCACATCTATTTACTAACAAATATTTACTAACATTTTAGTGGGATGGCATGAAATTGGCCTGTTGGGACCTTTCATTTGTTTCACTGTAAGAATTCTGTTAATATCTTCTTTTGAATATTTTTGTGATTAATTTAGATATGGACAAGTTTGAAAAAATATAATTGGACTTTTTGATAGGATTTCACAAAGAGCCGAAGCTCTCAGCTCCTATTGGAACTGTCTGATTTGATTTAATGAAACAAAATTGTTTCCGTCTGATGGCATCTAAAGACAGATGGTACCACCTGGAGAAGAACAGTAGGACCTATATGACAAAAAACTGTTTGTTATGCCTATACTGTGGTGCACATACCTTCAAGTCCTGAATCAGGTCTTGTCTGTTCTTGAGCATCTGTACTCCTGTGCTCAAGTGTTACGACTTCAAGATTCAATTGACTCCTCTTGCAGACCAGAGGCAGACTGTAGTGCCATGCAAGGAGGGAGTTACAGGCTTGATCCTCTCTATCCAACGGTGCAAATATGATACTGCATTGCACCCAGGGACCAGACACGCTGTCCTCAGTGTTAAGTAGTGTTTTTGAAGAAGTGGCTTCAATCTTTCAGGTATTTTCTTTTGTAAAAGATGTTGGAGACAAAAAAAGGAATGGAAAAAAACCAGCAAAGCCTGCATCCGTTATTGTTTAGAAAAGGAGAAGAAATATCTCAAAGTAGTGAATATTTTTAATTGGCTGTTAAGAAAATGTAGGAAAATTTATTTTCCTCCTCCTATCATTCATTCTTCCACAGTGACCATTTTCTCTTGCAAAACAGCTCTACCGGTATTATTTAGAGACTTCTGCTCTTCATATTTTTGTCTTTTAATGATGTTACAGTATTATTTAAGGATCTCATTATCATGAATATCACATTTTGTTTCTCTAGTTCCTGTTCTGATTATTTGTCTGAATATCCCCCCTGTGCATGAAATTCTCAGATTACCTCAATTCTACACATTGTAATTTTTAAATTACCTGACCGAAAGATTTCACTAACTACACATGCACTATTCAGTTTTGGATTTAGTGATTGTTTTTTTTAGCACAGTCTCACACTGGCCACTTAGAAAATTTATTTTCTCATCTGGAATAAAGCTAATTTGATTACTAACATCTGTACTGGCTCAGGTGAGCGCCATATTTTATTTATTTATTTATTTTTATGAAGATGGATCTCTTTTCCAAATATCACATCAGCCCAAGTCATGTCTTGGGGATCTTTAAGTAGCTGTTAAGGTATCAATAATGAAAACCTGCTTTCTGTCTTGCCAGCTCTGCACAGATGTTGTGGACAACTAATTTGGGAGTAGCAAAAAAATATGCCTCAAACTGCTGAAAATCAAATCTATAGTGTAGTGAGGAGTTAAAACCTCCCAGCATAACTGCTGAAATAGCATATGTAAGCAGTTCATGAAAAACAGACAAGTAGACTATTATATTACTCTCTTCTCTTGACTTCTAAAATCTTTCTTCTGATCCCCTCTGTCTGAAGTATCCCACTGACTAACAAAATAATCAGATATCTTTAGCAGACAGCAGGCTGAATTCCAAGTTGCAAATCCATGCAAACTCTACGTGTACTGGTTTAACTATTCTTTTTTTCCTCTCAAGTCCATGACCTATTCTAGCAAGGAGCTGTGAATTCAAAATATAGTCATTGATGTGTACATCTCTCTGCTACAAAACTTCATTCCAGGCAAGTCATTGCTGCTGGAACCAGATCATTCCACTTTAGGAGCTGGGTAATCTCTCTGCAGTCAAAGATAACTTACTACTATACCACAATCAAGTGTCCCATATTTGAAGAAAGCAAAGAAACATGAACCACAGATTTGGTACTGTGTGACCAGCCTCAAACAGAATTGCTGAGTACAATACAAAACTATTTTGTTACAGCATCCTTCATAGATGGTCCCTTCAAGTTTTGTGGTTTGGTATAGTCTGAATAGAAAACAAAAGATTTTTTGTAGACAGAAAGCTGATTAACTGTGTGAAACAGATTGAGGATTCTGAAAAAATGATGAAGCTATGCAAGGGTCTAAACAGGTCTAAAACCTGTTTCAGACAGCTGTTATTTTTTACAGCAATGATGGACTGAAAGTGTGTTTTGAGTATGGATAATATAAATAATCACATAAGCATTTTACTGTGCTACTCTGGTACTGATACAAAGTATGCCTTTTATAAACTAGAATGTATAACATACATATTGAAAGCAATTTGGCTAATAAAGTCTGAAGTAGAGAAGAATTTCTAAGGAAAACAGCAAAAATGTGCATTCAAAGGAAAATATGAGCAAAGCAATACTGAAGGGAAAAAGAGTCAGAAGCATGAGAGCACTTTAACCAGTGAAGATCCACAGCACATTTTTTCAGTGGTTCTGAATAACAGATCATGTCTCTACTTCAGCTGTTACAGCTCAATCAGAGAACTGGTATTATAGATGTGTCTCTATCAGGAGAGACCAGTGGAAGTCAGCAAGGCACCCTCTTACACAGCTAAGTATTGGGAACATGTTTGAACTACAAGATTCACAGGGAATCTAGTCCTTTTCTTTTTCAGGTTGAATATAAAGCACACTATATATCTTCATTTTTCCACTAAAAACACAGAATGTCTTTTAAAAATATAAATAAGCTAAGATTCTATTTTTCCGTTTACTAATAAGATTATATTTGTCTACATTGTATATATTATTTTACTCAGAAATTCAATAGAAATCCAAATTTTTTCATCAGGTCAGAATTATGACATTCTTCTACCAATATTTCAGTTTTATATATTATCCTCCCTGGTGCTCAGTGGCAAAAATTATGTTCTGAAGCATTTAGAAATTGGTGTCCCTGCAAACTTTTGACCTTAATCCACAATTAAGCCACTGAGCCACAGCCAGATCAATTTCAAGGTTCGCGGCACTCGTGACTCACATTAAATGCAACTTGCCATGGGAAAAAGGCAGGAAAAGGGAGGTCAGAACTGATAGTTTGGGCTTTTTTCAAAAAATGTCTGTGATGACTGTGATCACACAAGGTATTATTTCAGGTAACTGTTCAAAGATGGACCATCCTTATCCCACTGCAGAGTCCCTCAGTATATTTCTGTTAGAACATAGTAATAGATAGGCTCATTGCTGGATATAATTAACTTTAAAATGGTTTTACATTGAAAAAGAATGTTTAAACTTTTCAGCTTTGGCAGAATTTCCTGTGAGTAGAATTTATAAGCACCTTCTGTAGTCTCCTATATAATTATAAGCACAGAGACTTGGTATAAGGATATCCCTGACTGACAGTTAGTTTTGGATTCAGAGCTCTGTATCCAAATCCAGATGGGATATAGCCTCTATAATGATACCCAATTAGTGGTTGCAGTTCTTCCATTTGTTGAATCTGATGTGGGCTTGTTTGCACTGCCCTGGAATAGTGTGTATTTCAAGTCCATACTGTGCTGGAATAGTTTTCTGCTTTTGGCCCTGGAGATTCTGCACTTGTTAGAACTGGAGATATACTGTATATAGGGGTCCTCCCATTTACTGATTAGAAAATAATTTGTACATTAGCATTCTAACCAATAGACATTCTTGCTTTTCCTCCAGAGCTAGAGCAGATGCATCTGAAGTATGACATTCCCTACTCAGGATAACTCTCTTGAAACCTCAACAGGAATAATGTCGGGTACTTGAATGTTTTAAACTTGGAGCTCCCTCATCCTAAGATTATAGTAAAAGGCATGTAATACAAGTCTAGATAGCCACTGGAGATAATCTATTCCACATTTGAGAGTTTTGTTATGTTTTTAAAGGCAAAGTTTTCATGTCAAGATTGAGGAAAAAAAAAAAACAACCTAGGAATTTTTGTCCAGCTTGAAATAATTTTATGGCCTTGATTTTTAAAAGATGCCAATTTGAAAGGTGTCTCAGTAAATATCCCATAAAAATGAGCACCTAAAGGGACTTGAGAAAAACCTGACACTGTAAACTTCTGTTGAACTCAGATGACTAAGTAAAAAAAAGTATAAACTCTCAGGCTCTAATGGCTACCTTAACTCATATTTACTTGTGCAGATATTTCACAACCATGTGTGAGTATTGATACTTCTATTTTGTAAAATATCTTGGAAGGTGTTGTGAAAGATGCAGTAACATAATCAAGTTTAATACATGTAAATGTGACTTCACTATTCTTCTTTTAATTTATCTCCTTATTTTCCCATAAAATATGCTTTTACACAGATTTTTCTCTCACTTCCATGGGCTTTTGTTCATTTTGGAAGGGTAAAAGGTTGGATAAGAGGAAAATTCTAAGGGGACAGAAAAAAAAGGAGCAAATATGCAAGCCCATTCCTGAAATATTAATAACTATTAGGGACTTTCTGGCGGGACCTGGAAAAGAAGCCTTTAATCCCAACTAAATAATGACGTTATTGAAACAATATTACAGAAACTGTTTTAAATCTCTTTATGGCTCCTTCCAATTTAGAATAAAAGCATGCTTAATGTAATTTAATTTCTAGGACTCAGTTTTCTCCTGCTAATTGTCAAGGTCCTAGCCACACGTTAAAGTCCCTCTATGGCTCCTATTGCAATCTAAAATGTATAAAAATAAATACTAATTCATACTTGTAAATCTTCATTAAAAGTGAATTAAACTAGATTCCATATAAATAACTTTAAAGCTGAATAAGAACATGATATAGATAGTTAATTGAGTTTAACTAAGCCACTCTGAAATTCATTAATTTTTGTGACTAATTATGTTTAAACAATCCTCTTGAAAATTGTCAGGATGCAACTAACGTGAGTATTGCCTTTGATTTTAGTAATTTCAGCAATTACATGGGGAGAAATATAAATTGCTGTCAGAATGAGACTTTTCAGTGGACAGCTCTGCAGTCATAAAACATACAGTACATACCAAAAAGCTGGTAAAGCCTATTTTGACTTTGAGAATGTCAAGCATTCCTGATAATGTATTATTTTTTATTTATTTGAAGAATATTAAAGAATCACTGTATCCATCTAATGGAATACATGCACATCCTTACGGTGATTTTTTTCAAAGAACTGTGGGTGAAAACAGTCGTGACAACATGGTGACTCCCTAGGAATGTGATTTATGAGCCTGTGGTACATGAATTGTAAGGGCAGTTGATTCAGCTGTTGTCTGGAAAGATTTACTCCCACAGAAGGACAGGTGGCATCTGAACTCTCATCCTTTAATGACTTGTGGTTGAAAATGGATCTTTTTCAAGTGCACCTGCATATACGCCCTATTTTAAAAGGCATGCTGAGCTGCTGTATTACTTGATTGATGCTGTTCATGTTCCCTTCTTATCCCTTTTGACTTAACAGCAATTTGGTGTTGTAGGTATTAACAGATGGGTTTTTTCTGATTATTTTCTGCTTCAAGAGGAAGTGTCTTTCTACAATGACCAGGCACGGAGCATATAATCTTCACAGCAGCCCAATCTATACTATAACAACAGGTAATACAACCAGGGGAAAGTACAGAATTGACTGCATACTTTGCTGAAACTGTAGGAAAAGGTGACTTCCCACCACAATAAATCAGCACATAATCCAAATAAAGCCAAACATCATTACTCTAACCAATTCCAAAAACACTTGTGGGGTGGGTGGAGGAAGGTGAAGCACTTCTCTGAACCCCGGAGCTGATTGACTCTGGAAAATACTCTAATGCATGTGGTGTTGGGCTGCAAGCAATATCCCTGTGCTATGCTCCTCTATGACCAATTAAGTTCAGAGGTATAGGGCTCATCTGTATCTGTGTGAGAGAGACATGTAAAAATGACAACTGAGTATCATGCAAGCTATTTTTCTAGTTGGAAAGCATACACAGAACATCACCGCTATACTGCTAAGGAAGGAAACAGAAGGGAAAAGCAGAACAGGGGAGACAAAATATGTAAGGCAAGATCTTCTACTTCATGCTCACTCTAATGAATTATTTCATATATGGATTGGCTGGGTTACTGTATGATGAAATGTCAAATATTATATATGCAAATTTTCTACCTCATTTCTCACCAATTATGTGAAAAGGTCACAACTAACTCATATATTTTTAAAATCCTATATATTAATGCAAATTATATTTTAGGGGAGGAGGAGGAAAGGGTGAATTAACATAATTCTCTTCTTTTTCAAAACCAACACAAAAATTCTGCAAATTATTTGACACTTTTTAAGCAGAGTAGGCTTTCCTTCTTGACACCTTAAAGTCTGTAAACAGAAAAAATTAGCTTGAAAGACAATGCTTTGGCTCCTTTCCTGAAAAAAATAGTTGCATAGTCAGATGATGTATTGAGTCATGTAAACCTGTGACAGACTGAGTACATAGAACAGGACTAAGCTCCTGTCCAGATTTCCTAGTATTTTGATATATTCTGTGCTTTCTCTTCAGTAACTTTATAGCTTTAATAATCAGTATTTCATTTTGATTTTTGAGTACTTGCTGTTTAGAGAGGTGAAAAAAAGATTATTCCAAAGGGAGAGAAGGCTTTACTAGAATTAATACATTTAACAAGATGAGAGTCTGTGAAGAAGAGTCAGAAAGTAGCGGTCAAAAAAAAATCCTTCTATCTGCCCTAATTTATTGCACATAGTAGCCAAATGACAGTATTTAACTGATAAAAACATATTTTGTGTTCTACTGAAAATAGATAAAAGGTCAGAAAGGAAGTCACCCTGGACTACGAGTCCATGCCTATGCTAACAGGCAGCAGGTGTGCCCAGGAATGCTCACTGGCGCTCATGCCAATTGACCTGGAGTAGCCCATCATGGTCTTAGTAAAAACTATCTTGGCCTCTAAAACAGTGTGAGTGCATCCAAACTGCCTGCTGGGAATCACCTCTGCAATGCAATACTTGTATTTGGAAACTGCTGGGAGAATAATGGCTGACATAGGCCAGAAGTGTGCTAAGGACCATGCCATTAATTTAAAACTACAGTTGATCACATTCCAGTGTTAGATGACATTTCTGTTCACTATTTAATTTATTAGTGCAAATGCAGCCTCTAGGTCCCTACCCACAATCCACTACTCTTAAATAATATGAGAAACTTCCATGAGGCTAGGTATACAGAAGAAATGCTGGGTTCATAAAGCTATTTCTATAAAACAATTTATTTGTCTTGGAAAAGCAAAAAACCTGCAGATGTCAAGCATTCAGAATCTAATTTTCAGTAAACAATATATTTGGACACTACTGTATCTGCAAATATTATTATATTTTTGTTTTCCTAGTTCATGCTTTTTTCCCAACAATCCAAAATACTTTTTATGCAAATGTTCTTTTGACACTGAAAGGCAATCATTGCTGTAAAGCATATATTCATGCATATGTATGTGAAATATTAAATTCAGACACACTCCCTAAAACATGCACACACACACACATACATATATTTTCGAAGTGAAATGAACCTTTTATTGTTGTCAATAATGTTGAGAGGTTTTGTATGTCTATGTTTTTTTTTTTTCTGAAAGTGGGAACTGCGACAAAACGTTCATTTTTCACATCCACGCTGCCACAATCTCAGGAGTTTAATGCAACGATCTTTAATTTTGTCATGCAGAGTAACTACTTAAAATAGACTGTACTTTAAAAAAAAATGTATTCCATTTCATTAGTGGCAAATTTTAAAAGGGTAAAAAAACCCCCCACTTTGGTTTTAGATCTAACAAACTTAATAGCGATTACAAGAAATAAAGTTATAAAACGTTTCAAAGGAATTCTAGAAATTAATAAAATTATATCAGAAAAAAAATGAGTGTATCGATTAATAGCATTTTTATGAAATTATTTTATTCTAAAGTTACTGTAATGCTTTACTATATTCATTCTAAAAAGTATTTAGGTGCTGAACTACTGTCACAAGTGGTACTCACAACTTCAAATGCAGAATTTTTATGATCTTAGTTTAGTTCATGTGAATAGCGATGCTTATGTTTTTGTTTGTGTCATGGAGTTGAGGACAACAAAATTAATCAAGTTCCAACAACATAAAATTACAACAACGCTGTAGATCTTACTTGTGTATTTCAATAATGTGAGAACAGGATTTTGGACGATTAACACAGCTTTCTGGTTTTTCACCTACATAAAGAATGTAATCCAGTGCTTGCTCTACATTAGTATCTGGAATGCTTTCTTAGCTATAAAATCTATCAGAGAATTTTGACTCTGTGATGTGTGTTGCATTGCCTAATCATGTAATTCAGAATTCAATAAACACTGTACAGAGTTTTCAACAGTCTTAAATTGGCTTGTGTGAGAAAAGTAATTATTTTTCAAATTTTAACATATGTTACTTTTGCAAAATGTCAACATACAAGCTGAACTATGACTGTATCATCCATATAAATTATATAGTATAGTGTACTCATACTAAGGAACGAATGGTACATTGTTCTGAGGGTATCTAAGATAACACTTTGCAGTTCTGACATAGACCTACATGAAGGAAGTAGATAATTACCAGTGTGGCATTTCCAAATATTTCTGTGCTTTCTTTAACCTAAATTTAATTATATACAAGAAGTAATTTACTTCATGTTCTTCAAACAATTAAAATACTTTAAAACAGAAAAACAGTATAACTGTTTTAGTCATTATTTACTCCTTAACTCTGTTTGTCATTATAGTCCTATTGTTAGAATTTTACACAATGGAAATACATCAGAATAAAGGAACAGAAGATCAGAGCACCACGGCACTATGTAAAATAAGGAACAGAGCAAGCTCCAAGCTAAATATCTCTTGATAGTTAGTGCAGAAGTTCTTAACCTTTGGAGTCTGAAATTATGACAGTTAACATTATGAAAGGGGGCTTCTTAGTATATATTTGGCCTCAGAATGGCCTGTTTTCATAGCATCCCTAGTGCAAAATATATGCCTGTGGTGTTTTTGGTCTGAATCCAGACTTCAGATTTCATGACTCAACTTTCAACACCTCTCACTGTAATAAATCATAATAGGCAGCGAGGAATTTACTTATAAAGCACAAAACCAAGGCCCTGAGTCCTGGGGACACCACAGAAATCTGAATTTTCCACATCTAAGGAGCAAAACAAATATTTCTGAGATTGCAAATTCATGTTAGCAAATGGTGGGCTAGTAACATTATAGCAAAACAGCCCTGTTGTACAATGAATCCATTGAGCTTTTTTCACTATGGCTAAATTTGGCAGGTTAATATGAAACAGTGAAGATTCAATGAGAAAAAGTCTCAAAGGACTCAAAATCTCAAAATTACTACAAATATGCACCACAGGACTGTTTTAGGAAATTAAAAATAGCTTTTAAAGATTAGGCTTCCTGGAATATATAATATGGAAAAAAAAATATTTTAATGTACAAGTATTGCATGCTATAAAGAATTTCTCTTCTCACACAGCTGAAACACACTTTAAGCCCCTGCCACATCTTCAGATTTGAAGGTAGATTGAATAACTGAATACAAAATGTCAGAGACATCAAAAGGTTTGGAATTATGATCATGAATATGGTAATTCTCAAATTAAATAAGGTTTAATAAGTATTTTTAATGCATGTTTCCCACAGATTGCTATGAGCTGTTCTCTTCATGAGCAGGTGAGAGGGCAAGAGAAAAAATAGAAACCAAATCAAACCAAACCAAACATAGACGAAGCAAAATTAATTCAAAGAAATAAGGAGCAGAACACACTTCCTAAAACAATAAGGGAAAAAGAAGGTTATTTTTGTTTGCATTAATTGAAAAAATATTAAAATAAAATTTCTTCTTTTGTCACCAAAGGCATGGTGGTTTTTTGCCAAGAAGTGGTCCAAAGGGGAGAAAAAATTAAGAGAAAAAATCCAGATTTTTATTACAGAAGATGAGAATCCAGATAAAGGATGCAATGTATAGTATCTTCCTGTCCTATTTCAGTGTGTGGAGTGCTGGAAGCCAGTGAAAGGGAAAGTTACTGTTGCAAAAGTAACTTTTACTGTTTTGACTGCACAAACAATTCGGGTGACTGATGGGGACAAGTTGCATAGAAAATCTTGTCCTTTGCCTGTTTTCACCATTAAAGGCTTACTCCTCAGAGTACATTTTCAATAGTGGTAGAAGAAGGGAAAGAGTGTGTACAGGTTTTCCAGGGAAGACAGCAGAATTATTTTAGCATTAGGAACACATATGATTTTTACAATGTTAGAGACTTCAGACTGTGTAAACAAAAAGTGATGTTTAAGGTCTCTTCCAAACCAAACCTTTCTATGATTCTATATTGGCAAGGTTGTAGTAATAACACATAGTAAACTGTAAGATGAGGTAAAAAATATAGTTATATTCAACTAGTAAATTCCAAATTCAAAGTTGGACCTAATTTTGACTTTGTCCCTGTTTTAAGAAGAAGGCTGGGCCAGATCGCCCCAAAAGACCCTTGGTTCAACCTACATGACTGGAAAAGAAATACAGAGTTTTTGTATTCATAGGAAGGGTGCTATTCAGAGAGCTTTTGTTGTTGCTTTTGTAGTTTGCAAATAGCTAAGGCGGTCCTTTATTTTGCATGTTTTCCTTTTTTACACTTTTCATGAAACTATCATTTTAGTTTAATAAACAATGTAGAATGCTGGTTGAAATTGAATTTCCTGGCAGCTCTTGATGTGGATATCAGAAGTTACTGAGTGTTTTTTTATAGTTTCATAGAAAACAGCTATTTTCCTTATACAAACAAAATTACTGATGTCTTAATAAAAGAACAGAAAAATTTCATATAAATTTCATACAAATTATACAAACAGTTTAGAAGAGAGGGGTGAATCCTATGCCTCTGACATCCTATATTATCCTGATAATCTTTGACGTATTTATTCTTTAACTACATTTCTAGATTTCTACAGGGTATATTTTTGTTCTTGTAGAAATTATTGCATTTGCTGATTGATGTTTGCAGTAGAACAATATCTAGATCTTTAAATGTATAAACATATATTGTTCACATATTAGAATATCACTTTATAGTTTAGGTATTTGAAGACAAGATGAGGAAAGAAAAAAATAATCCTCGAGTAACTGTCAAAATTAATTAAAACCACAAAGTTTTACACTTGAGACTTTGAGTATCTGTCTCTGATTATTTGTTCATTTGTCCATAACAAAATGTAAGTACAAAAGAAACAAGAATGTCAAGTGATTGTGAAAACTAAATTTGTGACCTTGAAGGAAGAGGATTTCTCCATAACAAAGATTGAATAGAAGGCCGAGAATAAAAAAGAAACTAATATTTGAAGAATAATGACTAACAAAAATAAATTTAGTTAAATAGGGAAAGTTTTTTTAGTTTAGGAAGTAGTGTTGAAAATTAGTAATGCCAAAAGCCAAAATTATAAAAGTACATTTGCCAAGGAAGATATCACTATTATTTATACGACTCAAGCATACAAAACTCTTGTGGGAAAAAAAGTGGAGCTATTATCAGGCCACTGCCATGTAACCTGAAATCTGCCAGATGACTGAAAACTGCCTGTAGATCAGTAATGACTGATCTACATTCAGCAATAAGAGATTAAAATCTAAGACTAACTCCACCGGTATACCCAAACTCTACATGGTTCAGGAAATTGCTGAGCAATAGTAACTGAGTTATGCACTAGCATCAATGTCTTCCATTCCAAATCTAATTATTTGAAACAAATTTTGGAAAAACGGAACACAGGTCTTGGCTGGGAGCTCATGGTGGGGACCTCTCCCTCCTCTCTGCTGGGAGGAGTGTGATGTAGAATCTTCCTTCCACATCACTCTTGGCGTCTGCCTGCATTTCCCTCTACATCTTTTGTTTGCAGAGGCTGCTTCCTTCTCATCTGTTCCCCCTAAAACCTGAAATAGCTTCCCCTCATTGATTTACTTTTAATGAAGACATACAAGTAAATATTATTATTTATTTTGATGCAGTTTAAGTTATAATTTGAGTTGTATGGGGGCTTCACAGTTAGCTGTAGACACAAGAAACAAAATAAATTTAAACATGTCTTCATTCTAAATGGGAAGGAACCATGAAGAACTTTAAAACCATTTCTGTAACATCTTTTCATTAAAACCTTTATTTAATGGGACTAAAAGTCTTCTTTCTGTATCCCTCCAGAAAATTTCTAATAGTTAATATTCTCAACTGAGCTAGATGCTTTTAAAGGGAAGAACACTGTCATGTTTTGGGCTGGACTTGCCACTGAGATTAACAACAGATGCTCTGCCTTGCCTCTCCGAGGAGAGGAGGGAGAAAGATGAAGATATTTAGGAGTTTAGGAAAAAACTAAGCTACTTTAATGAGAATATTAATAAATTAATAAAATATTTTTTTTTTAAAAAAAAAAAAGAAAATAATGAAATATATGCAATATATACAAAACTGTATCAAGCTTCCATCATGTCACTGGCAGGCACTGGAAAAGTCCCAGAGTGGACAGGAGCTGGATTCTGGATCTGGATTCAGGAACGGCATCAAAGGCTGACAAACAAATAGAGTCCTCCTTGGATGATGGCCATTGAAGAATGAGTGCTGACCTTTTGATCCACAGTATTAACACTGAGCATGATGCAGATGGGAGGGAATACCAGTTGGTCAGTTTTGGGTCACCTGTCCTATTCTCTCCTGCCTGCAGGTGTTACCCCTCTACAATCTTCCATTTCTATGTCTCCAATGGGGCAAATATTGAAGTTAGCTGACTGTAGTTGTTGTAGCAATAAATACAAGTAAGGGCCTCTCTGCGTACCATTCTTTGGTCTTATCTCTCCGAGAGCGAACAGTTTCTGCACAATATGCTGTTAATCAAGAGTTTCAGAGAGTTAGAAGAGACTCAGCCACAAAGTAAAATTCCTGAACAGAAAACCGGTTCCTCAAACCAGGACAAACACCTAAGTCTTCAACTTGCCTTTCTGTGAAAGAAGTTTTACCAACATTCCACTTAGGCTTAATGAAAGGCTACTGTAATTGACTGTGATTTTGCCAAGTGGATACTAGCTCTCCAGAAGGCTATAGAACTAGAAAGCTGGAGAGGAACAGCTACTTTTCAGTGGAGTACAAGCCAGGCTGATTAAGGGTAAAAGAATTAGAAAAGAATCAGGGTCTGAGGTAGTTTAATTGCTGCTATTGTTGTAAAACATATACTATATAGGGGGAAAAAAACACTTCTGAAAGGAATCAAGATGCATTAATTCTAATAAGTGATAAATTTGAATTGGCTGACATAATAGCTCATTTGTATCCTCCTTTAAGAAAATTCATTGGATAATGGCTTCCATCCCAGCCAGCATAAATTTCAAATTTGAAATACAGAAAGACATGTTAATTTTAGTATGTTACACTGCCGATGTGTCTTTTTCTTCCTCTTTGTTGGATTCATCTGACTCTCGTGAAAATGAAGCCGCTACTTATTTAAATATAAATTATTCAAATGGAATGGAATGGAATGGAATGGAATGGAATAGAATGTTTTCAGCTGGAACTGACCTACAATGATCATTGAGTCAAACTTACTGACCACTTCAGGGCTGACCAAAAGATAAAGCATGTTATTAAGGGCATTGTCCAAATACCTTTTAAGCACTGACAGGCTGGGGGCATTGGTGCTGAAGGCACTTCTCTAGGAAGTCTGTTACAGTGTTTGACCATGCTTCCTTATAAATCACAACATATCATTAGGTTTGTGAAAAGCAGAGGGAAAGGAAGAGCAATTTTGTTATATTTGCACACAGAATCTTTTTGTTAAATTTTCTACCATCCTAATATAATTGAAAGGGGAAATAGTTATTTTTGCTTCCATATTTTTTTCAGTAAACCTGCCTATAAGCTTTTTCATGGAATGGTTTGTCCCAGAAAATGATCTTTATATTTTGACTTTGAAAATTTCTTGATATTTTGTTTTCTCCTGTGAAATAAGATTATTTTTTTCTACTTCTTGTTACCAAAATATTTTGATCAATTGAGAATGTGTTATTTCAGTTTTTCTTAAAACA
The DNA here is from genome assembly GCA_033628505.1 of Tringa tobata. Classification (NCBI taxonomy): domain Eukaryota; kingdom Metazoa; phylum Chordata; class Aves; order Charadriiformes; family Scolopacidae; genus Tringa; species Tringa tobata. The sequence continues at coordinate 6,794,083 of JAHREE010000395.1, read as the reverse complement.
AACATAAGCAAATTATTCCAGGATATTCACTGATACAAAGATTCCAGTCTTGCCTTACAGAAGACTGAAAATATAATCTTAGAATCTCTAGCTGATGAGTGGTTTCAATGTGGTTTTCAACCACATTTACAAGTCTGTGTTTTGTGCATAGGTGCAATTTATCACTGTATTTTTGCAACATAAACGAAATACAATATTAATTATTCTGCCACTAATTCAATATGATAAATCTTTATATAACATGTGGCAAGAACTTCGAATGACACCAACCCAAATTTTAACCCATGAATTAAACGGCTATTAATATTTTAGTATGCTATGAACCAGCCACTATTTTTATTGCTACTTTTTTGTCATGTAAAGTTTTAATCATGACAAGTATTTCTTTTCCAGTGTGGATATCAAGTATCCTTAATATCTTCTGAATGACTTTACTAGAATCTTTCATTAAGTTTAAATGAATTAATCAAATTGACTCATCTCTGCCTACAGCTCTGACATTAAGAAAGTCATAGCCCTATAAAAAGATGTAGTTTTCTTTGTTCCATATATTGTATTGGTCCAGGTGATTTATAAGTGTAACTCCACCTAGTCCTTCTGAAAAACTCCTTGTCTTTACTATTTCTCTGCCTGAACACAATACATTTTCCTTCTATTGTCTTATGAAATGTTTCTGTTTAGAAACCTGAAGCCTGGGGTGGGATGAACACTGAAAAAACATGCTACAACTCTCTCTTTGCATTCTTACCTTTATTTACATTTAACTGTGTGTTCTCTTCCATATTCTTTTGTGACATACTTAAAAATGAATGTACTGTTGGTAAGAAGTACAATAATTGTATGGCAATTATGTCCTTAGGTTCCTTTGCTCAAAGTCTTTATAACTTTTAATTTTTTTTCTTTTTTGGAACTAGTAACTTTCTATTTGGAGTGTGTGTCCAGTGAAAATGTGAACAGGACAATACTAACTTTTCTGTCAAATACCTTAATAGGAACCATTGCCTAACAAACCTCTTTAATTTTATTTATCTCTGAGGCCCTATTATACCAGCTGTGCTGATACATAGGAGCCATAAATCTCCCAGACTTGGCCCTAGAGGAAGATCACTGGTGGTACGGAGCTAATGGGGCAAAGCCTACACTAAACACCCTCCTGGCTCAGCCTGTGGGGCACTGGGACATGGCAAAAGGCCGCAAAGGGGAAGGTGTTACGGCAGCGTGCCTATGCTCCAGCTGCTCCTGGCGGCTGCAATGGTCCTTTGCAGTTGAGCATGAATTACAAAAGGGTTTCATCTGCCCTGATTTCTACCTGGGAACCACTTGCTTTAGAAGCAACCTGGACATATTTTTTATGATCATGTCTCCTTACTATTGTGGCATTGTACTCGCAGTACATTACAATAGATGATGAAAAGCGAGGATTTATTTAATCTATATATAATATTTAGGATGAACAATTTGCTGACACAGTGCATTTCTCCAACTTGTCATTGGTAAGTTTCAGCTTCTTAAAAATATACACTTCTGATTTAGAGTAAGCTCAAGTGTTTGATCTGGCAAGGAATTGAAATTTGAAAAGACAAACACAATAGTCTAATATTTAGTCTAATATAAAACGTATTTTTCCTCTGCTGTCACAAAAAATTGCAATGGATTTTAGGGAAGGTGGAGTGAGTCAGAGCATTTGTCGAAGAACAAAGAGGTTCAGCTGGGGCAATTCTAACAAGCAGATTAATCAAATTATAATAGGGAACCCTAAGCACCCCTAAGTTTGAATAAATGTGTTTAGAACTTATGGAGTGTTTTAAGCTTTTGATCAAAACCACAAAGATTACTATTGAGTAAATTATGTCCTCTTATACTGCTTATTGCTTTCTAACAATAAGCTTGGCTAGTCTGTATTTGGAAATGGATGTTCACTTCTACATGCTTCTGAGCTCTGCTCACGCTTACATGACTTCTGTATTTTCTCTCTTAAATGTTAATAATATGAAAAATGTTTGGAAAAGAGAAATTATGCTAGTCTAAACAGTATTCTTGTATGTCTTTCTGCAGTTTTGATGGAACTTACACAGTCTAGGTCTTTTGCATCTCTGTCTCTATCTTCTCTCACTTTGGACCCAGAAAACCAAAACTGTGATATGTAAAATATGGCAGTAGGGTGGCAATGAGCTCTTAGTTACAAAGTTCATGGCTAAATAACTGTAGTCAGGCTCTTGAACTTAGTGGCACCTCTGATAACAAAAATTAAAGTGTCTGGAGATTTCTGACCTGGAGGAAGAGGAGTCCAAGGCGTGAATCTAACTGGAGAAACTTAACTCCATGCAACATAGAGGAAAGCATCTAATTCTAGACAGTAGTGCTGCTTAATACTCAGCCTCATGCTTTGCCCCTTTTGTTATTTTAGGTAATCTCTTCCTGAGGATGCTGGTTGTAGAAGACCCCTTTTTGAGATCCTAAATGTTTCCATGTTTGGAATCTAAGGAAACAATTTCCAGGTACATAAGCAAAGGTTTCTATAGCCATTTTAGATGCAATATGGTATCCCAGCCGGTCTTCAGCTGCTGCTGCAAAAGGGCATGTTTTTTTCTGTAATGTAGCCTTGTGCGGATAACTCAGACACTCTTCAGATACCTAAATTGGTCCTAGAGGACTACATTAAGTACATGAATTGTCACCTATATGTCCAGGTAGTTACATAGAATAAGTCAAGTGTAACAGCGTCTGAAAATATCAATTTTTTTTCAAGGGCTTTAAAAGGTCCCTAGGTTGCTACCCTTGATGTAGATGCGTACGCTGATTGCTATCTTTTGTAATGACATCCTTTAGCAGGTTGAGGTCTTGTGTTTTGTAGACCATTCTGAAGAGATGCAATTTTTGGTGACCATCCAAGAACTCCTGTAGGGTACTGCATTGTAAATCCAGTTAGGATGTTACATTTTGGGGGCTATAAAAAATTCATTGTGTTTTATGCATTTGTCAAAGTGGGAGATGGTTTTCCCTTCCAATTCACAAGAAACAAAACAACAAACAAAAAAACAACAAAAACCAACTAACAAAAATAAATCCCAAACAAAAATCCAGCCTTCCAAAAAAGTATTACCATATATCCTCAGTGCTGGCAAAGAAAGATGAATCTTAGAAAAAAACCTGGTAGGCAGAGTGCATGCAAGCCTTCACTTACTGTGTAAGATTATGGGAATCTACATTTATAATTAAAGTATAACTGCTTCAAGCTAAATGAAATCCAAAATTTTTTGGGAAATTTCATAGGTTAGCAAAAACCTTGCAACAAAGAATGTGAAAAGTTATTGCAACTTTTTTTAAGTACTTCCATTGTTAATGTACCTCAATCAAGGGTAGCTTACATCTATAATTTATTACAAGCTAATTAGTTAAGCGTTTGAAATTTTCAGAGCAAATTTAAAATACTACTGTATAAGTCAGTAGCTGATACACTGTTTGACATTTAATGTGATGAATAGATTGCTCTTAGTTGAACTAACAATGAAGAAGCATGCACAAGTGAGTTTTCCATAAAAATGAGGTCTTCAGGTCTTAATATTACTATGAGAATAAACTCTTTTATAATCTACAGCGTGTACAAAAAAATACTTGAGGGTTGGTTTTTTTTTAAACCTTTTCTTTTTTCTGTAAAACGCTACTTTTTCATCTTAGACTGAGTCAAACAAGACATTGGAAGCTTTGTCAGTCTGACGAGCAGCTACTGATGACACAGCAAAAACAGACAGAAGGAGAAAGACAGGCTTTCAGTAAGCTACTAAGGTAGTTAAGAAAGGAACTTGTCCAAACAATTACCTGGGGACTCTGCAGTAATGCTTGCAGCCATAGCTTGGGTGTAAAACATTTTCCTGTGTGTTTAAATGTAAACTCAAGGAAAAGCCAAGAATACTCTTTTGTAATGGCTGATTAAGTAAATAAAAGAGAATATAGATTTATAGAAGGCAAAACTTTTCTAGCCAAGAGAAATGGGCCAGGTATTTGTCTGAGCCTTGAGTGCATAGATTTCTCTGAACCCTCATTTCAGCTCAGGCCTGAGCAACCAATCCTCCCATGAGCTGTCAGAGGTGCACCTGCCTCGAGCTCCTGTCTCTGGGGTAGATCTTGGACCTTCGTTACATCTGTTACAACCCTGTCTCCCGCTTCTGCTGATTGGGTTCCGTGGATGGACCCTGGGAGGATGACGGACTTGATTCATCCCCTCACCCTTTCTGGGCCTTTCAGTGAACCCTATCACCAGCACCCAGTTCTGCCTGTAGTGCTCAGATCCTGTGGAACCATGTTCTGTTAGTGAAGGCACAGCCTGTGCAGGGGTTACCCTTGGATCCTGCCTTATCCCCCTCTTGAAGCAGACTGCAGGTATTGAACTAGGAGAAAACTGTAAAAATATACTGAACATCCTAAACTGTTCTTATTTATTTCCAACACTTGTTTTTTATTTCTTGTTTATTGCCAACACTTCATTTTCATATATTTTGTTGATGTGACATATTGCTGATAATTATACAAATGTAATAAAATAAAGGGTGTCACAAGACCTTTCAAAAAACCTTCACATATTTTTGTCTCTTTTTTGCTATGACTCCCAAGGATATCATTATGACCACTGTAAGGGGCAGTGAAATAACTCTTCAGAGTAGTAGAACCAGGGACCTAAATGTAAGAGCCGTACCACACCAGCTGAAGCACGATGTGCAAACATCAGCCATTCCAGTTTATGCATAGGATCATGACCCTAAGTTTTAAAGAAAAGCAATCCTGCTGTGTCAGTCTGAAGTAGGAACACACAACTCACTCAACAGATTCAATTAAATAAGGAAACTTGGACAATTACCATATTTAGCTGAGCCAATGTAACTTATGAGTTTGCCTTGCCTGCATAAATTTTTTCACTGAGGTTTTAGTTAACAACAGCTTGTGGTTAAATGCAGACATTGAACTAATGGGAAGTAAATTGCAAAAATGGCATAAATTAGTGACGTGAACACAAACTCGATTCCTACAGATAAAAATGTACATGAACAATTTAACATCGCACAATGGAAACGTATTCTTGTTTATCTTGCTCATTAAGACCTGCTTCACATAGTTTAGTCATATCTAGTTTTTTTTGGTGCTGTAACAAAGTACAAAGGGCTCTTCCAAAATGTAGATGTTTTGCTTATGCTTTTTTGATGGGAGTAAAGCCTGAATGTATAGTAGTGTGATCAGTGGGAAGTATTTAGAAGTTCATAAATAATTAGATCTAGCTGATAACTAGCAATTTTTAAAAATTAATTTTTAATTAGAGAATCTGAAAAATCTTATGAGCTGCAGTTAATGCTAGCAGGGCCTCTCCAGGGTTTGTCACTTGATGTAATAAGAAAGATGCTGTTGTACATATCTCTGCTTATCTTTGTGACCCACTCCTGTTGTATAAAACTAATAGGGTTAGAAACAGCACTTAGAACCATCCACTGGTAAATCCTATGCATGTAGATCATAAATTACACAACAGTTAACATTAAAAGGGACCTATAAAGGTCATCTAGTCCCAACACCCACTCCCCACCATCAATCTGTCATTTTTTATCCTTGTTCTAACTGGTAATTTAAAGAAAGCTAAAAAAGAGTGTAGTATCTTCCATGGGTTTTACATCCAAATAACTTTTTATGCATATAAAATTGGGGTCCTCTACTCTAGAAAAGTTCTGCACTTAATGCAAGACTTCTAGTCCTAGTTATATCTGTAGACATGCTGAGTTCTGAGGACCCATGTAAAGCTGTTATCTTTAGAAATTTCAACCTTATAACTTGGGGTTAAGAAAAATGTCTGATGGCACTTTTGGCTCATCTTTGATTTTGATGTTTTATATGTTACTCCTATTTTGGAAAGTGTTCTGAGCAGTAATGGAAAGATTGGGAATAACATGTAAATTTCAAATACCAGGGGACAGGCTTGGAATAGATGCTTTGCTTATGGTTCCTGAACAATTGCCAAAGATAATATGTTATGTGTTTCTCAAGCCAAAAAGAAAGAGGACAGCGGGAAGTGACATGTACAGAGGAAATTAGTGTGAGAGATGAATTTTTCTTGAGTGCTAGTTGCAGGGATACCTTGAGTCCCTGAACTCTAGGCACAGTGTGAACAAGTACAAAAGGGAAATTGTAAAAAAACATTTCAGCAGAACTGTTGATTTAATGGAAAAAAAACCACGTGGTTATAAAAAAAAGACCTGAGAATATAACTTTTGGGCATCTTGCCTCACCGTATTTGCAATATATTACTCTGGACAATATTTTAGAAAATAATCTGACACGTTATTTTGTTTTTGTCATTATTTAAAAAAAATGCAGGAAGATTTCTAGCCCCATATATGTGCAACTGGCTGCATTTCTTTAGATATCTGTTGGATGTAAAATGATATTTGGCACTTGTCTCGTATGTGAGAAATTGTGGCAAATTCTCCTTGACGCTTTCCTATATGAATGAATTTAAAGCATTGTTAAAGTGGACTGATGAGCCATGGACCTCTAGACTAGTAACAGTCATAACATCTACATCAGCTCCCACCACTGGTGTGCTTACCTGTATCAAATGATGAATCAGTTTAGACTGAAAAAGAGTAAATGTGTATACGGTTCTTACAGCAGACAAGTAGAGCAGAATACTGTGAATATAAGCAAAAAAAAAATTTTTAGATCTAATTCTGCTGTACATGTATATAAGTGATCGTATTTTTATTCCAGCAAGTTTGTAGTATATGTATTAAACAAATGAACAGCTATATTTTAATAAAAAATTAATTTCTTTTCCTTTGAAAGTACAAATAATAATGTTTCAAGGAAGTTTTTGTTTTCTATTCATGGAAGTAGTTTGGGAGACTACTACAAAATCCAGTGATGTCAGTGAAAGTCCCACCATTGATGATGACAGACTTTGAAAGAGGTTTCTATCCTTTTAATCCATAAACTGCAAAATGACTATTTGAAATAAGTATCAGCATATAAATTTTAGTAACAGTTGGACCAAAGGAAAGATTTATTGAAAGTTTTCAATTTCCATGTTTTCAGATTTGGCTCCCCCCCCCCCCCCTCCCCCCCACACACACTTTTT